>JBBGZY010001884.1:1200000-1690000 GCA_037952925.1 Lithobates clamitans | reverse complement strand
TGGGGGGGTTGTGAAATCTAGCTAATTGCTAATTAGCAGCACACTATTTGGAGTGAGTTCAGGTGGGGGGGGGGGTTGTGAAATCTAGCTAATTGCTAATTAGCAGCACACTATTTGGAGTGAGTTCAGGTGGGGGGGGGGTTGTGAAATCTAGATAATTGCTAATTAGCAGCACACTATTTGGAGTGAGTTCAGGTGGGGGGGGGGGGTTGTGAAATCTAGCTAATTGCTAATTAGCAGCACACTATTTGGAGTGAGTTCAGGTGGGGGGGGGAGGGTTGTGAAATCTAGCTAATTGCTAATTATAAGCACACTAAATACACTCCAACAAAATACATTCAAAATGAGTAGACTAGGTGGATATGTTCCCATCACTTCATGCTGGGAAGGTTATTGAAGGAAACTATACATGCATGACAAAAAATAACAGGAAAAAATCCCAGCATGTGTGAGGATAAAAAGGGGACATTCACACTATATTGCAATGATGGGAAGTAGTGTTTGAAGCAAGAAATACATTACATTATCAAAGATTACATAAAAGAACATGTGATGCTAATAAAAGAAAAATATCTTACCTTAATATAGTCCTTCTGCAGGACCTGTATGATGGCAGAACAGGTCTCTGGGATAATGATCCCCAGAGCCTGGGGGGAGATGCCTGTCGAGAACTTAAGGTCCTGCAGGCTTCTCCCTGTGGCCAAATACCGCAAGGTAGCGACCAGCCTCTGCTCCGGAGTGATGGCTTGCCTCATGCAGGTATCCTGCCTGCTGATATAGGGGGTCAGCAAAGCCACCAAACGGTCAAAAACGGGGTCCGTCATCCGGAGAAAGTTCCTGAAATCCTCAGGATTATTCTCACGGATCTCACGGAGCAAAGGCATGTGACAGAACTGGTCACGCTGAAGCAACCAATTCTTGGTCCATGAACTCCTCCTCGCCCTGTTCATGGACTGGTCTTGGGCTGAAGAATAAACTACAGCACCAAGCACATACAATGCACGAGCTCTACGACGAGTACGTACAGGTAACATGGCTTCAAAACGGTCGGCTGGTCAGAACGCACTAAACAGAACGCACTGAAGAACAGCAAGGCCTGTGAAGAACGACCTGAAAATCAGGAACGAGCGGCCAATAAAACAAAGATTTCTCAATGCCAACTGACCAAACGCACTGAAAAGCAGATACAAACCTCACAAGCACAGACTGAACAACAGTTAAAACGAACTGAAAAATACGAGTCTCACAAGCGCGAATCGTCTCTCACCAAACTTCTACTAACACGAGATAAACACGAGATTAGCAGAAGGAGCCCAAAGGGTGTCGTACGGGCTATTGAACTTCCGTTTTATAGTCTCGTCGGACTTGGTGTACGTCACAGCGTACTAAGCTGTCGTACTTTTGTGTGGTCGTGTGTGGGCAAGTCCGTTCGTAAGAAAGTCTGCCACAAGTCCGCCGAAGGTACGCCGGAAGTATGTCGGACAGGCTGTCCGACTTTTGTAGCTGCAAAGTCCGACCGTGTGTACGCGGCATTATGCGATTTTTTATTAGGGGTTAGTGGATAAGTGGATGGCTAGAGGGAGAAGTGAGAGGACAGGGGTGCAGATATATTGCTGGACATGTCTTTCAGAAATATTATTCATAAAAATGTGAAACGTCCCACTCAAAGGTTAACCCCCGTGGGATTCTAGTGTCTAATGAGAATATCCAAAGGACTTCTCGTTTACATAATATCTGGAATCTGTCTCCTCCCCTCACTGGTGTCCTGATTTTCTCGATCCCTTGGATAACTAAACTGGAGGTGTTTTTGTGGTGTGTGAAAATCCAATGTTTTGATACATTTGTTAAAATCTCTTTCTCAATATTATACAGGTGATCATGTAGCCTGTCCCTGAGACGTCGTGTTGTGCGTCCAACATATTGTACCTGGCAGCTGGTGCATGTAATGACATACACCACAAATATTTTTTTATGTTCGACGGGGGACTATTTTCTCCAGAAATGCGGGGCCTCCATGGGAGCCAAGTTTTCCCCCTCACTGGCCAATATTTATATGGGCTGGTGGGAGAGGTCCCGCATCTTTGGACCAGATAGTCCCCGCCGTAAAGACACCGTTTTCTTCTGTCGCTTTATAGACGACTTATTGTTCATTACATCAGATGGAGAGGCAGATTTGGACAGATGGCTTACATATTTTAATGACAATCCACTTAATTTGAAGTTCACTGGAAAGCTCCATAGACTTTCTGGATGTGAAACTGACAGGCTCTGGAGACACCATCCAATCCAGTTTGTATAGAAAACCTCTCAGTGGCAACACTTTACTCAGAGCTGATTCAGCATACCCTAAACCAGTGTTTCTCAACTCCAGTCCTCAAGGCGCCCCAACAGGTCATGTTTTCAGGATTTCCCACAGATGAAACAGCTGTGGTAATTACTAAGGCAGTGAAACTGATCAAATCACCTGTGCAAAATAATGGAGAGCCTGAAAACATGACCCGTTGGGGCGCCTTGAGGACTGGAGTTGAGAAACACTGCCCTAAACACACTATCACAGGCATACCATACAGCCAGTTCTTGAGGTTAAAGCGTCTATGTAGTTCCCCTGAAGTTTTTGAAGCAGAGGCCGAACAAATGGCACATAGGTTTAAAGCTCAAGGTTACAAAGATGCATCTATATTAAAAGCCCAGGGTCCACGCTTCTAAACAAGAAACCACATAGAAAAACCCAACATAAAAGAGAAACATCCCCCAGGACTCCAGTCTTTTCCACCCCATACAGTACAGAATTTAACATAATAAAGAAAATCATTGTGAAACATCTTCCTGTACCGTACAATGACCCAATATACAACAACATCCTCTCCAAAGGGATCAAGGTTGTTTCTCGCAAAGCACCCACGCTGGGACGCTCACTGTCTCCCAGCCTATTTACAACCAAACGTACTAAAACAAATTGGCTTCATTTCACAGGCAATTTCAAATGTGGGATAAAAACCTGCAATTATTGCGGGTACATCAAAACCGGCCAACACATAAGATCATGCAGCAGCCAAAAAGAGTTTTTGATCCCCGCTTTTATAAACTGCAACACCAAATTTGTGGTGTATGTCATTACATGCACCAGCTGCCAGGTACAATATGTTGGACGCACAACACGACGTCTCAGGGACAGGCTACAGGATCACCTGTATAATACTGAGAAAGAGATTTTAACAAATGTATCAAAACACTGGATTTTCACACACCACAAAAACACCTCCAGTTTAGTTATCCAAGGGATCGAGAAAATCAGGACACCAGTGAGGGGAGGAGACAGATTCCAGATATTGTGTAAACGAGAAGTCCTTTGGATATTCTCATTAGACACTAGAATCCCACGGGGGTTAACCTTTGAGTGGGACGTTTCACATTTTTATGAATAACATTTCTGAAAGACATGTCCAGCAATATATCTGCACCCCTGTCCTCTCACTTCTCCCTCTAGCCATCCACTTATCCACTAACCCCTAATAAAAAATTGCATAAGAGCTTAAATTGCAACTATCCAAAAGCTTGGCCACATATAGTCTGGCTGAAATATTCCTTCTCTTCCTTTTTCCAAAACAGAACCTTGATGAGGTTTTTGTATTTACTTCTTTACATGGATGGACGATTGGGGACGTATCTATACATTCATACCAAAAGGACATTATGGGTCATATTTACCAACTTTTGGTTTGTTGGTTTAGTTAATCATTCTTCATCTCCAACCAGACACCATTGTTCAACGGTTGCTGTAAGCAAGCTACAACACCAAATTTATAGGAATAGCCCTCACGATTTTGAACGTACAAGTCCATTTTTCACCTTCATAGGGCCCACATACACACCATCCTATACCAGGGGTTGCAGCGAGTAAGGAGATACACCGTCCACATGTCTGTCTTGTCACTCATCCACTTGAATTGGTATTTACTTAGAAATATGTGTATTTGAATGCCATACTTCAGATGGATGAGGGGGACGATAACACATTTAGACGTGACATTTATCTTCTTTACCTCATATAGTTCTGCCCATACACATGAAGACGGTACACCAAGAGATGAGATTGCTTTAAAACAACACGCTTAGTAAACGTTCATTTTATCGCTTAACCACAGTGAATGTTACCAGGTGGATAAACACATGCTTTCAAAGATGTATATTTTTGACAGTTTGAGCCACAGAATTATTAGTGCATGATATGTTTTATAATCATTTACTTCCTGTATGCGTATTACAAGCTCGACAGGTGTATGTGTAGGAGATTGTATGGGAAACATATAATTACACATAGACCATTTATTGATCGTGTTTCTCAGTCAAGACACAAACACATGGTTCAGTTTCCACTTTGTTTCATTTTATATATATTCTATATATACTTTCACGATAATAGATATATATATATATACACATGCACTCTTCACGTTTTATGTTGATCCCCACTTTATTTTTCATTTTCACCTTTTACATTTAGGATACACATAAATGCACATATACATGCATTTATAAAATATATATTTTTTTCCTTGTGGAGTTCAGATTATTAAAAAAGCACCCACACACCATATATACATACACTTTGTTTGCATTTCAAATCTGGTAGATTTCACATAAAGTCCTGCAAACACTGTTACAGATCCTCACATGTAAGACCTTGTCGTTTACAAAACACAGTGTCTTTTCATAAGAACCTTTTCAATATTCTCATCTATATAATATTTTTATAACATTTGTAAACTGAGCAGACATATGATACCTTTCACACTATGCTGTGGCTGCTGGGCCATACGGCTCACATATACCGGCATTCCTTTTGGTTCACATGTTTATACGTCTAAGCGCTGGTTTTAGCACCTATCTCAGTCCCGTGGAAAGAAAAGAAACTTTATATCTTCCTAACTTTCCTTCTTCAAAAGACTTTTAAAAGCAATATAAAATTTTTTATTTATGGATATTTTTTGTATTGTCTATAGAAACATCTTGTCTGCACATTCACATCTTCAATAAACACTCCACCATAAAACACACACCCAATTAACTCTTCTATGTTAGGAGGCCATACAATCTAACGATCAGCTGTTCAGAGTTATACAATCAGTATGGGGTCATGTGTGAGACGTATAATGTGTATATAAGTGACTTTCATTGTTGTACAAACCAGCTATGAGTAAGCGCTCTATGGGAGCGTGATGGTCTCTGACCATCTCTTCTATCATGTCTGCAGTCTCTGACCATCTCTTGTATCATGTCTGCAGCCTCTGACTATCTCTTGTATCGTGTCTGCAGCCTCTGACTATCTCTTGTATCATGTCTACAGTCTCTGACCATCTCTTGTACCATGTCTGCAGCCTCTGACTATCTCTTGTATCGTGTCTGCAGCCTCTGACTATCTCTTGTATCATGTCTACAGTCTCTGACCATCTCTTGTACCATGTCTGCAGCCTCTGACCATCTCTTGTACTGTGTCTGCAGTCTATGACTATCTCTTGTACCATGTCTGCAGCCTCTGACCATCTCTTGTACCATGTCTGTAGCCTCTGACCATCTCTTGTACCATGTCTGCAGCCTCTGACCATCTCTTGTATCATGTCTGCAGTCTATGACTATCTCTTGTATCATGTCTGCAGTCTCTGACCATCTCTTGTATCATGTCTGCAGTCTCTGACCATCTCTTGTATCATGTCTGCAGCCTCTGACCATCTCTTGTATCATGTCTGCAGTCTATGACTATCTCTTCTATCATGTCTGCAGTCTGTGACTATCTCCTGTACCATGTCTGCAGTCTCTGACCATCGATCAGCTTTTCAGAGTTTTACAATCAGTATGGGGTCATGTGTGAGACGTATAATGTGTATATAAGTGTCTTTCATTGTTGTACAAACCAGCTATGAGTAAGCGCTCTATGGGAGCGTGAAACGCGTCAGCGGTTATGCTGTATCACTTCAACAGAGCAATGTACGCATTTTATACCATGTCATTTTTTTCAATAAAGAAGATTTTACCTTCATTATTCCAATCCGGAGTGCGGCAGTCCAGATTTTTCATTGCACCTATACTATTGGAATAGCAATCGCCAGCACCTGGAGCTCCCACAACCATTCACCCAGCGGAGGACGGGAAATTCAAACCCAGTTACCTGGAGCGGTGGTCACCAATTTGTTTATTTCAAGCATCTGGACTTTTGCTGTCAACAGCCAGAAAATGATTTTTTTTTTTAATGACATATCAAAGCATCTGATGATGACAATTTCTACAATCCAAGATTAGAACTTGCTCGTCAACTGCAGGAATGCCTTAGCCCAAATGGGGGCTTCTTGATTGCCCAGGGTCATTGTTTTGGTCTACAGCCTGCCGTGATGTTCTACAGGTTGGAGGAGTTGTCTATGGGATGAATGGGGGAGGACCACTGACAGACCAACAAACTGGTTTTTCTAGGAGGGTGGGTTTTAAAAGCAGCTGTATATTTTTTTTTTTTTTTAAATAAAAAAAGAAATGCACCCCTGTTTTACATCAAAAACAGGTTTTTCTTAATCAAGTCCAAAGACTTGGCTCATAAGCTTTTATTTTCTCATGATGGTTATCATTCAACAAACCAAAATTCCCACATAATTTAAAGCTTTACCTAAAAGAAAGAGAAACGCTCATCCTCCTCTTCCCACCTCCCATTTTTTTCACATTTTGGCTGTACACCTATTCATTGGGCTACACGATGAAAAAATAATACACATCTTGTCTTTTTTATTTTATTTTATTTTGAAGAACAAAGATGGAGAAAACTATCATTTGTTGCATCATTTTTTTACTAGGCATTTCAGCTTTTTTTTTAGCTTTTCCATTAGCTTTTATTTCTTTTTTTTTATATTATTATTAATTTATTATTACTGTAATACCTATTTATTAGGCTACAGGATACAAAAGTAATACATGTCTTGTCTTTTTTTTTTTTTGAA
The DNA here is from genome assembly GCA_037952925.1 of Lithobates clamitans. Classification (NCBI taxonomy): domain Eukaryota; kingdom Metazoa; phylum Chordata; class Amphibia; order Anura; family Ranidae; genus Lithobates; species Lithobates clamitans. The sequence continues at coordinate 1,683,020 of JBBGZY010001884.1, read as the reverse complement.
GAAGAAGATTTTCTCTTGATCCTAAGGTCTTCCAAGATTTATTAGATATATTTTCATTTTTAGGGGAAAAAAAAAAACTAATAGAAAATGGCAAAAGAGTCATTTTTTTTAATTTCAGGTTCCTGTGTTAAATTTCTCCGAAAACTCATTTTGCATTAATATCTGATATTTCCATGGCTGCATTCACACGTTTTATCTTGCATTTTTCCCGCACGCTTCTATGCGCAATTTTGGCGCGACTTGCCTGTTTTTATGCTGCGTTTTTTTAAGCTTTGGACTTTTTTTTATTAGCCAATAGAGGAAACTATCATCTGTTGTATCATTTTTTTTTACTAGGCATTTCAGCTTTTTTAGCTTTTCCATTACTTACTTTTACTTCTTTTTTTATTATTATTAATTTTTAATTACTGTAATAACTATTTATTAGGCTACAGGATGCACAGGAAGTAATACATGTCTTGTCTTTTTTTTGAAGAAGAAGAAGTAAAACAAGACTTTCTCTTGATCCTAAGGTCTTCCAAGATTTATTAGCTTGTATTCGCATTTTTAGGGAAAAAAAAAGAATAGAAAATGGCAAAGAGCTTTTTTTTTTTTTTTTAATTTCAGGTTCCTGTGTTAAATTTCTCAGAAAATCCATTTTGCATTAACCCCTTGCCGAACAGCGCATGACGATATATGTCAACACAATGGCACGACTGGGCAAATGGGCGTACAGGTACGTCCCCTTTAAGATGCGGCATTGTGGGCGTCTACAAAATAGGGGATGGATTTATGGCATTTTTATTATTATTATTTTTTTTTTTACTAGTAATGACGGTTCTCTGCATTTTTAGCGGGAATGCGACATTGCGGCGGACAGATCGGACACTTTTGACACTTTTTTTGGGACCATTGACAGCGATCAGAGTTAAAGTAGCCAACTGATTACTGTATAAATTACACTGGCAGGGAAGGGGTTAGCACTAGGGGGTCGATCAAGGGGTTAAGTGTGTTCCCTAGGGAGGTGTTTCTAACTGTGGAGTGGACGGGACTGACAGGGAGTAGAGAGAGATCGCTGTTCCAGATCACTAGGAAAAGCTAGATCTCTCTCTACGTCCCTGACAAAGCGGGGTTCTGTCGGTTTACATTGACAGATCCCCATTCTGTCTCTGTGAGGAACGATCTCGGGGTGGCCGGTGAACATCGCGGCCGCCGGGCCACGCGCATCGGCTTCGGGGACGCGGGCGCGTGCCTGCTACAGCCTTTTTAAAGAAGCGACGTACAATGGTGGCGATACGCGCAGCCGCGCCAACCTGCCACAGTACAACTGCGGCGGGTGGTCGGCATTTAGTTAAATACAATGTAATAAATATTGTTATGTTGGAATTACAACTCAATATTATTACCATATATGTGATCTTTTCTTTTGCTGCCACCTTATGTACTTATGTATACTAATTGTTAAAATTCATAGCTATATACTTGGATAAAACAAAAAAAAAAAGAAAAAAAGAAAGCGCTACTACTTTTTATAGCCTGAAGCCCCCCATACACATGATCGGACTTTCCGACAACAAAACTGTGGAATTTTGTCTGAAGGTTGTTGGCTCAAACTTGTCTTGCATACACACGGTCGCTGAAAGGTTGGCCAACAATTACGAACGTAGTGATGTACTAGGCGTACCACATTGTTTTTCAGCTCTTTAGCGCCACCCTTTGGGCTCCTTCTACTAATTTCATGTTAGTAGAAGTTTGGTGAGCGTTGATTCGCGCTTCTCTTTACGCGTTTTTCATTTAGCCCTTTTCAGTTCGTTTCTGAACGGACGTTCGTCAATCAGACATGTTGCGGAATCGGAGGAGATAACGTGTTATTTATTATTGGCCTTGGAGTTATTGCTTTTACTTTTTTTTTTTTTTTGGTTGAATAACAAAGATTTGATTTGTTATATTTTCTATATTTTTGGATGCATAGAATGCACGTTTTGGTTAAGTTCTATTGGCAGATAGCATGTCTTATTTTATTTGTTTTCTTTTTTTAATGCATATTAAAAAAATTGTGTAGAATAATACTTGGCTGTGTGTTCTACTTCAAATGACAGTTTGGGAGTCGGCAGTTACATTTTAAAAAATACAATGTAATATTGACAAGGGACACCAACATAGTTGTATCTTTGATCTTAAAAACTACGGGATAATGGTATAACAGTGGTCAAGGAGAGATCAAGGGATTATCGCGGTGCCAAGACAGTAATTGAAATACATACATCAATTACTGTCTTGGCACCGTGATAATCCCTTGGTCTCTCCTTGACCACTGTTATGTAAGTTATTGGGATGAGGTGCCGTATTGTTATGAGGACCAACCAGTCATCTAATTACGGGATAATGGTGTTGTGGTAACTTGCCCAAATAAAAAACAAAAAAAAACAAACATAATAATATTATTCTTGATATCACTAAAAAAAAAAAAAGCCTTTGAAAATTAGTTTGCAATAACTCCATCAGTATCACCAGCAAAGCAGCTTCATTATTATCCCATTAAAGAAGAAGAGAATTGTGCGCTGCATTTCCAGATTTCATAATTTGCCGCGTCACGAATGTTAATTCTCCATTACAAACGCTAGTTTACAAGACCGGCCGCTTCTGCTTCTGAGCATGCGTGTTTGTACTTTGGACTTTTGTCCGACGGACTTGTGTACGCGCAATCGGAAAGTCCGACAACACATATTTGTTGGAGGAAAATTTGAGAACCCGCTAGTCAACATTTGTTGTCGGAAATCCCGACAACAATTTTTTTCCGATGGAGCATACACACGGTCGGACTTACCGCCAACAAGCTCACATCCAACATTTCCCGTCGGAAAATCCGATCGTGTGTACGCGGCATAAGTGAAATGCTAAATATTTTGTGAAAAATTGGGATATCAATTGCCCCCCCCCCCCTCCAAATAGTGTATTAGTGACTTGAGACGGGGGGGGGGGGGGTCAATGAGAAGAAGAGAACCAGTTTGACAGCTTCAGCTCCTATAAAAAGCTAGACTTTTATCAGTCAAATGTATGGGCAGCTAGGCCTTCCAGCAAGACCATCACATCACCATCTACAACACCACAATGCAGAAATACTTTATATTTGTTTTGTTCTTCTTGCAGGGAGGTAAGTACCTGACTACCAACTTACTGCAACTGTATCTCACATGTCATGCAGTAGTATAGGTCAGTTTGTATTTAATTAGGATGGACTTGATGGACTTGATGGACTTGATCGACTTGTGTCTTTTTTTTTATCCTCACCTACTATGTATTGCAGTGTGGATTTCTTTTTCTTTGCTTTTGTGTGCTAGCCCATGTAGTCCACTATCTCGGTATGGTTTTTCCAGGGATATATGTGTCCTTGTCTATCTCTAAATGTATTTTTAAAGTTGATAAATTTAGTGGTGAAAATGTGTTGCTCTTCTTTAATAGGCCAAGGGGGTCTCATCAAACAAGACCGCATTGTCAACGGAGAGGACGCCAAGGTGGCAGAATGGCCATGGCAAGTCAGCCTGCAGAGCAACGGGGTTCCCCATTGTGGCGGGTCCTTACTCTCTAAGTCCTGGGTGCTGCTGGTTGCTCACTGCTTTGAAAAGTAAGTACAGTACTTCTGGATTCCACCGATACCACTGATCCTGTATCAATATACTCCCCCAACACACTTCTGTTTAACAGATCGCACCTTGTTACTTCTTCTTTATTCTACATATAATACATCTGGGTTGGTTTACGATGTTTTAGTGGAAACCGTGGACTTGAAGACCATCTATGCTCTTCTGAAGTCCTGATGACTCCAGATCTGGAATGCAGTAGTTAAAAAAAAATGTGCAATTCATTTTGTTCCAAATTAGTTTTTTATTGAAGTTTGACAAATTCATTCATTCGGGAAATATCCGAATACAAAGAAAAAAAGAATCTAAAATTAATACTTATGGGCAATTAGAAAGACAATTGGGACCAAACTTCTAAAACTAGACTTGAAGACCATCTTTGCTCTTCTGAAGTCCTGATGACTCCAGATCTGGAATGCAGTAGTTAAAAAAAAATGTGCAATTCATTTTGTTCCAAATTAGTTTTTTATTGAATTTTGACAAATTCATTCATTCGGGAAATATCCAAATAAAAAGAAAAAAAGAATCTAAAATTAATACTTATGGGCAATTGGAAAGACAATTAGGACCAAACTTCTAAAACTAGACTTAAAGACCATCTATGCGCTTCTGAAGTCCTGCTGACTCCAGATCTGGAATGCAGTAGTTAAAAAAAAATGTGCAATTCATTTTGTTCTAGATTATTTTTTTTTATTGAATTTTGACAAGTTTGTTAATTCGAGAAATATCCGAATTAAAAAAAGAAAAGAAAAAAAGAATCTAAAATTAATACTTATGGGCAATTAGAAATACAATTGGGACCAAACTTCTAAAACTGTACTGCAAACCTATAGTTCGACCAGGAGCACTTCTCCCCTTTCCTCCCCCAATGAACCAATAGACATGTGCAATACATTTAATTCCAAATTAGTTTTTTATCAAATTTTTGACAAATTTAGGAAGTATTATATTATTATTATTAGTATTATTATTATTATTATTATTATTATTATTATTATTATTATTATTATTATACAGGATTTATATAGTGCCAACAGTTTATGCAGTGCTTTACAATTTGAGGGTAGACAGTACAAATACAATATACTTTAATACAGGAGGAATCAGACTGCCCTGCTCCTTACGGACGGCTCTCATAGGGAAACATTGAATTTCACATGTCATCTGAATTGGGGTCTTATAAGTTGTATCCCTTGTCGCACCAGTGTGAACCGGGCCTTAACCTGTTTTAAATATGTTAATATGTTGTAATAATGTAGAATTTTTATCTTATATGATTTTGTGTATCCATTATACCACTGGGGGTATATTTACAGTTTCGGGGGAATTGGTCATTTTCCAATTTGCATGACTATGGTAAGACAGATGCAAGCTGGCCTAATACTTTTGCACATACCCTACTATTATGTTTACCATCTTAAATAACCAGATGATACCCTTTTGGAGTAAACTTGGCCATACTCGGCCATTTTATGAACAATAAACCATAAACATATTATTTACAAACCATACTTTTTTTCAGATCAATCGTAACCATGTTGTAGATCTTTGAAGGCACTGAAAAGACCCCAAATTTATATCGTATCAGCGTGACACACCGGGTCCCCGGACTCAGGGACAATACCAACTCTTCAACTTACAACGCTGACACCCATATCCAAATGCCCAGTTAAACCTCGGTTAACTGGCATCCTCCCGAGAATCCCATATCAAGATGGTTCCCCACTATGCCACACTGGTCTTAATTTTAGAAGGCCTCCAAAGATCTCAACCGCTATAACTTACAACAATACATGCCAAACTTTCCAAATATAACACAGACAGCAGGTCGGGAGGGTAGGAGCTGTTTCTTCGTCCGGTGACCTCCAACTGACCAGTGGACACTGGCCCCTCCCCAACTATGCTGCATACTATTCTGACCACCCCCTCTACTCTGACCAACTCAAAACACCCAGTTAACCCTTAATTGGCAAGCTGGCCCTGCTACCCTGTCATGCCAGCCCTGTGTCTATTCCTGCGGCTTTTGCTACGGGCTTCTCTTGAAATTTCTATATTAGGGTCCTTTGACTTTACCTTTCCAGCAACCAACTGTTTATTGCTTTAACCCAAAATAGTTAGCACTCATGTTTGACTCCATAAAACGGGTCCTCCTAGATATCTCCAGTACAATGCTGTGGTTGATTTGATTCTGTGAAGATTGTAGTTTATTTTTTTATTATTATTTTCTATGTACCGGTCTCTCCATTCCACAATTCATCACTCTTTTTTTTTTCTTTCCTTCTAGATACCTGAATGTGTCACAACACAAAGTGTACCTCGGGGTGCTTGAGCTCTCCAACCTGAGCAGCCCCAATGTAGTAGAAAGAGGTGTAAAAAGGGTCATCATCCACCCCGGCTTTGTAGGGGAAGGATCGGGTGGGGACATCGCCCTGATAGAACTTGACAAACCGGTCTCTTTCACCGCCTCTATCCGTCCTGTCTGCCTTCCGTCTCAGAATGTCCATCTTCCAGAGGGAACCCTCTGTTGGGCTACAGGCTGGGGTAACATCAAAGAAGATGGTAAAGAATTTTTTTATCAAAAAATAAATTCTGATTAGAAACTTACATTTTAGGTTGTTTTGCAAATTGCTTGTTTTTTTTTTTTTTTACCTTTGCGGTTATTTTTACACCCTCTCTTTGCTTCCATACAGTAGGACTCCCACCCCCAAAAACCCTTCAGATGGTGGAGGTGGCCTTGTTTAACAACAACAATTGTGAAGCGCTGTATCGAGCCAGTTTAGGCTATGATCGGAATTACCAATTGATTAAGGAAGATATGATCTGTGTCGGCTACAAACAGGGAGGCAAAGACACCTGCCAGGTATGTCAAAAAAATTCACCCATCGTCTCGGCGATGTAGGTCTTAACCCCTTGGAGCTGGCATCTCCCGGCCCTTTAAGGGGTTAGGATGCTGGGAGGTGGGGGGGGGGAGGGGTTTATGACCATGTGACCGCAGCGATTGGCTGTAACGGCGGTCACATGATCGGAAAGCTTCCGATCGCAAGCAGCGATCAGGGGGCTTCCTGTTAACCGCCGGTAAATGTGTGCCAAGGAGCGCACTCTCGGCACAGCTGTATTTGCACTAAATATGCGGCCAGTCGGCGCAAAGGCCCACCCCCTGAGAGGCTGCATACTTGCGTGCAGCCGACGCAAAGAGGTTAACTACCTGCCAAGTGCTCACAGTAAATATACTGCAAGTGGGTGGCAGGCACAGGCACAATGATGTAAATGTACGTGATGGCCTCCTTCTGGGTTAGGGGCGTGCGCCCCCCCCCTCCCCCCCCGTGCTGCAATTGGACACAACATGAATTTGGCAGCAGATTTCAGCCAATAATTTGAGCTGAAGACAGATGAATGGCTGTGTCCAATCACACATTATACATCATAGTTTACAAGCACACAGAACTCTGTGCACAGGGAACAGCAATCTGGCTGTTTCTTCTCCCTGAAAAAGCAGGGAGAAAAAATAGCCGGGTCAGTAGGTAATAGAAGCACAATGTTAGGCACACAGTTAACCCCATTGATTTCTCCTTGATGTTAACTCCTTCCTAGCCATTGTCATTAGTACAGTGACAGTGTATAGTATTATCACTGATCACTGTATTAGACCCCTTTCACACTGGGGTGCATTTCAGGCGTTTTAGGGCTAAAAATAAAGCACCTGAAAAGCGCCTCTCATGCCCCCCCAGTGTGAAAGCCCAAGTGCTTTCACACTATGGGCGGTGTGCTTGCAGGATGGGAAAAAAAGTCCTGCAAGCAGCATCTTTGGGGCGGTGCGGGAGCGCTGTATACAGTGCTTCTAAACTGCCCCTGCCATTGAAATCAATGGACAATGCTGCCGAAGCGCCAGCAAAGCGATGCGGCAGCGGAGCTTTTCAAGCGATTTTAACCCTTTCCCCGGCCGCTAGCTGGGGGTTAAAAGCGCACTGCTAGCGGCCGAATAGCGGCACCATTACAGTATAGCGTCTATAGCTGCGTAAATTCCAGTATACAGTATATACGATCCTTTGTAGATGCTATAACTTTCACACAAATCAATTAATATACACTTGTTGGGATTTTTTTTTTTTTTTTTTACCAAAGACATGTAGCAAAATACATTTTTGCCTAAATTTGAAATTAGATTTTTTGATTTTTATTTTTATTTATTGAATATGTTTTATAACAGAAAGTAGAAAATATATATATATTTTTTTTCAAAATTGTTGGTATTTTTTCACTTCTATAATAAATAAAATCCGGTGGCAAACAAATACCACCAAAAGAAAGCTCTATTTGTGTGAAAAAAAAATGATTTAAATTTAAATTGGGTACAGCGCTGCATGATCCAGCACTTGCCGGTTAAAGTAGAGCAGTGCAGAAAAGCAAAAAAAATACCCTGGATATGAAGGGGCTAAAATCTTCCAGAGGTCAAGTGGTTCAAATGTATCTAAGCTCAAAACCAACAATGTAATATATTTCAGCATACTAGTCCTTGATTTGGTGACTGCATTTGTTTTTTATTTGTTCCTGTTCTCCTTCTTCTTCTTTTGCTTTATTTTCACCCGGTGAGCCTGCAATTAACACACTTCTTGTCCCTGGGTGGCTATGTCACACCTCCACTGTATCTATGGAGGGATCCATGGTTGTCACCATAGTCTGCTCTCCTTATACACTGTATTGTCAAAAGTATTTGGACGCCTGCCTTTACACGCACATAAACTTTAATGGCTTCCCAGTTTTAGTCCGTAGGGTTCAATACTGAGTTGGCCCACCCTTTGCAGCTATAACAGCTTCAACTCTTCTGGGAAGGCCGTCCACAAGGTTTAGGAGTGTGTCTATGGGAAGGTTTGACCATTTTTCCAGAAGCGCATTTGTGAGGTCAGGCACTGATGTTGGATGAGAAGGCCTGGCTCACAGTCTCCACTCTTTTGCCGCGTACACACGATCGGACGTTCCGACAACATAACCCATGGATTTTTTCCGACGGATGTTGGCTCAAACTTGTCTTGCATACACACGGTCGCACAAAGTTGTCGGAATTTCCGAACGTCAAGAACGCGGTGACGTACAATGCGTAGGACGAGCCGAGAAAGTCCAATAGCCAGTGCGGCTCTTCTGCTTGATTCCGAGCATGCGTGGCACTTTGTACGTCGGAATTGTGTACACACAATCGGAATTTGCGCAAACGGATTTTGTTGTCAGAAAATTTGATTCCCATGGAATCTGTCCGATGGAGCCTACACACGGTCGGAATTTTCTAAAACAAGCTCAGATCGCACATTTTACGTCGGAAAGTCCGACCGTATGTACGGGGCATAAGTCTCAGGACTCTGTGCATGCCAGTCAAGTTCCTCCACCTCAAACTCGCTCATCCATGTCTTTATGGACCTTGCTTTGTGCACTGGTGGGCAGTCATGTTGGAACATGAAGGAGGCCATCCCAAACTGTTCCCACAAAGTTGGGAGCATGAAATTGTCCAAAATGTCTTGGTATGCTGACGCCTTAGGAGTTCCCTTTACTGAAACTAAGGGGCCAAGCCCAACCCCTGAAAAAACAATCTCCCCCTCCACTGAATGATTTGGACCAGTGCACAAAGCAAGGTCCATAAAGACATGGATGACCGAGTTTGGGGGTGGAGGAACTTACTAACTAAGACTGGGATGTCATTAAAGTTCATGTGCATGTAAAGGCAGGTGTCCCAATACTTTTGGTAATGTACTGTACATGTGTCCTATCTCTTCAGCAAGTGAAGACTGGGTGGACAGTGATACGAGATGGCGCGGGCTCACTGGCCGAGGCATGCCTCAACACAGAGTCCTGACCTCAACCCGATAGAACACCTTAGGAATGAATTAGAGCAGAGACTTCGAGCCAGGCATCCTCATGGACTTCTGGAAGAATGGTCAAACCTTCCCATAGACACACTCCTAAACCTTGTGGACGGCCTTCCCCGAAGAGTCTAAGCTGTTATAGGTGCAAAGGGTGGGCCAACTCAATATTTTGACAATATAGAGATAATCCTTACGAAGACCATATATTTTACTCACTTCATGTTACAATAAAGTCTTTGTAAGGAGTTGCCAGTTATACTTTCCGTTACAGTATTCGTTCTTTGACGTTTGGGAGGACATCTGAGCTTGACCACCCAGTAGTGGATTCCTCTATAAGCCTGCATTGGGGATCCACTGTTCTGGGCGCTGCACTTGTTCCTTTATAGAGTATATCTGTATTCTCTTCATCTCCATTACATAGGAGGGGGGGGGGGGACTGGGAATTCGGTAGTTTACAGACCATACTGTAGATAGGAAGGAAGATATTCTTTGGTGCACCTCAAAGAAAATGATAAGGCAACATCATTTCTTTCAAGATCTTCAGGTATTTTTTGTGTATTTGCTAAAAAGATACTTGGTTTGAAGAAAAAAAAAAACCGTATGCAGCCACCACATCTAAGGACTGTAAGCTGTAATATATTCCATTTTTTGTTTTTGGGTTTTAGTTATCCTTTAACTGTTGCTAAATGTGACATCTGTAGATGCCGATTCCGATGTGTCTTTTGCCGTGATATCATTGATGGTAGATTTTACATATTGTGTTTTCTCCTTCCAGGGTGACTCAGGTGGTCCCCTCATGTGTAACGTGAAAGGGGCTTGGTTGCAGCTCGGTATCATCAGTTGGGGTTTAGGTTGTGCCAGGGCCGATTTTCCCGGAATCTACACCAGGGTCCAGTATTACCAGTCGTGGCTTTTGCATTATGTGCCTAACATCTGCTACGACGGAAGGAAACCATCAACTCGGGCTCAACTCAATGCAACAGATCCACATCCAAGGCAACCGTCTCCAACAACAAACTCAACTCTGCAAGGACTCGATGATGTGAAGATGGAAAACTCGACTTTCAATGCTACTGGAATAAAAATAATGGCGTTGGCATCAGGTGCTACTTCCTTTCATGCTTTCTCCATGATCGGCGTCATCCTGATCCTTTTCACTTCGATGATCCTTGCATAAAAGCTCTTCAACAATTCTAGGACTGGAAAACCAGGAGTTCCACCTCAACAGAGACAGCAACAAAAAAAAAACTGAAGAAGGTTCTAACCTCCATTATTGCTATTTAAAACAAGGACAAAAGTATAACTTTAATGAGCATTATTGTAGTCAGTGTTAAAGGCTAAGTTCACTTTTTGTAAAAAAAAAATAAATAAATAAATGTGCATGATTTTGCAGGTAAAAAATGTGCATTTATTATTTCTTAACACTGTAACCTAAAAACCAGTGAATAGGGGGTGCAATGTCAGGCTCCTGCAGGCACTCGGTAAACTCAGTAAACTCTGGTAGGGCAGACAGTTACTGAACTGCAGGAAGAGCCAATAAACTATGATGCCGCGTACACATGGTCGGACTTTTTGACAACAAAGGTCCGACGGTCTTTCCGACGGACTTTCGACGGAGTTACGACGGACTTTCGGCTGACTTTCTAACGAGCTGACTTGCCTACACACGATCACAACAAAGTCCGACGGATTCGTAGGTGATGACGTACGACCGGACTAAAATAAGGAAGTTGGTAGCCAGTAGCCAATAGATGCCCTAGCGTCGTTTTTTGTCCGTCGGACTAGCATACAGACGAGTAGATTTTTCTACCGGACTCGGGTCCGTCGGAAAGATTTGAAGCATGTTCCAAATCTGAAGTCCGTCAGATTTTCAACCAAAAAAGTCAGCTGAAAGTCCGATGAAGCCCACACACGGTCGGATTGTCCGCCGGAATCGGTCCGTCGGACCAGTCCAGTGGAAAAGTCATGTGCTCGTGTGTACGCGGAATGAGAGTGCTCACCAGCGCCCTCACAGTTCATTGAGAACTACAAGCCATCTGCTACCAGCGTAAAGTTCATTCAGCCACAGATACACTATATTACCAAAAGTATTGGGACACCTGCCTTTACATGCACATGAACTTAAATAGCATCCCAGTCTTAGAACCCAATATAAGGTTCAATATTGAGTTGGCCCACCCTTTGCAGCTATAACAGCTTCATCCCTTCTGGGAAGGCTGTCCACAAGGTTTAGGAGTGTGCCTATGGGGATGTTTGACCATTCTTCCAGAAACGCATTTGTGAAGTCAGGCACTGATGTTGGAGAGAAGGCCTGGCTTGCAGTCTCCGCTATAATTCATCCCAAGGGTGTTCTATCGGGTTGTGGTCAGGACTCTGTGCAGTCCAGTCAAGTTGCTCCACCCCAAACTCGCTCATCTATGTCTTTATGGACCTTGCTTTGTGCACTGGTGGGCAGTTATGTTGGAACAGGAAGGGGCCGTCCCCAAACTGTTCCCATGTCTTGGTATGCTGACGCCTTAAGAGTTCCCTTCACTGGAACTAAGGGGCCAAACCCAAACCCTGAAAAACAACCCCCCACACCATAATACCCCCCTCCACCAAATGATTTGGAGAGGTGTACAAAGCAAGGTCCGTAAAGACATGGATGAGCAAGTTTGGGGTGGAAAAACTTGACTGGCCTGCACAGAGTCCTGACCACAACCTGATAGGTCACTTTTTTCGATTAATCAGAGCGGAGACCAAGAGCCAGGCCTTCATGTCCAACATCCGTGCCTGAGCTTACAAATGTACTTCTGGAAGAATAGTCAAACATTCCCATAGACACACTCCTAAACATTGTGGACAGCCTTCCCAGAAGAGTTGAAGCTGTTATAGCTGCAAAGGGTGGGCCAACGCAATATTGAACCCTACGGAATAAGACTGGGATACCATTAAAATTCATGTGTGTGTAAAGGCAGGTGTCCCAATACTTTTGGTAATATGGGGTGTATATATTTATTTATTGTATGTCTTAGAATATTGAAGCTGGGAAAATGTATAGTTATATTTATTATATTTGATGTGTAATGGATGTGTATAGACAGGGCCTACACTATTGTTCGGCATGGTTTAATTTCTGTTATTGTGGGGTTAACTGTGGACAGTGGTGTGGACAGTGGTGTGGACAGTGGTGAGGACAGTGGTGTGGACAGTGGTGTGGACAGCGGTGAGGACAGTGGTGAGGACAGTGGTGTGGACAGTGGTGTGGACAGTGGTGTGGACAGTGGTGAGGACAGTGGTGTGGACAGTGGTGTGAACAGTGGTGTGGACAGTGGTGAGGACAGTGGTGTAGACAGTGGTGTGGACAGTGGTGAGGACAGTGGTGAGGACAGTGGTGTGGACAGTGGTGTGGACAGTGGTGAGGACAGTGGTGTGGACAGTGGTGTGGACAGTGGTGAGGACAGTGGTGTGGACAGTGGTGAGGACAGTGGTGTGAACAGTGGTGTGGACAGTGGTGTAGACAGTGGTGAGGACAGTGGTGAGGACAGTGGTGAGGACAGTGGTGTGGACAGTGGTGTAGACAGTGGTGAGGACAGTGGTGTGGACAGTGGTGAGGACAGTGGTGTGGACAGTGGTGTGGACAGTGGTGAGGACAGTGGTGAGGACAGTGGTGAGGACAGTGGTGTGGACAGTGGTGTAGACAGTGGTGAGGACAGTGGTGTGGACAGTGGTGAGGACAGTGGTGTGGACAGTGGTGTGGACAGTGGTGAGGACAGTGGTGAGGACAGTGGTGAGGACAGTGGTGTGGACAGTGGTGAGGACAGTAGTGAGGACAGTGGTGAGGACAGTGGTGTAGACAGTGGTGAGGATAGTGGTGTAGACAGTGGTTAGGACAGTGGTGAGGACAGTGGTGTGGACAGTGGTGAGGACAGTGGTGAGGACAGTGGTGAGGACAGTGGTGTGGACAGTGGTGAGGACAGTGGTGAGGACAGTGGTGTGGACAGTGGTGAGGACAGTGGTGAGGACAGTGGTGAGGACAGTGGTGGGGACAGTGGTGTAGACAGTGGTGAGGACAGTGGTGTGGACAGTGGTGTGGACAGTGGTGAGGACAGTGGTGAGGACAGTGGTGAGGACAGTGGTGTGGACAGTGGTGAGGACAGTGGTGAGGACAGTGGTGTGGACAGTGGTGAGGACAGTGGTGAGGACAGTGGTGAGGACAGTGGTGAGGACAGTGGTGAGGACAGTGGTGGGGACAGTGGTGTAGACAGTGGTGAGGACAGTGGTGTGGACAGTGGTGTGGACAGTGGTGAGGACAGTGGTGTGGACAGTGGTGAGGACAGTGGTGAGGACAGTGGTGAGGACAGTGGTGAGGACAGTGGTGGGGACAGTGGTGTAGACAGTGGTGAGGACAGTGGTGTGGACAGTGGTGAGGACAGTGGTGTGGACAGTGGTGAGGACAGTGGTGAGGACAGTGGTGTAGACAGTGGTGAGGACAGTGGTGTAGACAGTGGTGTGGACAGTGGTGTAGACAGTGGTGAGGACAGTGGTTTAGACAGTGGTGAGGACAGTGGTGTAGACAGTGGTGTGGACAGTGGTGTAGACAGTGGTGAGGACAGTGGTGTGGACAGTGGTGAGGACAGTGGTGTGGACAGTGGTGAGGACAGTGGTGTGGACAGTGGTGTGGACAGTGGTGTGGACAGTGGTGTGGACAGTGGTGAGGACAGTGGTGAGGACAGTGGTGAGGACAGTGGTGTGGACAGTGGTGTGGACAGTGGTGTGGACAGTGGTGTAGACAGTGGTGAGGACAGTGGTGTAGACAGTGGTGAGGACAGTGGTGAGGACAGTGGTGAGGACAGTGGTGTGGACAGTGGTGAGGACAGTGGTGAGGACAGTGGTGAGGACAGTGGTGTAGACAGTGATGAGGACAGTGGTGTAGACAGTGGTGTAGACAGTGGTGAGGACAGTGGTGTAGACAGTGATGAGGACAGTGGTGTGGACAGTGGTGTAGACAGTGGTGAGGACAGTGGTGAGGACAGTGGTGTGGACAGTGGTGTAGACAGTGGTGAGGACAGTGGTGAGGACAGTGGTGTGGACAGTGGTGTGGACAGTGGTGTAGACAGTGGTGTAGACAGTGGTGAGGACAGTGGTGAGGACAGTGGTGAGGACAGTGGTGTAGACAGTGATGAGGACAGTGGTGTGGACAGTGGTGTAGACAGTGGTGAGGACAGTGGTGTGGACAGTGGTGTAGACAGTGGTGAGGACAGTGGTGAGGACAGTGGTGAGGACAGTGGTGTGGACAGTGGTGTAGACAGTGGTGAGGACAGTGGTTTGGACAGTGGTGTGGACAGTAGTGCATCAGCTTGAGGGCTAGATCACTTCCCATTGCAGAGTATATAGGGGAGAGGGAGCTGTTCCCCGAGGCTCTTTCCATGGGAGATGGGAGGAAGACTACCTATGCAATAATGTTGTTTCTGTTGAACTGAGGATTCACCCTGAGCTTATTGGACCCAAGCATGAGAAAAGAGGGAGAGAGAGACTATTAGCGATTCTTTTGGAGAGTTATAAAGCTACAGGTATGTGCACCACTGCCATTTATAACCATGTAAACTTGTTCTATCAATATGGAAGAGGAAGTCTTGTTATCAGCCACACCTGAAACGTACCGCACTATTGTTTTATGAGCAATCGTTTACCCAAATATAATAATGCTATCTTCAATAAAGTGTTCTATTATTCAACAATGTCTGGTCTGGTCACTTTATGGAGGTATTGAGTGTGTTTTTCTGCAGTGAATAATAATGAGGCATGAAGTGTAATATAACGGGATAGAGATCTAAGTGAAAGAGAGTAACATCAACACAAAGAAGGAAGAGCGGCCAGCTTGGGAAAGGGAGAAGTGGTGTTTGGAAACGAACGATCCTGACAGAAGGGCGGATTGTTGCCCGTTGGTTCTGCCCTTTTTAGCAGTTGGGTCCTTACCTTTTTGGAAAATTGACCTTTCAGGGGATTAGGCCTGGACCACGACTATGGGAGGCCTAGCAAAATTACCAGTGGTTTCCCTCCATGTTTTCGGGCCGAGTCAAGTGAAGTATAAAGTGTATAAGAAATGGTGGAGGGTAATCGGTGTTCTACACTGTTCTCCTAGAAATCAATCCGTGGGAAGGCCGGGACAGGTGTCCCTGGCAGGTGTGGAGACATGTTCCTTCTAGGTAAGGTGGTCTGTCCGGTGGTCACAAGGGAGTGGTAACTCACACAACAACTAAGTAGATCCACAAAAGGAGGTTTTGTTGGACTTCCCTGGTACAAATGAGTCCTCACATACATATTAAAAATCGTTTGACAACTTTATTATAAACAAATATTAATTAGAATCATACCAGAGTATTACACTACTAAAATCACTACTAAATGCTGCTGTTGCATGAAGCTCTTCTCTTGCTGACAAAAGCAACTGCTAGCTGTCATCCCAAGGCCTTATACTGTAATGTATATACAGTATCTCACAAAAGTAAGTTCACCCCTCACATTTTTGTAAATATTTTCTTCTATCTTTTCATGTGACAACACTGAAGAAATGACACTTTGCTACAATGTAAAGTAGTGAGTGTACAGCTTGTATAACAGTATAAATTTTCTATCCCCTCAAAATAACTCAACACACAGCCATTAATGTCTAAACCGCTGGCAACAAAAGTGAGTACACCCCTAAGTGAAAATGTCCAAATTGGGCCTAATGAGCCATTTTCCCTCCCCGGTGTCATGTGACTCGTTGGTGTTTCACAGAACAGCTGTATTTATATTGAGATTACACACAGGTGGACTCTATTTACTAATTGAGTGACTTCTGAAGGCAATTGGTTCCCCTAGATTTTAGTTAGGGGTATCGGAGTAAAGGGGGGCTGAATACAAATGTCCCCCACATTTTTCACATATTTATTTGTATCATTTATCATTTTCTTTCCACTTCACAATTATGTGCCACTTTGTGTTGGTCTATCACATGAAATCTCAATAAAATACATTTACATTTTTGGTTGTAACAGGCCAAAATGTGGAAAATTTCAAGGGGTATGAATACTTTTTCAAGGCACTGTAAATGGGAAAGATAACAAAACCCCAATTTTTAGACCTTTTTAAGTCCCTACAGCACATTTTGGTTACAAAGAACTCTTTTTAGTAAACCTTTAGAATAGAGCTGCACGATTCTGGATAAAATGAGAATCACAATTTTTTTGCTTAGAATAAAGATCACGATTCTCGGCGTAACATCATCTTTCACATTATACAAAAAATTGGGTTAACTTTACTGTTTAGTTTTTTTTTTTAAATTAATTGAAGTGCATTCTTCCCCAAAAATTGTCAGTTCTCCCTTTCTCCTCTCTCGCACGGGATGAGAAAGGAGACAGCCGATCTGCTCCGTCTCCAACCCCCCCCTACCCTGTGTGTGCTCTGCAGGAAGTCAAGTGGGAAGCTAACAAGCTCACACTTCCCGCAGAACACATACAGGAGAGGGGGGGGGGAGGTTGGAGACGGAGCAGATTGGCTGTCTCCTTAGGCAGCATTGATGGGCACTGATAGGCGGCATTGATGGGCACTGATAGGCTGCACTGATGGGCACAGATAGGCAGCATTGATGGGCACTGATAGGCGGCATTGATGGGCACTGATAGACTGCACTGATGGGCACACATAGGCAGCATTGATGGGCACAGATAGGCAGCATTGATGGGCACTGATAAGTGGCATTGATGGGCACTGAGAGGCAGCATTGATGGCCACTGATAGGCAGCATTGATGGCCACTGATAGGCTGCACTAATGGGCACAGATAGGCAGCATTGATGGGCATTGATAGGCTGCACTGATGGGCACTAATAGGCTGCACTGATGGGCACAGATAGGTGGCATTGATGGGCACTGATAGGCGGCATTGATGGGCACTGATAGGCAGCATTGATGGGCACTGATAGGCAGCATTGATGGGCACAGATAGGTAGCATTGATAGGCTGCACTGATGGGCACTAATAGGCTGCACTGATGGGCACAGATAGGTGGCATTGATGGGCACTGATAGGCGGCATTGATGGGCACTGATAGGCAGCATTGATGGGCACTGATAGGCAGCATTGATGGGCACAGATAGGTAGCATTGATGGGCACTGATAGGTGGCATTGATGGCCACTGAGAGGCAGCATTGATGGCCACTGATAGGCAGCATTGATGGCAACTGATAGGCTGCACTAATGGGCACAGATAGGCAGCATTGATGGGCATTGATAGGTGGCATTGATGGGCACTGATGGGTGGCATTGATGGGCACTGAGAGGCAGCATTAATGGCCACTGATAGGCTGCCCTGATGGGCACAGATAGGCAGCATTGATGGGCACTGATAGGCGGAATTAATGGGCACTGATAGGCTGCACTGAAATGCAGGACTGATAGGCAGCATTGATAAGCACTGATAGGTGGCACTGATGGGCACTGATAGGTGGGATTGATAAACACTTATAGGCGGCATTGATGAGCACTGATAGGTGGTACTGATGGCCACAATTGATGGGCACTGATAGGCGGATGTAATGGACACTGATAGGCGGCACTGATTATCAGTGTAAACATTTTACTGACGTTCTTGCCGGCTAACGGCTCTCCTTTCCTTACACAGACACAGCGTGGGAGGAAAGGGCTGCTGATAACCAGCAAGTCTGTATACATGTGATCAGCTGATTTTTTTTTTTGCAATTTATTAGGGGAATTGAATTTGGATAGGGTTGATGGTATTATGGGATGCCCACTTGATCAGAGCAGAACTCTTCAGGGACACAACTATATACAGCCTGTATATACAATTCTCCTTCTACCTCCAGCACAACCCTGCTTGTAGAACAATAACTTCCAGGATAATCTGGCATTGTATGGATGGTCTGATAATAGCACAATCAGTCCTGAAGCAAATGCACTTTGCAGGCAGGGACCCTTTGGTAGTGTAGCAAAAAGAAGTCCCAGTGCCCAGCTGTCCTGCTCCTTGTGGCTACTGATCCCAGCACCGCCTCTTCAGGCACTGCCGGCCCGCCTATCTGCAGCTGCTCGTTTCACTAGCCCTCCTGGCTAAGACTCCTCGCAGCCTGACTCTGCATCCTTCCCAGTCTGCTTGCACCCAGTCCTCTCAGGCATGGCTCTCAGTTCTCTGACTGTACACTCACCAGCCCTCCTGGCTGTCTTCCTCCCGGGAGATTTTCCTGGCGGTGTTCTCCTGCTGTCCTTCTGCTGCTCCCGTGCCTCCTAGTCAGGAGTCCTCTGTGTGTTATGAAGAGTCCCTTCCGCACCCGAGGCCCGAGCCATGCACTGGGCAGCTGTTTGGTGTGCCACTATCAAACTTAGCTGGATGTGTAATGTATCAGCTAGTGGCATTGGCAAGTCAGGAGGAACTCGGCTCTGGATTCATTCTTATGCGGATTTACCGGTGTCGGGTTAGACACCGTAGAATGTGAGCGCTCATTTTTTTTAAAATAAACCTTCAGCTGTCTTAAAAAAAGATCTTACACTATGCAGGGTTCTTTTTTCTCACCTCCATAGGCAGTGGCGGCCCGTAATGCAGGGCGCACAGGCAAATTTTCTTTTTTTTTAAATATATACAGTCAGGTCCATAAATATTGGGACATCGACACAATTTCAAACTTTTTGGCTCTATACACCACCACAATGGATTTGAAATGAAACGAACAAGATGTGCTTTAACTGCAGACTTTCAGCTTTAATTTGAGGGTATTTACATCCAAATCAGGTGAACGGTGTAGGAATTACAGCAGTTTGTATATGTGCCTCCCACTTTTTAAGGGACCAAAAGTAATGGGACAATTGGCTGCTCAGCTGTTTCATGGCCAGGTGTGTCTTATTCCCTCATTATCCCATTTACAAGGAGCAGATAGAAAGGTCCAGAGTTAATTTCAAGTGTGCTATTTGCATTTGGAATTTGTTGCTGTCAACTCTCAATATGAGATCCAAAGAGCTGTCACTATCAGTGAAGCAAGCCATCATTAGGCTGAAAAAACAAAACAAACCCATCAGAGAGATAGCAAAAACATTAGGTGTGGCCAAATCAACTGTGTGGAACATTCTTAAAAAGAAAGAACGCACCGGTGAGCTCAGCAACACCAAAAGACCATGGAAAACAACTGTGGTGGATGACCTAAGAATTCTTTCCCTGGTGAAGAAAACACCCTTCACAACAGTTGGCCAGATCAAGAATACTCTCCAGGAGGTAGGTGTATGTGTGTCAAAGTCAACAATCAAGAGAAGACTTCACCAGAGTGAATACAGAGGGTTCACCACAAGATGTAAACCATTGGTGAGCCTCAAAAACAGGAAGGCCAGATTAGAGTTTGCCAAACAACATCTAAAAAAGCATTCACAGTTCCGGAACAACATCCTATGGACAGATGAGACCAAGATCAACTTGTACCAGAGTGAAGGGAAGAGAAGAGTATGGAGAAGGAAAGGAGCTGCTCGTGATCCAAAGCATACCACCTCATCAGCGAAGCATGGTGGTGGTAGTGTCATGGCGTGGGCATGTATGGCTGCCAATGGAACTGGTTCTCTTGTATTTATTGATGATGTGACTGCTGACAAAAGCAGCAGGATGAATTCTGAAGTGTTTCGGGCAATATTATCTGCTCATATTCAGAAAAATGCTTCAGAACTCATTAGACGGCGCTTCACAGTGCAGATGGACAATGACTCGAAGCATACTGCGAAAGCAACCAAAGAGTTTTTTAAGGGAAAGAAGTGGAATGTTAAGCAATGGCCAAGTCAATCACCTGACCTGAATCCGATTGAGCATGAATTTCACTTGCTGAAGACAAAACTGAAGGGAAAATGCCCCAAGAACAAGCAGGAACTGAAGACAGTAGCAGTAGAGGCCTGGCAGAGCATCACCAGGGATGAAACCCAGCGTCTGGTGATGTCTATGCGTTCCAGACTTCAGGCTGTAATTGACTGCAAAGGATTTGCAACCAAGTATTAAAAAGTAAAAGTTTGATGGATGATTGTTAATCTGTCCCATTACTTTTGGTCCCTTAAAAAGTGGGAGGCACATATATAATCTGTTGTAATTCCTACATCGTTCACCTGATTTGGATGTAAATACCCTCAAATTAAAGCTGAAAGTCTGCAGTTAAAGCACATCTTGTTCGTTTCATTTCAAATCCATTGTAGTGGTGTATAGAGCCATAAAGATTAGAATTGTGTCAATGTCCCAATATTTATGGACCTGACTGTAGATGCTGTAAAGTATTGCAAAGCCACACACATTAAAATAGGCCAAAAACGAGGTTTCAAAGTACCTTATTTCGCTTTTTTAGTACCTCGTCTCTTCCGGGTATCGGCCGCACCATTGTTACTCCTGTTTGCTGAATGGTTTGTGGACGTCATTACCGCCCTTACTTTGTTTCCCTGTCCAAATCTCTCGCATGCGCATGTTGTCTTATACTGTCAAAAGGTGGGAGAACCAGGAAGGAGAGAATCAGAGTACAGCATCACAAGGTTTCCCTCTGTGCCGTTCTCAGTGGAAGATAATGACCCAGCATGCAGAGGAGACAGAACAATATACGGAATGCGCAAGCGCGGCTGATGTCACTCAACATTGCAGGACGATTTCTATGGCAACTGAATCAGTGAGTGAACGTTCACAGGCAGCAATCAGCTATCTGTGCTATATAGATTACAAAGAGCTGAAGTTGTAGTGGAGGGTTTAAAACCACTTTAAAACCACTTGCCGACCGGCTCCTGTACATATATGTCGGCACTTTGAAGATAAATATCTTGGTAACGGCAGCAGCTGCTGCCATAACCGAGGTATCCATCTTTTCAGTGAGCGGTTCTGTTAACGATAATGGTGGTTTCTGTGGCTGATTCCTTGCGAGATCACCGTTATCGACGGTGAGAGAGGGGCCACCCCCCCTCCCGCCGCTCTCCTGCGCCCTCCGCCGCATTACGGAGCCGTCGGCAGCGGCGGAGGCGATCGGGACCTCTCTGTGCCTGGGTATGGAGATGAGTGAGGGGAAGATGGCCCACACCTGTCTCCATACCATAGCAGGGTGGAAGCAATGTCAAAACGTCACTTCCACCCATACGTCTTAAAGGCACATTTTTTTGTTGTCATTTTTTCAAATGACAATTTTTATTTTTTATTTTATTGCTTTAAAGTCCAAATAAGAGGACCTTTTGGCCCCAGATTTCATATTTAAGAGGACCTGTCATGCTTTTTTCTATTACAAATGGTGTTTACATTACTTGTAATAGGAATAAAAGTGACCCAAAAATGAAAAAAAAAAAAAACAGTGTAAAAATAAATAAAATCAAGTAAAATAAATAAGAAAAAAAAAATCTAAAGCGCCCCGTCCCGACGAGCTCGCACGAAGAAGCGAACGCATATGTGAGTAGCAACCGCATAAGAAAACAGTGGTCAAACCACACATGTGAGGTATCACCGCGCTCGGTACAGCAAGAGCAATAATTATAGCCCTAGACTTCATCTGTAACTCAAAACATGCAACCTGTACAATTTTTTAAATGTCGCCTATGGAGATTTTTAAGGGTAGAAGTTTGACGCCATTCCACAAGCGGGCGCAATTTTGAAGCGTGACATGTTGAGTATCAATTTACTCAGCATAACATTATGTTTCACAATATAAAAAAAAAATTGGGCTAACTTTACTGTTGACTTATTTTTTAATTCAAAAAAGTGATTTTTTTTCCGACAAAAAAGTGCGCTTGTAAGACAGCTGAGCAAATACGGCGTGTCAAAAAGTTTTGCAATGGCCGCCATTTTATTCTCTAGAAAAATGTGTGAAAATACTGCGCCAACTCAATGCGACAAGCAGCCAACATAACAAATAGACCAAATGTAGAATAAAATAAAAATGAAAAATGTGGCGCTAAAACGTGATGTCCGTTATTGGGCAAACCTACCAGAATAAAAATCTGGAGGTCTACTGCACAATAAAGATTTAGTGAAAAAACACTCAAGAGGATGAGTGTAAAGAATTGTGAGTATAAAAAATATATATATTTTATATATATATATATATATATATATATATATATATATATATAAAAAAGTATATATGGGTACCCCAGTTGAAGTCCATGCGGACGAAACGCGTCTAGTTCGATATGCTTGCTGAGCCACTATTTACTTAAGCGCTTTTTTACTCTGTCAGTCTTTACCCCGTCCCTGTTTATTTGGGAATCAGAGAATTTTATTAGAATTTTATTAAAATCTTCTTTCTGCGGATTCACACCAAGTGGAGGCATTTTTTCCCTTTTTCCTTTTGAGAGATATACCCCTTATGCGAGGACCGGTGATCGGGGTTCACAAATCTTCACATAGCTGTATAACCATGGATGTCCCAAGTCTGTGAACTTCTGATTTGGACGGTTGGTGAGTATTTACCACAAGCTTCTATCGATTCCGGATACAGCTCTGCATCCATCCTCTCTGGGGCAACCATCCCTACGGGATCCCGATATAAGCCTGTCTGACTCACAGCCTTGGGCTTGTGAGTCCACCTGTTCCCGGTAAGGGTATTTCAACCTTTCCATACATAAATTAGATACCCTTGTTCCGTGTTACCTCAAGGTCCATCTCAACCTCGGTATATTGATGAGATCCTTCCCACATGCATACTGAAGGCACTGGAGTTGTTTTCATATCAGCATTTGATATACGCCCATAAAAACATTTTAGGCACTTTAAATTCCATCTATATGTGCTGAACTGATTACATTCATTTTTTTAGTCTGAGATAGCATCCACTTTAGTTACACTATTTTAGTTATTGTCCTACATGAATGCATATTTTATGAGGGCATTATTTTTGTTGATTTTATATATTTTCTTTATGGGTGGGGCATACCACGTTATATTACTTTTCAATTGATTTTTTCATTTATTCTGTCATCCCAATTGATATATCAGTGAATTACACCTAGTCACTTGTCCATTCACAAATATGGTTTTATGTCTAATATAGCTGACACCTTGCAAATGTACACATATATACTTATACATAGTAAAAAAGCGCTTAAGTAAATAGTGGCTCAGCAAGCATATCGAACCCGACGCGTTTCGTCCGCATGGACTTCAACTGGGGTACCCATATATACTTAGGTATATTTTTTATACTCGCAATCCTTTACACTCATCCTCTTGAGTGTTTTTTCGCTAAGTCTTTATTGTGCAGTAGACCTCCAGATTTTTATTCTGGTTGGTTTGCCCAATAACGGACATCACGTTTTAGCGCCACATTTTTCATTTTTATTTTATTCTCTAGGATGTTAGAAAAAAAAATTTATAATGTTTGGGGGTTCTAAGTAATTTTCTAGCAGAAAAACTTGTTTTTAACACTGAGTCTGAAAAAGAGGCTCGGTCTTTAAGTGGTTAAATCTTTAGCAATTTACTCTGACTGTGTGATATAGATAATAGAAGATGTCTGTCAAAAAGTAAATTGTGTAAAAATCCTCAAATAAAGCCTGACAATCTCACCTCATATTATCTTTAGGCTGTTACTCGCCGTGAAGCTGAACAGATGGAAACCGCTTGATAAAAGTTCCCCTGTATTTCTGGAATGGTCAGTAGACAGTTTTCTCATCCCCATAGATCTGCTCTAATTAGACACAAATGTTGATCATTTTGTTCAACAAGATTCAAAGAAGAAAAACGAACTTTACTGGATATTATTAGCCACATCTCACCAGCCTCACCAACAGATTTAAGCTACCCAAAATGAGAGATTGGCCTTTATGCCCATGTCCAAGGGGTCCTAGAATTTTTCTAGGGTTGTGAGTCTCCTTGAAAGTGATGGCAGATCATTGAGTGTTAATGGCCACTTTTCATCTCTGACATCTTCTTTTAGTAATGATTTGTCAACCCCAATGACCAGTCCTTACATGTGCTTAACCGCTTCCATAGGTACAGTGCCTTGCAAAAGTATTCAGACCCCTGGCATTTTTTTGTGTTTTGTTGCCTCACAACCTGGAATTAAGATGGATTGTTTGAGGATTTGCATCACTTAATTTACAGAACATGCCCACAACTTGGAAGATTTTTTTTTTTTTTTTATTGTGAAGCAAACAACAAATAGGACAAAATAACAGAAAAAGTCAATGTGCATAACTATTCACCACCCTAAAGTCAATACTTTGTAGAGCCGCCTTTTGCGGCTATCACAGATCCAAGTCCTTTTGGATAAGTCTCTATGAGCTTGCCACATCTTACCACTGGGATTTGTGCCCATTCCTCCTTTGCAAAACTGCTCCAGCTCCTTCAAGTTGGATGGTTTGCGCTTGTGAACAGCAATCTTTAAGTCTGACCACAGATTTTCTATTGGATTGAGGTCTGGGCTTTGACTAGGCCATTCCAACACATTTACATGTTTCCCCTTAAACCACTCAAGTGTTGCTTTAGCAGTGTGTTTGGGGTTATTGTCCTGCTGGAAGGTGAACCTCCATCCTAGCCTCAAATCACACACAGAGTGGTACAGGTTTTGCTCAAGAATATCCCTGTATTTATCACCATCCATCTTTTCCTCAACTCTAACCAGTTTCCCAGTCCTGACTGCTAAAAAACATCCCCACAGCATGATGCTGCCACCACCACAATTCACAGTGGGGATGGTGTTCTTTGATGTGATGTGATGTGTTGGGTTTGCGCCAAACATTGCATTTTCTTTGATGGCCAAAAAGTTCATTTTTAGTCTCATCAGACCAGAGCACCTTCCTCCATACATTTTGGGAGTCTCCCACATGCCTTTTTTGCAAACTCAAAATGTGCCATTTTGTTTTTTGCTGAAAGTAATGTCTTTCTTCTGGCCACTCTGCCATAAAGCCCAACTCTATGGAGCGTACAGCTTATTGTGGTCCTATGTACAGATACTCCAGTCTCTGCTGTGGAACTCTGCAGCTCCTCCGGGGTTACCTTAGGTCTCTGTGCTCCTCTCTGATTAATGCCCTCCTTGCCCGGTCCGTGAGTTTTGGTGTGCGGCCGTCTCTTGGCAGGTTTGCTGTTGTGCCATGTTCTTTCCATTTTATTTATGATAGATTTGATGGTGCTCCTAGGGATCATCAAAGATTTGAATATTTTTTTATAACCTAACCCTGACTTGTACTTCTCAACAACATTGTCCCTTACTTGTTTGGAGATTTCCTTGGTCTTCATGGCAGTGTTTGGTTAGTGGTGCCTCTTGCTTAGGTGTTGCAGCCTCTGGGGCCTTTCAAAAAGGTGTGTCTATGTAATGACAGATTATGTGACACTTAGATTGCACACAGGTGGACATCATTTCACTAATGATGTGACTTCTGAAGGTAATTGGTTGCACCAGAGCTTTTTATGGGCTTCATAACAAAGGGGGTGAATACATACGCATATGCCAATTATCAGTTTTTTTTTCTGAAAAATAGTTTTATGTATATATTTTTCTAATTTTACTTCACCAACTTAGACTATTGTGTTCTGATCCATCACATATAAATACATTGAACTAAAGGCTTTACTGTAACAAAATAGGTAAAAAGCCAAGGGGGGGTGAATACTTTTGCACTGTAATGGCTTCTTTTAGTCTCTGACATCTTCTTTTATTAATGATTTGTCAACCCAATGACTAGTCCTACACATGTAGCAATTATGTATTGTGTATATGTATATTTTTGTATTTCAATTAAAGTTTATATTTTTTGATATCCCCTTGGTTTGCTGTGCCTTCAAAGTCCATCCTGGGGTTTCCTTTTGAGAAACCCCCCCTTTTTTTTTCTTTTGTAATTGCTATATGACCTACGGATGAGACAACTAGAGTGTCCTTTTTTCCTTACAGTCCTTACATGTGCTTAACCACTTCCATAGGTATCCACAAAAGAGAAGGAACTGTCAAAGTTCAATGGAAGTTCCCCCATGGAGAACATTCATGTTCGGAGTCTTGACCAAATATCCCTCAACCCATCTGGAATGTAAGAGAGGAGAGAGGGAGAAGGAAGGAAGGGGAGGGGAAGAGAGAAGGGAAAGACAGGAGAGAAGAAGAAACAAAGCAAAGGGGAGAGGGCAGAGAAGGATAAAAGCAAGAGGAAGAGAAGAGAGAGAGAAGGAGGTTTGAGAAAAGCAAGCATTTTGTTTTACCCCTTGAAGTATGGTTCGATGTTTAGGGGGTTTCTATGAAGTTGTGTAATTGATTATATAAATGTCTAAAATAAAGATTATTTAAAAAAAAAAGAGGAAAGAAGAGGAGAGGAGGAAAGAAGATAAGTTAAAGGAGGAGAGAGGATAGACAATAGCAGGAAGGAGGAGAGAAGTGAAGGGAGAAGAGGGGAGAAAGGAGAGGAGAGGAGGAAGGAAGAGAGGAGAAGTGAAAAGAGGAGAGAATAGGAGAGAGAAAAGACCAGAGAGGAGATGAAAGTTCGGAGAGAAGAGAGAGAAGTGGAGAAAGAGAAGAGAGAAGGAAAGAGAGAGGGGGAAGGGGTGTGTGAGGGGAAAGAGAGGAGAAGACAGGGAGGAGAGAGAGAAGATGGGAGAGAAGACAGAAGAAAGAGGAGAGGAAGATGGAGGAAAGATATGAGGGAATAAGAGAGTAGACTGGAAAGAGCACAAGGGACAGAAGAGAAAAGTGAGTGGGGAAGACGATTGGGGAAGGAGGGATTGTCAGGAGAGGAAAGAGGAGACAGAAGAGAGCAGAATAGAGAGAATATGAGAGAGAAAGTTGAAAAGAAAGAAGGAGAGAAGTGAGGGGTGGAAAAGAGAGAGGTGATGGGTGAGAGAAGAGGGGAGGGAAAATATAGAAGGGGAGAAGAGAAAGGAAGAGAGGAGTGAGTGTGTAATAGAACAATCATCCAAAAACAGCTTTAGAGAGGATGGGGTAGCATCATGAGTCAACCGGGGCTCTGTTTCTTTTCACAGTGCTCTTATGCCCTGTACACACAGTCGGACATTGATCGGACATTCCGACAACAAAATCCATGGATGTTGGCTCAAACTTGTCTTGTATACACACGGTCACACAAAGTTATCGGAAAATCTGATCGTTCTGAACTCGGTGACGTAAAACACGTACGTTGGGACTATAAACGGGGCAGTAGCCAATAGCATTCGTCTCTTAATTTATTCTGAGCATGCGTGGCACTTTGTCCGTCGGATTTGTGTACACACGATCGGAATTTCCGACAACGGATTTTGTTGTCGGAAAATTTTATAGCCTGCTCTCAAACTTTGTGTGTCGGAAATTCCGATGGAAAATGTGTGATGGAGCCTACACATGGTCGGAATATCCGACAACAAGGTCCTATCACACACGACACACGACCGTGTGTACGGGGCATTAGTCTAACACAATCCCTTTTCAGGCACACCAGGCCATGAAATGCCTTTATAAACATGTATGTACCCAAATGTAAGTTTATTGGACTCTGCCTGTTTAACTTCCAGAACCCATGGTTTGGAGTTCAGAAGAGCTAATTAGCGACAACAGATACAGCTGGTCCTTTAATTAAAAGCATAAACATATAACGTGCAGAAAAGAACTGTTGCCCATGTAATCAGGAAGACTTGTGGGACAGGTGTAGCTTGGCTATCTTCTATATTGTCTGTGTTGTCTATGTTGAGTGTTTTGATGGTGCTGACTGTGGTGATTCTCTTGGCTGTGTTGATTTTGGTGACTGTGTTGGCTGTGGTGGCTTCACTGGCTTTGGTAACTGTGGTGACTGTGTTGGCTGTGGTGGCTTCATTGGCTTTGGTAACTGTGGTGGCTGTGGTGACTGTGTTGGCTGTGGTGACTGTGGTGGTGTTGGTAAGGTCCACCACATTTGTCGAGGAAGCTGTGGTGGAATTGGCGAAGGTGACAAACACCATGTTCTCCTGAGTCTCTGGAGCATTCAGCTTAATCCAATCCTCATAGGATGTCAGCCGGGTGTACACCCCAGGACGGTCTGGCTTTCCACAACCATCGCCCCAACTTACCAGCCCGGCCAAGAACCATTGTCCACCCTGGGAGCAGACCAGAGGTCCCCCAGAGTCTCCCTGGAAAAAGGAAATAAAAAACAACAGGTTGGTCAAGTTTCTAGAAGGAAAGGGGCAGATTTGGGTTGACTATATTTGTTCAAATAAATAATCCTCAAAATGTTTTAAAGTGTATGTCAATGCAAAACAAAAATAAAAACAAATTCACTTCTTCTCTGAAATACATGGACATTGCCCCCTTGTTTGTCTCTATAACATGACATCCCAAGCAATGTTGTCAGCCCTGTGCAATTCTCTTCTGCCGAACTGAAGACCTCCTGAAAACAACTAGATCTCCCATAAAAGCAGCACATAGTACACACATAAACACTTGTTAGGCACACTTTTAACCCCTTGATCACACTAGATGTTATATCTTTCCTACCCAGTGTCATTAGTACAGTGACAGTGTATTTTTTTTAGCACTGATCCTATATTAGTGTCACTGGTGATGTCTGTTAATGAGTCCCCCCCCCCCCAGCATCAGTTTGCAGTATCATAGTTCTAAGTCGCTGATCACCACCATTACTAATATAAAAAAAAAAAAAATACAGTATATATACCATAGTTTGTAAATACTATAACTTCCACACAAACCAATCAATATTCACTTATTGGGATTTTTTTTTACCAAAGACATCTAGCAGATTATATTTTGGCCAACATTTATAAAGAGATTTGATTATTTTTTTATTGTTTATATTGGATGTGTTTTAGGCTCGATTCACACCTATGCATGTTGCTTTTGAGCGTTTCTGGAGTTTTTTTTGTAATGCTTGCCACGTTTTTGAGCAGCGTTTTTACAGCGTTTTTGCGGCGTTTTGTGGTTTGTTTTATTTTTACAGCTTTTTTTAGACTGTATACAGTCTAAAAAAAAACAGAAAAAAAAAAGCCAAAAACGCATCAAAAACGCTGCAAAAACGCTGCACTTGCGTTTTTGATGCTGGTCCATTGAATTCTATTACATGCAAAACGCTGCATTTTGCATGAAAAAAAGTCCCCGACCCTTTCCAAAAATGTAGAGGTACAAAAAGGCATTGATGTGAACATGTTCCATAGGGACCCATGTTAAAAAAATTCCCATGCATTTCTGCAAAATGCAAAATGCATCAAAAAACGCGCTAGTGTGAATGGAGCCTAATAGCAGAAAGTAAAAAATATTGTTTTTTTTTTTCAAAATTGTCGGTCTTTTTTTCATTTATATAATAAAAAAATAAAGAAACGCAGAGGTAATCGAATACCACCAAAAAAAGCTCCTATTTGTGTGAAAAAAAATTATATCAATTTTATTTGGGTACAACGTCGCACGACCGCGCAATTTTCGGTTAAAGTAGAGCAGTGCCACATAGCAAAAAATGGCCTGGTCATGAAGGGGGGTAAAACCTTTCAGAGCTGAAGTGGTTAATGTAAGCCTGTCATGACTAACCTCGTTCTGCTAGCTGCCTGGCTGTACATGATTTCAGTACTTCTAGGTCAATGCCCTGCAACAAGCAAGTCAATGAGCAGTCGAATTCCCGTGTCTCTGTCAGTGACCGGTAGGGATGAGCTCAAGGTTTGGTCTGAATAGAAGAAGAACTTTGGCGTTCTTTCAAACCCCAGACTTGCTGCTCATTCAGAGGTAGCTGAATGTCATATATAGTAGCTGTATTTCTATCGCCGCTAAAGAAGCCGCAGGTGCATCCATAGCAACCAGTGTTGTCACCCTGCCCTTTTCATTTGCTGGCTGGGCAGTGCTGGAACAAGGTCATCCAGTGCCCAGGGCAAAGATGACAAACTGCCGAGGCTTCTAACAGAATGAAGCTTCTCTCAACCCTACAGTAAACCATTGTGCCCAGGGCAGCCGCCCTTCCCGCCCACCCCTTGTCCCGACCCTGTGGCTGGGAATCCTTGACAAGGGGCATCATTAAGCAAATAATATAGCCACATGGCCATATCTGGGTAACAACATTGACCAAATATAGTTGTAGCCAAAACAGAGCTCAGACTTGGGGTGGGGGATGGGGGGTTTAGCAGCACAAAAAGCCAATTTCATGTGCTAACAAGAAGCATGCTGATAGGAGGAGAGAGAAGAGTGAAAAAGAGATGAGCAATGTGCTGCTTCTCTTTTCATAGGCTGGGGGTGGGTCCAGGGGGGCAGGAGCTGCACGCTTGTCCAAATCATTTGGGGGAGGGGGGGTTATGATGTGGGGTTGTTTTTCAGGGTTTGGGTTTGGCCCCTTAGTTCCAGTGAAGGGAATTTTTAAGGGGTCAGCATACCAAGACATTTGGACAATTTCATGCTCCCAACTTTGTGGGAACAGTTTGGGGACGGCCCCTTCCTGTTCCAACATGACTGAGCTCCAGTGCATAAAGCAAGGTCCATAAAGACATGGATGAGCGAGTTTGGGGTGGAGGAACTTGACAGTCCTGACCTCAACTCGATAGAACACCTTTGGGATAAATTAGAGCGGAGACTGCGAGCCAGGCCTTCACGTCCAACATCAGTGCCTGACCTCACAAATGTGCTTCTGGAAGAATGGTAAAACATTCCCATAGACACACTCCTAAACCTTGTGGACGGCCTTCCCAGAAGAGTTGAAGCTGTTATAGCTGCAAAGGGTGGGCCAACTCAATATTGAACCCTACGGACTAAGACTGGGATGCCATTAAAGTTCATGTGTGTAAAGGCAGGTGTCCCAATACTTTTGACAATATAGTGTATGTGCATTAATCTCTGCCACCCATGGATGCAGTGTTACGTGGGTGGTAAGAAGTTGAGATTCCACCAGTTGTATTTTCTAATACATAACATCAATATTACAAGAGAGCATTAAATACAAAGCTGAATACATGTAGAGCGACTCTTACCACCCCCATAATTAAGCTCTGTACAATATCTCACAATACTATTTCACTCTGTGACTTACCTGACAGGCGTCCGTCCCACCGGCTTTATACCCGGCACAGATCATATCACTCAGGATTATGGGATCAGAACTGCTCACATCGGAATTGATATGGTAGAGCGAGTCGCAGGTCTGTGTGTCCATCAGCGGGATCTGGGCCTCCTGTAGAGTCTGGGGCCTCGGAAGACTCACTGTAAATAAATATCAGTTCAAATGATCTGTCCGGCCAACTGAGCCATTTATTAATGCAATCGCCATTTGTACATTCTGAGACCAGCTAGGACTGTTTTTTTGTTTTGTTTTGTGCCGCTGTAATAGAAGGAGTGGCTGGAAGGGAGGGTTAACTGGAAAGGTAGGTTACACAAAGAGTGACTGGACATGGGTCAAACACCCCCCTGTTCTGATCGCAGCAGAACTCCCAAAAAGAGGGAAAGTTCTAACCCGAACGGTGGACCCTATCGAAGTCTATGGGAGCCAAGCAGGAAAAATCAAAAGTGCCCATTTTGAAGGCTTATATGCAAGTAATTGGCCATAAAAGGGGTCTGGGGGTCTGGGTACTGCCCTGGGGGGGGACATGCATAAATGCAAACATTTTTAAAAAAAATTATTGTTTTTTTCAGGAGCAGTGATTTAATGACGCTAAAAGTGCAACAATAAAAATTTAATATTCCTATAAATATAGTGCCTAGGGGGGTCCCCTTAGTCTGCCTGTAAAGTGGCGCATCTGTAGCATGCATAGAACCTGCTGCAGCAAAAATTAAATTTCTAAAAAAAAAAAAAAAATAGCCGGCACCCGGCTATTGAAAAAATAAAGAAAAAAATTGAGTGCCCCCCCCCCCCCCCCAGTCAATACCAGGCCCTTTGGGTCTGGTATAGATTTGGAGGGGAACCCTACACCAAAATTTGAAGAAAAAAAAAAACTAGGGTCCCCCCAAAATCCATACCAGACCCTTACCCGAGCATACAGTCAAAAAACTTCTCCTGTTTTTATTACTTTTTGTACACTTTTTTGGTGAATGGCTAGGGGTACTCTGTACCCCATACTCATTCACATGGGCAAGGGCAGGATCAGTTTCCAATAAGCCCCCCACCCGCACACCCCCACAACCACCGGCCACGGCTGTGGGGATGAGGCCCTTATCCCCATCAAGATGGGGACAAGGTGCTTTTGAGTGTGGGGGGCAGAACTCCCGTGCCCCAAAGCACCCACCCCCCCACCCATGTTGAGGGCATGTGACCTGGTATGGTTCAGACGGGGGGCAGGGGGGGCACTTGCTCTTCCCCCCCTTTTTTGACCTGCCAGGCTGCTTGCCCAGGTAAGGGTTTGGTATGATTTTTTTTTATTGTTCAGCTGTCAGCAGGGAAACCCATTGACAGTTGATGACTCATCGGTTGTTAAGGACACCGCTGCCGGCTTCCTGGTCCCGCTCCTTAACTTAGCTTACACTGTGCCCTGATTGGGCAAAGCTTTGTCCAATTAGGGCACAGAATGCACTGTGCAGCGCTCAGTGCATTGTAGAGTGTTTGTCTGGGTAAACACCCTGCAAATTCGGGTGTTTGGCGAACGGCTGAACAGGCAAATGTTCAGCCGGAACTCAGGAACTCATGCTCGGGCCGAACTGTTCACCCAAAGAGACTGAGCACGGATTGCGATCATAACGAATGACCCGAAAAACAAAAAAAAACAAAACGAATGAAACTAAAACTAACAAATTTTTCGGCAGTGCCTTAACCCATTCCATAGGTGGGTCTTTAAACCGAGTAAGTGGGATGGACTTCTAAATCACGTGACCGATGTGATTGGCTGTCAAAGTGGTCACACGACCAGGGGCCCACTAGCTCCTAGTCATGACTAGAGGCTGAGATCTGTCTATAACAACTCATTCCCTTTGCTGGGATCACACAGTGAGTATGCTCCAAGCACAGAAACTCCAAACAATTGTAAAGATAGAAATATAAAAAAAACAACAAAACCAAAAAACCAAAAAACTGTATATAGAATGCAGAGTTCAGGGGTGTGCTACATATAGAGTGCAGAGTTCAGGGGTGTGCTACACATAGAGTGCAGAATTTAGGGGTGTGCTGCATATAGAGTGCAGAGTTCAGGGGTGCGCTGCATACAGAGTGCCAAGTTCAGAGGTGCGCTGCATACAGAGTGCAGAGTTCAGGGATGTGGTATATATACAGTGCCGAGTTCAGGGGTGCACTGCATATAGAGTGCCTAGTTCAGAGGTGGGCTACATATAGAGTGCAGAGTTCAGGGGTGTGGTACATATAGAGTGCTGAGTTCAGGGGTGCGCTGCATATAGAGTGCAGAGTTCAGGGGTGCACTGCATATAGAGTTCAGAGTTCAGGGGTGTGGTACATATAGAGTGCAGAGTTCAGGGGTGTGGTACATATAGAGTGCAGAGTTAAGGGGTGCACTGTATATAGAGTGCAGAGTTCAGGGGTGCACTGCATATAGGGTGCAGAGTTCAGGGGTGTGGTACATATAGAGTGCAGAGTTCAGGGTGTGGTACATATAGAATGCCGAATTCAGGGGTGCACTGCATATAGAGTTCAGAGTTCAGGGGTGCACTGCATATAGAGTGCATAGTTCAGGGGTGTGGTACATATAGAGTGCAGAGTTCAGGGGTGTGGTACATATAGAGTGCAGAGTTCAGGGGTGTGGTACATATAGAGTGCAGAGTTTAAGAGTGTGCTACATATAGAGTACTGAGTTCAGGGGTGCACTACACATAGAGTGCCAAGTTCAGGGATGCACTGCATATAGAGTGCAGAGTTCAGGGGTGCGCTACAATAGAGTGCAGAGTTCAGGGGTGCGCTACAATAGAGTGCTGAGTTCAGGGGTGCGCTACACATAGAGTACCAAGTTCAGGGGTGCGCTACACATAGAGTACTAAGTTCAGGGGTGCGCTACACATAGAGTGCTAAGTTCACAGGTGCGCTGCATATAGAGGGCCGAGTTCAGGGGTGCGCTACAATAGAATGCCGAGTTCAGGGGTGCGCTACACATAGAGTGCCAAGTTCAGGGGTGCATTACACATAGAGTGCTGAGTTAACGGCTGCATATGGAGGGCCGAGTTCAGGGGTGCGCTACACACAGAGTGCAGAGATCAGGAGTGCACAACACACAGAGTGCAGAGATCAGGAGTGCGCTACACACAGAGTGCAGAGGTCAGGGGTGCACTACACATAGAGTGCAGAGATCAGGAGTGCGTTACACACAGAGTGCAGAGATCAGGGGTGCACTACACATAGAGTGCAGAGATCAGGAGTGCGCTACACACAGAGTGCAGAGATCAGGAGTGCGCTACACACAGAGTGCAGAGATCAGGAGTGCGCTACACACAGAGTGCAGAGATCAGGGGTGCACTACACACAGAGTGCAGAGATCAGGGGTGCACTACACATAGAGTGCAGAGATCAGGAGTGCGCTACACATAGAGTGCAGAGTTCAGCTTTCTTCCACAACTGCTCACCTCTGCATCCCCCATCCACATCTGACTTTCACCCCTCTTCAGCTCTGACCTCTGCATGCAAACTTCCCTCCTTCTTAAAAGCTCCACCATCGTCCAAATGTCTTATTTTTGTTGCTGTATTTATCTGAAGCACCCAGCCGGCTTTAGTACCCCCCTGTAGGTGGCACCTCCTCCCTCGCTTGGAGTTCATCTAGTGGGAGTGTCAGCATCCACAAAGGACCCCATGCACTTGCGTCTCCCTTGATCCCATCCTGCAATCTGCAGATCTGTTGGAGACAAGCTATCACAGTGGTCAACACAGAAGCCGGACTTCTGTGTTTACAAGTGATAGTGGTGAGCAAAACGCAGGAGGCCAGAGGTAATGGAACTGAGTTCCACCAACTTCCAGCTGAAAAAAAAGCCCTGTATGTAACAACAGAAATTTAGAACCTACCTCCAGATCTGATGCTGCCCCAGCCAGTGACCCAGCAGTACAGGCCCATTGGGAAGTCCACATTGGCAGTTGGAAGACACACTGGTAGAATGAATGCGGTATAGTTGACTGGAGTCTCCAGCTCTATGAGGCTGATGTCCCCCAACGAGCCCACGTTCGTATAATTGGAATTTTTTACGATGGTTTTCACCCTAACAGAAATCTCATGTGAATTTGGATTGGAAAGTTGATAGGAGCCCAGGTGGACGGTGAGTGTGGAGGTCGTCACAGTACTGTAATGATAAAAAAACAACAAAAATAAAAAGGAAAAACAATGTAATCAACATTTATAGTAGTATAAGTACTCCAAGCATGAAAGACATAAAATACACTATATTTCCAAAAGTATTGGGACGCCTGCCTTTACACGCACATGAACTTGAATGGCATCCCAGTCTTAAGGCCCGTACACACCATACGAAAATTGAAATGAAAATTTCGTTCGACGAACAACCTGACGATTTTCAGATCATTAGTATGGTGCTTTCGACATCCGAAGCTGGATGTGCAGACTATAATATTTTTGTTGTACGTAAACTTAACATCCGATTTCCGTTTAATTAGTACGGTTTTTCTGCGAATCGTAAGAGCAAGACTACGCATGCTCATAAATAAAAGAATACATACAAAACTATTCAACGCATGACGTCACTTCTGATGTTTTATTCTGTCGTACGAGATTTTTCGTATTGGTGAGTAACCTCTTCACTTTCAACATGAGACTAGCATGCCACAAATAAACGTACGAACTGTGGTCCACAAATCTGATCGTGTGTACGGGGTATTAGTCCGTAGGGTTCAATATTGAGGGACACCTGCCTTTACACGCACATGAACTTTAATGGCATCCCAGTCTTAGTCCGTAGGGTTCAATATTGAGTTGGCCCACCCTTTGCAGCTATAACAGCTTCAACTCTTCTGGGAAGACCATCCACAAGGTTTAGGAGTGTGTCTATGGGAAATGTTTGACCATTCTTCCAGAAGCGCATTTGTGAGGTCAGGCACTGATGTTGGACGAGAAGGCCTGGCTCGCAGTCTCCACTCTTATTCATCCTAAAGGTGTTCTATCGAGTTGAGGTCAGGACTCTTTCCAGGGCAGTCAAGTTCCTCCACCCCAAACTCGCTCATCCATGTCTTTATGGACCTTGCTTTGTGCACTGGTCCAAAACATTTGGTGGAGGGGGGATTATGATGTGGGTTTTGTCTTTCAGGGGTTGGGCTTGGCCTCTTAGTTCCAGTGAAGGAAACTCTTAAGGCGTCAGCAAACCAAGACATTTAGGACAATTTCATGTTCCCAACTTTATGGGAACAGTTTGAGGATGGCCCCTTCCTGTTTCAACATGACTGCACACCATACACAAAGCAAGGTCCATAAAGACATGGATGTGCGAGGTTGGGGTGGAGGAACTTGACTGGCCTGCACAGAGTCCTGAACTCAACCCCATAGAACCCATTTGAAATGAAATAGAGTGGAGACTGCGAGCCAGGCCTGACCTCAACCTCGCCCTGACCTCACAAATGCACTTCTGGAAGAATGGTCAAACATTCCCATAGACACCCTCCTAAACCTTGTGGACGGCCTTCCCAGAAGAGTTGAAGCTTTTATAGCTGCAAAGGGTGGGCCAACTCAATATTGAACCCTACGGACTTAAGCCTCGTACACTCGATCGGATTGTTGGCAGGGGATTGTGTGATGACAGACTGTTGGTCTAAAATCCGACTGTTAGTACGCTCCTTTTGACAATTGCTGTCCAACTTTCCACCAACAAATGTTGGATGAGAGGCTAGTAAATTTTCGGCGGACAACGGCCTGTGGTCAGATTTTCCTATCGTGTGTACACAAGTCCCTCACACAAAAGTCGAAAGTACAAACACGCATTGCTCGGAATCGACGCTCATCAAACACTCCATTAGCACAAGGTGCCCAAAGGGTGGCGCTCAAGAACTGAAATCCCTTGTGGTACGTCACTACGTTCGTGTTTGTTGGCCGACAATTGTGGACCGTTTGTATGCAAGACAAGATCCTGGCACACGCCCTTCGGACAAAAGTCTGACGCTTTGTTGGCCAACAATCCGATCGTGTGTATGAGGTTTAAGACTGGGATTTCCATTACATTTCATGTGTGTGTAAAGGCAGGCGTCCCAATACTTTTGGTAATATAGTGTATATATATATATATATATATAGAGATAGATAGATAGACAGACAGACAGACAGACAGACAGACAGACAGACAGACAGACAGACAGACAGACAGACAGACATATTTATAGATCTCTCTCTCTCTCTCTCTCTCTCTCTCTCTCTCTCTCTCTCTCTCTCTCTCTCTCTCTCTCGAGAGAGAGAGAGAGAGAGAGAGAGAGAGAGAGAGAGAGAGAGAGAGAGAGAGAGAGAGAGAGAGAGAGATGGATATGATGTTGGGTTATTTTTTTTTACCAAAGAAATGTATCAGAATACATTTTGGTCTAAATTTATGAAGACAGATTATTTGTTTGCAAAATGTTATAACAGAAACTAAGAAAAACTTGTTTTTTTTTTCAAAATGTTGGTATTAATTAGTTTATACAGCAAAAAATAACTGAGTGGTGATTAGATACCATCAAAAGAAATCTCTATTTGTGTGAAAAAAATGACATATATGTAATTTGCGTACAGCGTTGAATGACCACGCAATTGTCAATTAAAGTAGCGCAGTGCTGAATAGAAAAACATGGCCTGATCATTAAGGGGGGGTAAAACCTTCTGGAGGTCAAGCGGTTAATTATCTACACACTGGAAGTCATTATTTTTGAATTTGGTGCAGTAATAGCACCACTTTGAAAAATGGAGAACTACCGGAATCGGTCAATCTGCTGCCTACGTTGGTAAAGCTTCTGAAAATGGACGGCTGGATTTTTTTTTTTTAACCCTGTGCAGGCCATTTTAAAAGGCCATAACACCAGAAATCTTATTGAATTTTCCAGTGTGTTTTGAGAATACTCATCTTTTTATTTGTGAATATAAAAAAAAAAAAAATCAAATTTGGGGGGCCCCTTGTACTGTGACTTTATTTTGGGGGGCACATTGTCAGACATCCGCCCTCAGCAAAATGTCACTTGCGCTTGTGGCCATATGCGGCAGCACAACTTTACAGTTTTCACCCGCCAATACATTTCTCATCACCAACCTCATAATGCAGTGTGCAGCGGAGACCACCCAGGATTCACTGATAAGGGATCCACCACAGAAGTGTTGTCCGTTGAGGCGTAGACTCACTTGCCATGGCCACTGACCCTCCTGGGCATTCTGCCCGCCCATAATCCGACTCTCCACCGGGGGATTGCCACATTCTACAGGGGGGGAGAAATCACAGTTATAGGACAACTAGATAATACAGTGTAACCCATAAAAGGAGCAGGATGGAAGCTAAACTTCAGGCCAAAAGGAGCTAGATACATAGATACATAGATGATATACAGAATCCCACAAAAGGGAGTACACCCCTCACAGTTTTGTAAATATTTTATTTTAACTTTTCATGTGACTCCAGTGGCAACCTGTGAAGCTCTGGTGAACTCCATGCCCAAGAGGGTTAAGGCAGTGCTGGAAAATAATGGTGGCCACACAAAATATTGACACTTTGGGCCCAATTTGGAGATTTTCACTTAGGGGTGTACTCACTTTTGTTGCCAGCGGTTTAGAGATTAATGGCTGTGTGTTGAGTTATTTTGAGGGGACAGCAAATTTACACTGTTATACAAGCTGTACACTCACTACTTTACATTGTAGCAAAGTGTCATTTCTTCAGTGTTGTCACATGAAAAGATAGAAGAAAATATTTACACAAATGTGAGGGGTGTACTTACTTTTGCCACGTGATCAGCTGTGTCCAATCACAGCTGATCATGGTGTAAATAGGAAGAGCTGGTGATCGGCTTCTCCTCACTCGTGTCTGTCAGACGCCCTCCTAAGGATGCCCACACTGGACCACCAGGGGCGCCACTAGGATCATCAGGGGTGTCACCACGGGGGGGGGGTGTCAATGTAAAGTTTTTTTTTTTTTTTAAAGTTAATGCCCCCCCCCCGAAATCAGTTCACAGATCACAGTGCGAACTGTCAAATGCAGTGCAGGAATCAGACTGTATAGGTGTGAACGCCCATGCGACCCGATTCCAGTGCAGACACAGAAAAAAGGGTCCTGTATCATTTTGGTGCAGATGCAATGCGATTTCAGCCGTACAGTTTGTAGGGCTGAATTTGCATCGCATCGCATATGATCTGCACAGCAATGCGGTGCGAATCACATGCGACATCTGTGATTGCACAGGTGTGAATCCAGCCTTAATGAACATTTTCCAAGAGTGGTGGTTCCATACTTTTTGCCAGGGGTGGTATAAACAAGGCAGATTGTCGTTCTGTCAGCAAGAAAGACATGGATCCACTGCCTTCCCCTAGTACAAGCACCTCCCACACTGTAATAAAGCACTGGCTAGGCAGAACGGTGATCTGTTAGTAGGAAAGACAGAGATCCTGTGTTTCTGCTAAGCAGGAACACGGATCTCTGCCTTCCCCCAGTTGAAGCACCCCCCCCACACACACACACAGTTAGAAAGCATGCCCTAAGAACACATTTAACTCTTTGAATGCCCCTGATGTTAACCCCCTTCCTTGCCAGTGTCATTAGTACAGTGACAGTGCATATTTTTATCACTGTATTAGTGTCACTGGTCCCAAAAAAAGTGTCAGTTAGGTGCCCGATTTGTCCGCTGCAATGACGCAGTCCCGCTATAAGTCGCTGATCGCCACCATTACTAGTAAAAATAAATAAATAAAAATTCCACAAATATATCCCATAGTTAGGCAGGGAAGGGCGATCAAGGGGTTAAATGTGTTCCCTGGGAGTGCTTTCTAATTGTGTGGGGGAGGTGGTTTGTCTGGGGGGGAAGACAGAGATCCGTGTTCCTGCTTAGCAGAAACACAGGATCTCCGTCTTCCCTTGTCACAGAACGGCGATCTTCCTTGTTTGCCTAGGCAGACCTGCCGTTCTGCCTCTCTCAGGAACGACCGCGGGGTGCCGGCGAACATCGGGTCCACCGGACCCGCTGATTGGCTCCAGCTGTGTCCAAACACAGTGGGAGCAGGTTGCCATCCGCGCGCGTGCGCGGCCCAGACCCAGAACCAGAAATTATGTACAGGTACGTGATTTCGCCCAGGGGGAGCTGCCCTGCTGTAGTATATATGCGTGGGTCGGTCCAGAAGAGGTTAACCGCTTGCCGACCAGCCGCCGTCATTATACTGCGGTAGGTCGGCACGATCCCGTGAACCATCGTAGCTGTACATTGGTCCCCTTAAGCGGGACAGCGCCCGCTGCATTGTGGGGGTGGCAATGCGGCGTGGCCGGCGGTCACGATGATCTACGGCCACTCGTGATCGTGGGCACGAGAGGCAGAATAGGGACGTGCGTGTGTAAACACACGAATCCCTGTTCTGTGAGGGGAGGAGAGATTGTGAGTTCCTATTAACTAGGAACCACGATCTGTCATCTCCTATAGTCAGTCCCCTCCCCCTACAGTTAGAAACACACACAGGGAACACATTTAACTCGTTGATCGCCCCCTAGTGTTAACCCCTTCCATGCCAGTGACATTTACACAGTAATCAATGCATTTTTATAGCACTGATCGCTGTATAATTGTCACTGGTCCCAAAAATGTGTCAAAAGTGTCCGATGTGTCCACCATAAAGGCAGCCCCGATAAAAATCGCAGATCGCCGCTATTACTAGTAAAAAAAAAAAAAAATAATAATAAAAATGCCATAAATCTATCCCATATTTTGTAGACGCTATAACTTTTGCACAAACCAATCAATATACGTATTGTATATTGTGATTTTTTTTTACCAAAAATATGTAGAAGAATACATATCGGCCTAAACTGAGGAAAAAAATTGCTTTTTTAAAAAAAAAATTGGGATATATATTATAGCGAAAAAGTACAAAATATTGTGGTTTTTTTTTTCAAAATTGTCTCTTTTTTTGTTTATAGCGCAAAAAATAAAAACCACAGAGGCGATCAAATACCACCAAAAGAAAGCTCTATTTGTGGGAAAAAAAAAAAGGACATCAATTTTGTTTGGGTACAACGTCGCACCACCGCTCAATTGGCAGGTAAAGTGACGCAGTGCCAAATCGTAAAAAAATGCTCTGGTCATGAAGGGGGGGGGGGGGGGTGTGAATATTCTGGTGCTGAAGTGGTTAGGATAGCATATAACAAAAACACCCGCTTTCTTCTTCTTTGATCCATATTGATATACTATACAGTTTATCGTTGCATATTTACAGTGTATATATATATATAA
This sequence comes from Lithobates clamitans, assembly GCA_037952925.1. Lineage (NCBI taxonomy): Eukaryota > Metazoa > Chordata > Amphibia > Anura > Ranidae > Lithobates > Lithobates clamitans. The sequence continues at coordinate 1,641,352 of JBBGZY010001884.1, read as the reverse complement.
GTGAGTTCACTTCGGGCTTCAATGCTGCAAAATACTGACCTCTTCTGGTCACTAGGGGAAACAAATCAAATTGGAGAGTTGACAAAAAACAAAAGCAAAAGTTGTCTAAACTGTAGTTGGAATGGGGTATGGCACTGATCGGTGATTTCTTTCGCTGTGTTGAGTAAACACAATTGTATGGTAATACGGTAAAGAATGCTGATGTGACAGTTCAGTGTTATTTCTGTCCATCCCCTCAGGGCTACAGGCACCTCATTCCAACACTAAATAAAATTGACGTCAAGCAGGCCTGTAATTATCATGTAGGATGGGTGGGAGGAAAAAAAAAAAGTTAAAGACCAACTCCGATCCTTTTATTTATTTATTTTTATTTTTTATTTATTTATTTTTTTACCGTGTATTATGCCATGGGACTTTATTGGTCAGAAAAAAACTTGAAAAATAACAATTTTCTACATTAAAATCATAGTATTTTATATTCCAACTCTTTGTAAAAACATGAGGAAATTCTTGTAGCCCATATTAAAAACTGTTGTTTTTGTTTTACTTTTTTGAAATGTTAATATCTACGTTTTGTGAAATGAAAAAATAAATAAATGACATTTAATAACCCTGCTTTTGCAATAGTAAAAAAAATATTTTTTTGTTACAGCAAATATAAAATAGCTCCGCCCCCTATATCCACCCACAGGACCTGTTTAAATATATATACAGAAATACATTTTAATACTCTTTTTTTTGACATAGAAATACAATAAATTTGAATAGCTCTTTTTGGTGATATAAATAATATATATATATATATAGATAGATAGATAGATAGATAGATAGATAGATAGATAGATAGATAGATAGATAGATAGATAGATAGATAGATAGATAGAGAGATAGATAGAGAGATAGATAGATAGATAGATAGATAGATAGATAGATAGATAGATAGATAGAGAGATAGATAGATAGATAGATAGATAGATAGATAGATAGATAGATAGATAGATAGATAGATAGATAGATAGATCTATATCTATCTATCTATCTATCTATCTATCTATCTATCTATCTATCTATCTATCTATCTATCTATCTATCTATCTATCTATCTATCTATATATAGATAGATAAATATATAGTTAGATATATCTATAGATCTATATAGATATAGATATAGATCTATCTATACATATTTTTTTTTTTCACAAGAAAAATGAATTACATTTTAAAAATTCCAATTTGTCAAAAAAAAAAATTGTAATACCCAACTTTTAATACACCAATAACAACATACATTTAAAAATACATTATTTTCAAGACATGAAAACGAAAATCCATTTTACAACCCTTTTTTTTGGTTAATCCTCTAACAAAAAAGCATTGGTATAGCACACCTACCTGCAGCAACCTCGACCTTGTCGAATGTTCCTGAGAGGAAAAAAGACAAACAAAGAATTGTGACTTGTAAACGATCCGATAATTCTGTCTTGTTTCTGCGACTTGCCTTAATGCATGTTAAATTGCGCATTTGCATGTATTGCTTTCAGGGCCGTCGCCTTTAACGCAGGCCAAAAAAGGGGCAGCTGCTGCGGGCCCAGTCATTGTTGTTGGGCCCGAGGCAGCTGCCCCCTTGTGCCTACACTGCCCGCAATAGTTGATAAGTGGATTTGAGAGGGCCCAAGAAAATTTTTTTCCCCAGGGTCCAATCAGGGCCGTCTTTAAGGCAGGGCAAAAGGGGCAGCTACCCTGGGCCCTGTCATTGTTGTGGGGCCCACAGCAGCTGCCTCCTACTTGCCAACTTTCCCAGTTTAAATTCCCTCATCCCTTGAGGTTTTAGTCCCGTGCTGTGTCCTGATATCTCAGTGTGAAGTTCTGTTATTAATGATGCCCAGCTCTGTCTTGTTGTTGTGTACAGATGACTCACCTGCAGACCCTGTGTTTACATGTAAATATCAGCATTGATATGTAAATAGCAGCGGCGTTCATATGTAAATAGTGGCAGGCGGCAGCATTCTATGTAAACAGAAGTGGCATTCATATGTATATCATGCCCCCCTGAGGTCATATCCACCATCACCTATACTGAATTCTGCCAACTGGGGAGGTAAAGGGGCATGCCTGAAAGTCCTGCCTACAACTGTAGTCATTAAGCCTACCATCAGCGTGTTCTGCAAAGGTAAGCAAATTGGTGGGGGGAGGGTAGTGTGTGGTGTGCAGAGGTAGGCAGAGGAGGAATTACAGTTTGGGGTACACAGGTGAGCAAGGTCCAGTCCATGGTGTGCAGCCAGTGAGGAGATGATGTACTGTAACCTCTAGCAACCAATCAGTAAGCAGTAATGATGTGCAGTAACCAATCAGTGAGCAGTATTGATGTACAGTAATCTCTAGCAACCAATCAACAAGCAGAGATCATGTGCTGTAACCTCTAGCAACTAATCAGTGAGCCGAAATGTTTGCTGTAACCCTCTAGCAACCAGTCAGTGAGCGGTAATGATACACTGTAACCTCTGGCAACCAATCGCAATAGCTGCCTGATCTGATTCAGTAAACTGATTTTGAGTCTAGCTGCTATTTATTGTACGTCTCAGAGCAGGTGGAGAGCAAAACTGCATGGAACAGGGGGCCCCAAGAAAAGTTTTTCCCAGGGCCCAATCAGTATTAAAGACAGCCCCAGGTCCAATCAATATTAAAGAAGGTCCTGATTGCGTTAAGGCAGCTCAAACAAGTAAGTGGGCTACTAATGCACCAAAAGGTATAAAAAAGGAAAAATTAATATGCCCAAAGGGCGCACCACATCTCATGGTTACAAATCAGAATTGCAGTGTCTTAATGTGTTGGGATGACATTAAAAATAATAGGCACTACAATGTGCCAATGCATGTATTGAGTGTTACCATGCGCATTATGCCAAAACACTGCAACCAAGGCGGGGTTCACACTATTGCAAATTGGATGTGGGTTTCCCCCGCATCCAATTCGCATGACAGGAGAATGTGACCGGCTCTCAATGGAGCCACTTCACATATCTCTGGGGTGGAGTGCACAGCAGAAGAGTCCTGTGCGTCTTTGGCTCCATTTCAGGTCCGACTTCAGCAAAAAAAAAAAATTCTGACCTAATTCGGACCTGAAACGGTGAACGGGGACACACCGAACCTACTGCTGTGCCCTGCGGCCACACATAGTGTGAACCCAGCCTGAGAAATATAAATGGCCCTAAATCTGGACTACGCTGTTGTAATGGGTGTGAACTGTGTGCATGAAAGGGGGGGGGGGGCAAAAAATTGGGACTTTAGATGGGACGTGAGGGAAGGTTCGCGCCCCCATCCATATCAGTATGCATAGAAGGGGGGAAGGTTGGGACTTTGAATGAGGTGTGCGTGTTGGAACCAAAGCATAATCATATGGATATAAACAAATAATATTTATTAATAAACCAATAGTTGGCATAGCATAAAACAATATAGCATGCATAAAAGCATAGGAAGTATAATATGCATAGTTAAAATATATAACACATGAAACATAATACATAAGTTTCCATATGTAATCCCCCATGTACAAGATGAACAATGTAACAAAATGGGATCTTAAAACGTGGTAAAACCATATAAAGTTCTTGGTGAGTACTAGATACATCAGGAATAAGTTTGACGCGTTTCGTGGACTTGTATCCACTCTTTAGGAGCAAAGATGCATCAAAGTATTAAAAAAGGGCATATATTATATTATATATATTATATTATTATATATATGATTATATATCCTTATGGGGTATTTTGTGGAAAATAACAAATTTAATCCATTTTGTAAAAAGTCTGTAACATAACAAAATGTGAAAAAAGTGAAGCTCTGTGAATACTTTCCGGATGCACTGTACTTCGACACCAAGATGGACCACCCAAACGTTTAACTCCATTTAAAAATGGCTACCGGAAAGATCCCTACCTGAAGGGACTAGTCTCAGACCTATACGCTTTCTTGACTGACTTGATAGGCCCTGGCCCACTCACCTACACAGCATAATAGGTGGCTGACTTCTCAAGATTTGACTGGCCAACTCTAAATGCTCCCAGAACATCTTTGCAGAGTAAAATGCTTTTAAAACTACTCTCACAATGGTACATGACCCCTGACTGCATATCTAAATTGACCTCCTCTGTATCCCCTATGAGCTTTTGTGCTTGTAGGGAACGTGGCGCATCTTATTTCACACCTAGTAGTCTTGTCCCAATGCAACCCAGCTTTGGACATGGGTCTACACCAGGGGTAGGCAACCTCGGCCCTCCAGCTGTTTTGAAACTACAAGTCCCATGAGACATTGCAAGACCTTAACAATCACAGGCATGACTCCTAGAGGCAGAGGCTTGATCGGATTTGTAGTTTCACCACAGCTGGAGGGCCGAGGTTGCCTACCCCTGGTCTACACCATGATCAGATCTTCTTTCCTCACTGTTCTGTTTCCTTACTGGGAGGTTCTACTCCATGAGCCGATTCTATCCCTAACAACGAATCAGAAGAAGCTGGTGAGATTTGTGTTTTTGGCTACCCAGCAGACACTGGCCAGAACTGGGAGACATTCTATTGATTTCATAGGCTCATGGGAACTATGGTGCGTGAGAAGCTCACCTCCATCTTAGATGATACACATGCCAAGCTCCTAACAAATATGGGACCCCTGGATTACATACAATGCTCAAGTGAACATAGACTGTACCCTGCTCTCAGTGTGACTGCACTCCGCAGCCTGCAGATGTTGGACCATGAGGGAATTTCCCTAGACCTTCTCCCTCCCGCTCTCTTCTCTTCTTACTGCTAGGAAAACTCCTCGCGCTTCACTTCCTGCTTCTTTCTCCTCATATCCAACCCTTCCCCCTTTCTCTCTCTATTGTCTTCCTTCATTTTGGAGACTCTATAAGAGTCATTGGATTTCCCCTTTTCCCTCCACATATTGGAGTGCTCGTTGTTGATTATAAAGAGCAACCTTTATCGTTGGGTACCAGGCTCGGACTGGGACAAAAAATAGGCCCAGGCATTTTAGACTGAGCAGCCAATTTTTCCTGGGACCGAGGACGGGGGGTCGTTTTTGGGGGCAGTTGGTGGAGGGATATTCAAAATCGATACTCCGCACTGTAATGTAAAGAGGAACTGTGATATAGAGAGGACTGTACTATAAAGGGGGAACTATAATGATTACAGTGCCCCTTTACAGTGCAGTCCCCATTATATCACAGTGCCTCTTTACAGTACAATGCCCCTAGCAATCACATCCCCTTGCAGTCATGCTCCCCTTTTCTCTCTACCCCTGTTCTGTCTGATTAGGCGACCCATCAGATTTTGTAACAGAAGTGACGTTCCGTCGCGGCCATCTTGGTACACCCCACACTCGGCCGCAGTAAGCCTACAGTCAGAAGGCGGCAAGCGGACATCTTTTTACACCCACCGAAGTCTTGCTTTTCACACTTATTTTTACCAGTAAACTCAGCTTATATATTGAAATACAGTATTTTAAAATCTGTCAGACTGTTTTGATGTTGAATTTTTAAAGCAGCAGTGTTCTGTCAGATTAGCAAACCTGTGAGATCAGCAGGCTTGCCTATGCTTTTAAAACTCAACATTAAAAGAGTCAGACGGATTTCAAAATACTGTATTTTACTATATAAGCTCAGTTTACTGGTAAAAATAAGTGTATAAGACTGCGGTGGGTGTAAAAAGATGTCTGCTTGACGCCTTCTGACTGTAGGCTTAGTGTGGACGAGTGCGGGGTGTACCAAGATGGCCGTGATGGAACGTCACTTCCGTTACAAAGTCTGATGGGTCACCTAATCTGACGGAACACCCCCTTTGACTCTCTACCTCCCCTGCACAGTCCTAACTTCAGCAGGGCAGAGGCAGGATTCAGCCTGTGTGTCCTCTCCAGGGTCTCTCACCCCCCTGACGATGTCCTCCTATCAGCAGGGCTGAGGGGAAGCTGCAGTTCCGGTTGTTACCATGAAAAGACTCCCGCTCTCTGTGCAGATCTCCAGCTCCTCCGGCCCCCTGCTTCGCTAATACAGTGCCTTGAAAAAGTATTCATACCCCTTGAAATTTTCCACATTTTGTCATGTTACAACTGAAAACCTAAATGTATTTTTTTGGGATTTTAAGTGATGGACCAACACAAAGTGGCACATAATTGTGAAGTGGAAGGAAAATGATAAATGGTTTTCAACATTTTTTACAAATCTCATGCATCCTATACATGAAGGTATAAAACCTTCTCTGTGCAGCAGCCCCCTCAGCCCCCCCCCCCCCCCAATACCTACCTGATCCTCCTCTCGATCCAGCAGTGTGAACAAGAGCAGCAGCTCTCTGGGGACTCTCCCTCCTCATGGGCTGAGACAGCAGTGGGAGCCAATGAAAAGAGAGAAGGGGTGGGGCCAAGCCATGGCTCCATGTCAGAATGGACACACAGAGGCATAGCCATTTGTTTCAAAGCACCCACCCCCCCCCATGTTGAGGGCATGAGGCCATGTTATGGTTCGGGGGGGGCACTTTCCTGACCTGCCGGGCTGCTTCCTCAGATAAGGGTCTGGCATGGATTTTGGGGGGGGACCCCACGCAATTTTTTTGTTCAATTTTGCCCTGGAGTTTTCCTCCAAAAGCTCCAAAGGACCTTGTATGGACTGGGGGGGGGGACTCCATGCAGTTTTTTTCTTTATTTTTTAACCGGCACGTTCTTCTTTCCATTATTCAGATGTTAGAAAACCAGATGATCCATCGGTTGTTAAGGAAGCCTTGAAGGGGTTGTAAACCTTCGTGTTTTTTCACCTTAATACATCCTATGCATTAAGGTGAAAAAACACCAGGCTGTTACCGGTCCCCCAGCCCCCCCCCCCGTTTTACTTACCTGAGCCCTGGAACTTTGCCCTGGCAGGACGCGCTGTCTTTCTGCAGGGGCTTCTCGTCTCTTGATTGGATAAATTGATAGCAGCGCAGCCATTGGCTCCCACTGCTGTCAATCAAATCCAATGACACGGGCGCCGGGGGACGGGGCCGAGTCATACATTCGGCGGCTATGGACGCCCAATGCTGGACTCGGGAGCGCGCCCGTAAGGTAACACCCTCGGGAGAGCACTTCTCCTAGGGGGGTTATCTGATGTGGGGAGGAGCCGTGAGAGCCGCCGGGGGGACCCCAGAAGAGGATGTTCGGGGCCACTCTGTGCAAAATGAGCTGCACAGTGGAGGTAAGTATGATATGTTTGTTATTAAAAAAAAGAACCCGTACAATCATTTTTAGGACACTTCTCTATCTCCTGGCTGAACAATGTTTATAAACAATGTTACATTATATCTGGATAGCCCCTGTCTGATCAATGTTTATGTGGTGCTGCAGTCAGAGACAGACAAGAAGCTGAATGAGAAACCTCCGGAGAGATCGAATCCGATTCCAGCAGTCTGAACAGATTCTCAGTCTCCATCCTGAACACACGGCCACCATAGGGATAGCATGCGATCTCTTCCATGTCAGATCACACAGCTTGAGCACTGATGACCAACTTTGGACCATTTTCCCCTTTGGAACGGTTTGGCGGCCGATAGCTTTGGAACTTTTGTTTGGAACCACCTCCCTACCTCGTGTGAATTGGAGTCTGCGGCCTGCAGGACACCGTCCAGTCTTGGCATCACCTCACCACTGGAGATCTAGTATCCCAAAGCCTTTTAGACGCACTGCTGTACGGTATGTGCGTCCAACTGATCCGGTAAGAGTACCCATCCTTCTAACTGAATGTCTTCTCCTGTCTTTTGGTGTATTTTCTACTTCGGTTGAAGATTGCATAGAAAGTTTCCTTACCATTGGACACTTTTCATGTGGACTTTTGGTCTATTTTATTGCTATTACTCCACAGCACTTTGGGGTCTACTTTGTTGTTATATATTAATTTTTCACTTTTTTTTGTATCCATTTCGCCCTTGTGCTTGAGGTGTTTTGGATGCATATACATATATATATATATATATTTTCATTTATTCACTTTGACATTATTATTTAGCGCTACACTTATTTTTTGGTAAGTCTCCTAATAAAACTCTAAATAGCTACAAAGTGGCCACATCTTTCCCCACTTGATCCACTCCAATGAGTTTCTGTCCTGGAGGCACAACAGAAAGTGAGATTAATCTTCAATGGGGAAATTCCCAGTTAGATAAAAGCATCTGACCAACACCCTAATGCCCCGTACACACGATCAGATTTTCAGACAACAAATGTTCGATGGGAGCTTGTTGTCGGAAATTCCGACCGTGTGTAGGCTCCATCGGATATTTTCCATCGGAATTTCCGACACACAAAATTTGAGATCTGTATCTCAAATTTTCCAACAACAAAATCCGTTGTCGGAAATTCCGATCCTGTGTACACAATTCCGACACACAAAGTTCCATGCATGCTGGGAATCAAGCAGAAGAGCCGCACTGGCTATTGAACTTCATTTTTCTCGGCTCGTCGTACGTGTTATACGTCACCGCGTTTTTGACGTTCGGAATTTCCGACAAGATTTGTGTGACTGTGTGTATGCAAGACAAGTTTGAGCCAACATCCGTATGAAAAAAAGAAACCATGGATTTTTGTTGGAAAATTGTCGGAAAAGCCTATCGTGTGTACGGGGCATTAGGCTGGATTCACACCTATGGCATTTTTAGTTTAGTTTTTGCATTTTGCAGATTTGCCCTACAGAACGTGTTCCATAGGAAACCATGTTAAATGGACTGTAGTGCAAATCTACAAAATGCAAAAAGCACTAAAAACGCATAGGTGTGAATCCAGCCTCAATGAGCCTTCCTACACGTCATTAGGAATTTCAACCATTTCATCCTGTTCCAATGTGCTAACAAGTCTTTTATTCTGTAAGTACAAACCCTGATAATTAGCACTGAAGAGCCTTCAAAATGCAATGTGCCCTAATGATAATCTTTTTGGCAAATTTGATATAGCTATCATTGGAAAAATTGAAACTGCAGAGGTAAAAAAGGTTTTTGTTTTTTCGAGTTTTTTTTTTGCAAATGAGCACACAATCTGGCCTGACAGTGAGGAGGTGATTATAATTTTGGGGTACTTCACTTGAGAGATCCCAAACAGAAAGAAGGAGGTCCTAAGTCATCTATATAGATCTTTAGTTATCACTAGACGGATCACCAGTAGGAGGAAGGAGGTCCTGATTCCTCTATATGAAGGTTTAGTTATCACTAGAGGGATCACCAGCAGGAGAAAAGAGGTCCTGTAGACTCTATATAGATCTTTAGTTATCACTAGAGGGGTCACCATCAGGAGGAAGGAGGTCCTGATTCCTCTATATAGATATCTACATCACTAGAGGGGTCACCATCAGGAGGAAGGAGGTCCTGATTCCTCTATATAGATATCTACATCACTAGAGGGGTCACCAGCAGGAGGAAGGAGGTCCTGATTCCTCCATGTAGACCTTTATATGACTAGTGGGATCACCAGCAGGGTGAAGGAGGTCCTGATTCCCCTATATAGATCTTTAGTTATCACTAGAGGGATCACCAGCAGGAGGAAAGAGATCCTGTAGACTCTGTATAGATCTTTGTATCACTAGAGTGGTCACCACCAGGAGGTAGGAGATCCTGATTCTTCTATATATAGATCTTTATATCACTAGAGGGATCACCAGTTAGAGTAAGGAGGTTCTGATTTCTCTATATAGATATCTACATCACTAGAGGGGTCACCAGCAGGAGGAAGGAGGTCCTGATTCCTCCATATAGACCTTTATATGACTAGTGGGATCACCAGCAGGGGGAAGGAGGTCCTGATTCCCCTGTATAGATCTTTAGTTATCACTAGAGGGATCACCAGCAGGAGGAAAGAGATCCTGTAGACTCTGTATAGATCTTTGTATCACTAGAGTGGTCACCACCAGGAGGTAGGAGATCCTGATTCCTCTATATAGATCTTTATATCACTGGAGGGCAGGGATGGACTGGCCATCGGGACTACCCGGAGATTCCCGTTGGGCCGATGGCTCAGTCTGGGCCAGTTTCACTTTCAGCCGCATCTGCGGTGCGCGGCGATCTACCCGTCAACCGCCAATAGCTGGCGCCTGACGGGTAGATCGAGATTAGCCAGCATGCAGAGTAGCGCAGGGAGCCTCTGTAGTAATAAGTTCTCTCTCTCGTGTCATCACGCTGTTCCCCGGTGGCCCCTCCTCTCTTCTCGTCTATACCAATTGGCTTGTAATATCATCTGGTATAGACGAGAAGAGAGGAGGGGCCGCCGGGGAACAGCGTGATGACACGAGAGAGAACTTATTACTACAGAAGCTCCCTGCGCTACTCTGCATGCTGGCTAGTAAGACCCCACAATGTGCCCTGATGATGTGCCCTGATGTGCTATGTGCCCCATCATGTGCCCCAATGTGCTATGTGCCCCATCATGTTTCCCCCCGATGTGCTATGTGCCCCATCATGTTTCCCCCCGATGTGCTATGTGCCCCATCATGTGCCCTGATGTGCTATGTGCCCCATCATGTGCCCTGAGCCCTGAGCCCTGATGTGCCCCGTGCCCTGATGTGCCATGTAGCCTGATGTGCCCTAATGTGCTATGTGCCCTGATGTGCCCCGATGTGCCACGTGCCCTAATGTGCAATGTAGCCTGATGTGCCCTAATGTGCTTTGTGCCCTGATGTGCCCCGTGCCCTGATGTGCCATGTGCCACGTGCCCCATAATGTGCCCTGATGTGCCCCATCATGTGCCCTGATGTGTCATAATGTGCCCTGATGTGCCATGTGCCCCGTGCCCTAATGTGCCATGTGGCCTGATGTGCCCCGTGCCCTGATGTGCTATGTGCCCCATAATGTGCCCCATCATGTGCCCTGATGTGACATGTGCCCCGAGCCCTGATGTGCCATGTGCCCCGTGCCCTGATGTGCTATGTGCCCTGTGCCCTGATGTACCATGTGGCCTGATGTGCCCCATGCCCTGATGTGCCCCATGCCCTGATGTGCACCATAATGTGCCATGTGCCCCATCATGTGCCCTGATGTGCCATAATGTGCCCTGATGTGCCATAATGTGCCCTGATGTGCCCCGTGCCCTGATGTGCCATGTGCCCTGATGTGCCCCGTACCCTGATGTGCCATGTGGCCTGATGTGCCATAATGTGCCCTGATGTGCCCTGTGCCCTGACGTGCCCCGTGCCCTGATGTGCCCCATGCCCTGATGTGCTATGTGACCCGATGTGCCCCGTGCCCTCATGTGCTATGTGCCCTGATGCGCCCTGATGTGCTATGTGCCCTGATGTCCTATGCCCTGATGTGCCTTGTGCCCCGATGTGCTTTGCCCCGATGTCCTGTGCCCTGATGTGCCCTGATGTCCTGTGCCCCGGTGTGCTGTGCCTCAATGTCGTGTGCTCTGATGTTCTGTGCCCTGATGTGCTGTGTCCTGATGTGCTATACCCTGATGTAATGTGGCCTGATGTGTTGTGCCCTATTAGCTGATGTGCTGGGCTCTGTACCCTGATGTGCTGTGCACTGTACCCTGATATGTTGTGCCCTGTACGCTGATGTGCTGGGCACTGTACCCTGATATGTTGTGCCCTGTACGCTGATGTGCTGGGCACTGTACCCTGATATGATGTGCCCTGTACGCTGATGTACTGGGCACTGTACCCTGATATGTTGTGCCCTGTACGCTGATGTGCTGGGCACTGTACCCTGATGTGTTGTGCCCTGTACGCTGATGTGCTGGGCACTGTACCCTGATGTGTTGTGCCCTGTACGCTGATGTGCTAGGCACTGTACCCTGATGTGTTGTGCCCTGTACGCTGATGTGCTGGGCACTGTACCCTGATATGTTGTGCCCTGTACGCTGATGTCCTGGGCACTGTACCCTGATATGTTGTGCCCTGTACGCTGATGTGCTGGGCACTGTACCCTGATATGTTGTGCCCTGTACGCTGATGTGCTGGGCACTGTACCCTGATGTGTTGTGCCCTGTACGCTGATGTGCTGGGCACTGTACCCTGATGTGTTGTGCCCTGTACGCTGATGTGCAGGGCACTGTACCCTGATGTGTTGTGCCCTGTACGCTGATGTGCTGGGCACTGTACCCTGATATGTTGTGCCCTGTACGCTGATGTCCTGGGCACTGTACCCTGATATGTTGTGCCCTGTACGCTGATGTACTGGGCACTGTACATGGTCATGGTCCCAGTCCAGCCCTGTCTGGAGGGTTCACCACCAGGAGGTAGGAGATCCTGATTCCTCTATATATAGATCTTTATGTCACTAGAGGGATCACCAGCTGGAGAAAGGAGGTTCCGATTCCTCTATATAGATCTTTACATCACTAGAGGGGTCACCAGCTTGGGAAAGAAGGTTCTGATTCCTCTATATAGACCTTTATATGACTAGTGGGGTCACCAGTAGGGGGAAGGAGATCCTTATTCCTCTATATAGATCTTCATTGAGAATATTTATGTAGGCCTAACTTACATAAAGAGGAAAATATTTATTTTTAGAGGTTGTATGGACTTTAATGGTACTTATATGGAAATCGACACAAGATAGTCTAAAAAAGTTTCTTTTATTACGATGAACTGATAGACTGAACTAACTTACATAAAGATATTGAAAAGATAGAACGAGTCCAGAGACAGGCAACAAAAATCATGAAAGGTCTGATGGATAAAACAAATCAGGAGAAACCTTTAAATACATGAAGGGTGTGAACAACGTTTAGAAGGACAGTATTTTCAATATGAAGTTAAAATCAAGAACTCTGCATTATTACCCCAAACTAGCAGGAGAAAAGTTTAAAACTAACCTTAGAAATCATTTTTTTATTATTTTTTTGAAAGAGCAGTTGATGCTTGGAATTGATTCCAGCAGAAGTAGTTAATCAGTCAACAGTAAGTGGATTTAAACATGCCTAGGACAAATACAGATATATACTCAGACATACAATTTTATTTATTTTTTTGCCATCTGTGTCCCATTGGGGACATTTCTCTTCAATTCCTGTCCCATAGCCTAAACAGGAAGTGGAAGAAAATCCCTCCAAAGTGAGGGAATCCCTGGGAAGATATCCCTTCTCTTCCTGTTCTGGTGGCAACCCCGAGTTTTGGATTTTTTTTTCACTTTCACCCTTGATGATATTGAAAACAGGACAAATAGAGAGGGTTAATTTCCCTAATGAGGTCACAGACAGCAGTGAAAACCTAAGAGGGGTTCTAATCCCTCTCCACTCTATTTAAACCTAAAAAAAGTCTTTAGTTACGCTTTGAGAGTGTTGGTTACATTGTCAGACGCAGAACACAACTGTCCATCTAGCACAGCCTTCCTCTAAGTCTCCTGAAGTCCTCATGCTCCAAGTGACCATCTCTGGCTGTGAGGTGTGAGGAACAAAGACCAGGAGTCACTCACCTACGAGGAAGAAGGTCCAGAAAACTCTCGGCAGGTACATGGGTGGCTCTCGCTCGCTGTGACTAATAATCTCTGGCTGTGAATTGCATTTATTACTTGTGAGCCAGGGGAATGCAGGTCAACCAGTTGAGTTCTGTATGATAAATATGAACCAAAATAATTGCCCCGAGGTCTATGAAGACATAGTCACTCCTCTGCCCTAGGTGGCATCTAGGATGCTGTGCCACCATCTTATACGTCCTGCATGGGAGGGCACACTGGCTCCTCTAGTTCCTTGACAGTTGTCCTATCTTGTACCGGAAGCGGTGGCAGCACGTGTTTTCCACACCTTCAGGTGAAAGCACAGCTGTACTGCCTTCCAGCCTACTTGGGATAGACTGGCAATATTTGTTACTTTATTTGTTGATAAAAATCTTGCGTCCTCAGTCCTGACCCGTTTGTGGTATTCGTTTTTATTAGAGAAGATACAGAAGAGATTACCGGATACAAAACAGAAACGGAACTCTTTCTGATGCTCAGTGCCGGAATTAAGTTGCACAGCATTCAATCCTTTCATGATCAGAAGACACTGAATCCAAGATGTCCAGAACTCATTTAGCAACGTCTGTATATGTTGGTTAACAGTGACAGCTGCAGCCTTCCAATACAGTGACAGCTGCAGCCTTCCAATACAGTGACAGCTGCAGCCTTATAGCACATTGACAGCTGTAGCCTTCTAATACAGTGACAGCTGCAGCCTTCTAATTTAGTGACAGCTGCAGCCTTCTAATACAGTGACAGCTGCAGCCTTATAGCACATTGACAGCTGCAGCCTTCTAATACAGTGACAGCTGCAGCCTTACAGCACATTGACAGCTGCAGCCTTCTAATACAGTGGCAGCTGCAGCCTTCTAATACAGTGACAGCTGCAGCTGCAGCCTTCTAATACAGTGACAGCTGCAGCCTTCCAACTCAGTGACAGCTGCAGCCTTACAGCACAGTGACAGCTGCAGCCTTCTAATACAGTGACAGCTGCAGCCTTCTAATACAGTGACAGCTGCAGCCTTCCAACTCAGTGAAAGCTGCAGCCTTATAGCACAGTGACAGCTGCAGCCTTCTAATACAGTGACAGCTGCAGCCTTCTAATACAGTGACAGCTGCGGCCTTCTAATACAGTGACAGCTGCAGCCTTCTAATACAGTTACATCTGCAGCCTTCTAATACAGTGACAGCTGCAGCCTTCTAATTTAGTGACAGATGCAGCCTTCTAATACAGTGACAGCTGCAGCCTTATAGCACATTGACAGCTGCAGCCTTCTAATGCAGTGGCAGCTGCAGCCTTATAGCACATTGACAGCTGCAGCCTTCTAATACATTGATAGCTGCAGCCTTCTAATACAGTGACAGCTGCAGCCTTCTAATACATTGATAGCTGCAGCCTTCTAATACAGTGATAGCTGCAGCCTTCTAGCACAGTGACCGCTGCAGCCTTCTAATACAGTGACAGCTGCAGCCTTCCAGCACAGTGACAGCTGCAGCCTTCTAATACAGTGACAGCTGCAGCCTTCTAATACAGTGACAGCTGCAGCCTTCTAATACAGTGACAGCTGCAGCCTTCTAATACATTGATAGCTGCAGCCTTCTAATACAGTGATAGCTGCAGCCTTCTAGCACAGTGACCGCTGCAGCCTTCTAATACAGTGACAGCTGCAGCCTTCCAGCACAGTGACAGCTGCAGCCTTCTAATACAGTGACAGCTGCAGCCTTCCAGCACAGTGACAGCTGCAGCCTTCTAATACAGTGATAGCTGCAGCCTTCCAGCACAGTGACAGCTGCAGCCTTCTAATACAGTGACAGCTGCAGCCTTCCAGCACAGTGACAGCTGCAGCCTTCTAGCACAGTGACAGCTGCAGCCTTCTAGCACAGTGATTGCTGCAGCCTTCTAATACAGTGATAGCTGCAGCCTTTTAATACAGTGACAACTGCAGCCTTCCAGCACAGTGACAGCTGCAGCCTGTAGCTTTGTTTTTAAACAAACTGGTGTGATCATGATGATTGCCTTTCATGATGAGGGCAATAAATGAGCAAAAGTGGCGAGGGGCAATTGTAAAACATATATACTATATATCAATGCAAATAACAGTGACAGAAGTGGGAAGAAGGATAATATACCCCGGCCCTGAATCCTCCTTTCCTTTGCAGCGCAACCAGTTCCAGTATAAATGCTGGTACATGTAGTGCCACAAACACATACAATATATTACCAAAAGTATTGGGACACCTGCCTTTACACGCTCATGAACTTTAATGGCTTCCCAGTCTAAGACCCCCATACACACTATTAGATTTTCTGCAGATTTTTGTTTTCAGATTTACCAAAACATATAATATGAGGTCAAACCTTAAGAGTTTCAATTTGTATGCAACCAGGCCGGCCCTCGCATTACATGGTTTTGGTAAATCTGAAGAGAGAAAATCTAGTAGCGTGTATGGGGTCTTAGTCCAAATCATTTGGTGGAGGGGGGATTATGGTGTGGGGTTGTTTTTCAGGGGTTGGGTTTGGCCCCTTAGTTCCAGTGAAGGGAACTCTTAAGGGGGTCAACATTCCAAGACATTTTGGACAATTTCATGCTCCCAACTTTGTGGGAACAGTTTGGGGATGGCCCCTTCCTGTTCCAATATGACTGTAAAGCAAAGACATGGATCTGCGAGTTTGGGGTGGAGGAACTTGACTGGCCTGCACAGAGTCCTGACCTCAACCTGATAGAACACTTTTGGGATGAATTAGAGCAAAGACTGCGAGCCAGGCCTTCTCATCCAACATCAGTGCCTGACCTTACAAAAGCACTTCTAGAAGAATGGTCAAACATTCCCATAGACACACTCCTAAACCTTGTGGACGGCCTTCCCAGAAGAGTTGAAGCCATTATGGCGGCAAAGGTCGGGCCAACTCAATATTGAACCCTACGTACTAAGACTGGGATGCCATTAAAGTTCATGTGTGTGTAAAGGCAGGTGTCCCAATACTTTTGACAATAAAGTGTATGTAGGGCTGCATGGAATATCCAAGGAATATTTTAACATGTAGGGCCAGCATCGTATTAAAAATAATACATTTTACTTGTTATGTTTCATTTACGGATCTGTAGACATTAGGAGGTGCACTCTTGCCAAAGATAAATCTGATTTATTATAGGTATGTATATAGCCCTGACAGTTCACATACTGCACATTCAGATCACTCCCTGGCCTTAAGGAGCTTACAGTCTATCTCCTTTGTCACATGCATACCAACATACCCACACATACAGTATGTCACAAAAGTGAGTGCACCCCTCACATTTTTGTAAATATTTTCTTCTATCTTTTTATGTGACAACACTGAAGAAATGACACTTTGCTACAATGTAAAGTAGTGAGTGTACAGCTTGTATAACAGTGTAAATTTTCTGTCCCCTCAAAATAACTCAACACACAGCCATTAATGTCTAAACCGCTGGCAACAAAAGTCAGTACACCCCTAAGTGAAAATGTCCAAATTGGGCCCAGTTAGCCATTTTTCCTCCCCGGTGTCATGTGACTCATTAGTGTTACAAGGTCTCAGGTGTGAATGGGGAGCAGGTGTGTTAAATTTGGTGTTATGGTTCTCACTCTCTCATACTGGTCACTGGAAGTTCAACATGGCACCTCATGGCAAAGAACTCTCTGAGGATCTGAAAAAAAACAAATTATTGCTCTACATAAAGATGGCCTAGGATATAAGAAGATTGCCAAGACCCTGAAACTGAGCTGCAGCACGGTGGCCAAGACCATACAGCGGTATAACAGGACAGGTTCCACTCAGAACAGGCCTCATCATGGTCAACCAAAGAAGTTGAGGTCACGTGCTCAGGGTCATATCCAGCGGTTGTCTTTGGGAAATAGACGTATGAGTGCTGCCAGCATTGCTGCAGAGGTTGAAGGGGTGGGGGGTCAGCCTGTCAGTGCTCAGACCATATGCCGCACACAGCATCAAATTGGTCTGCATGGCTGTCGTCCCAGAAGGAAGCCTCTTCTAAAGATGATGCACAAGAAAGGCCATAAACAGTTTGCTGAAGACAAGCAGACTAAGGACATGGATTACTGGAACCATGTCCTGTGGTCTGATGAGACCAAGATAAACTTATTTGGTTCAGATGGTGTCAAGCGTGTGTGGGGGCAACCTGGTGAGGAGTACAAAGACAAGTGTGTCTTGTCTACAGCCAAGCATGGTGGTGGGAGTGTCATGGTCTGGCACTGCATGAGTGCTGCCGGCACTGGGGAGCTACAATACATTGAGAGAACTATGAATGCCAACATGTACTGTGACATACTGAAGCAGAGCATGATCCCCTCCCTTCAGAGACTGGACCGCAGGGCAGTATTCCAACATGATAACCACCCCAAACACACCTCCAGGATGACCACTGCCTTGCTAAAGAAGCTGAGGGTAAAGGTGATGGACTGGCCAAGCATGTCTCCAGACCTAAACCCTATTGAGCATCTGTGGGGCATCCTCAAAGGGAAGGTGGAGGAGCGCAAGGTCTCTAACATCCACCAGCTCAGTGATGTCTTCATGGAGGAGGGGAAGAGGACTCCAGTGGCAACCTATGAAGCTCTGGTGAACTCCATGCCCAAGGGGGTTAAGGCAGTGCTGGAAAATAATGGTGGCCACACAAAATATTGACACTTTGGGCCCAATTTGGACATTTTCACTTAGGGGTGTACTGACTTTTTTTGCCAGCGGTTTAGACATTAATGGCTGTGTGAGTTATTTTGAGGGGACAGCAAATTTACACTGTTATACAAGCTGTACACTCACTACTTTACATTGTAGAAAAGTGTCATTTCTTCAGTGTTGTCACATGAAAAGATAGAAGAAAATATTTACAGAAATGTGAGGGGTGCACTTACTTTTGTGAGATACTGTAGCTGGTCTTTCCTAGGGCACGAAATAGTCTAGCAGCGGCCCGGCCTACGAATGGTAACTCATGGCGGTGCAGCCCAACTTGTATTAACGTTCTGGAAAAAGAGTAGACCAGAACAAGTTTAGCTCCTTGGTCATACTGTAAACCCTTTATCTATACATCAGGTAAAAAGGAGAAAAGTACAATGTTCAAATACAATGCAGCATGCCAACCAACATCGACACACACATTGCACGGTAAATGGACCCCTAGGATCTGATCAATACATTTTTGGAGCGCATATTTGGAGCCACACCATTAATTTGATCGGGGAAACACGTCAAAGTAGCTCCTGAACCCTTTTTTGAGCCCACTTTGGCGTGTTTTTCAACAGCATGTTTGGGATGCATTAACTATGAATGGCATCAAAAAGCACGTTGCGCATTTGGCACGTTTTTTTTTATAACACGTTCTAGAACTGCGGGCAGAATCGCACAATCCTTCTATGCAGAGATGTGAATGGACCCCAATAACCAGCTGGATTGAAGTATCCATGTTCATTGGATTATTGCTGCTCTTGGCAGTCGTCTGTTTTTTTCTTTAATTGTAGCATTTATTGTAGCAATTGTAGACCTCTCCGCCAATCAGTTGCTCGAGTCTGTTACCCATCACCTGATTGGCTGAAACAACAGGCACTGTGATTGGACGCCTATCAGGCATCCAATCATAGCAGAGGACGGGAAGAGAGGACGGGATAAGACATCAAGGAGCGTGGAGGACACCGCCGCCGTGACCCACTGCCCCATCGAGACACGCTAAGTGGCGGGCGGGGGATGCACACTGGCAGCATTTGATGGGCACAGTGGCGGCAATTGATAGCACAGTGGCTGCGTTTGATGGGCACAGTGGCTACGTTTGATGGGCAGAGTGGCTGTGGTTGATGGGCACAGTGTCAGTGTTTGATGGGTACAGTGGCGGCAATTAATGGGCACAGTGGCTGTGTTTGATGGGCACAGTGGCTGCGTTTGATGGGCACAGTGCAGCAATTGATGGGCACAGTGGCTGCGTTTGATGTCACAGTGGCGGCAATTAATGGCGAAGTGGCTGTGTTTGATGGGCACAGTGGCTGCATTTGATGGGCACAGTGCAGCAATTGATGGACACAGTGGCTGCAATTGATGGGCACAGTGCGGCAATTGATGGGCACAGTGCGGCAATTGATTGGCACAGTGGCTGGGTTTGTTGGGCACAGTGCTGTGTTTGATGGGCAGAGTGGCTGTGGTTGATGGGCACAGTGTCAGTGTTTGATTGGTACAGTGGCGGCAATTGATGGGCACAGTGGCAGCGTTTGATGGGCACAGTGGCTGCATTTTATGGGTACAGTGGCTGCGTTTGATGTCACAGCGGCTGTGTTTGATGGGCACAGTGGCTGCGTTTGATGTCACAGTGGTGGAAATTGATGGTGAAGTGGCTGTGTTTGATGAGCACAGTGGCTGCGTTTGATGTCACAGTGGCGGCAATTGATGGCGAAGTGGCTGTGTTTGATGAGCACAGTGGCTGCGTTTGATGTCACAGTGGCGGCAATTGATGGCGAAGTGGCTGTGTTTGATGGGCACAGTGGCTGCGTTTGATGGGTACAGTGGCTGCATTTGATGGCACAGTGGCTGTGTTTGATGGGCACAGTGGCTGCGTTTGATGTCACAGTGGTGGAAATTGATGGTGAAGTGGCTGTGTTTGATGGGCACAGTGGCTGCATTTGATGGCACAGTGGCTGTGTTTGATGGGCACAGTGGCTGCGTTTGATGTCACAGTGGCGGCAATTGATGGCGAAGTGGCTGTGTTTGATGGCACAGTGGCTGCAATTGATGGGCACAGTGCGGCAATTGATGGGCACAGTGGCTGCGTTTGTTGGGCAGAGTGGCTGTGGTTGATGGGCACAGTGTCAGTGTTTGATGGGTACAGTGGCGGCAATTGATGGGCACAGTGGCAGCGTTTGATGGGCACAGTGGCTGCATTTTATGTTTACAGTGGCTGCGTTTGATGTCACAGTGGCAGCAATTGATGGCGAAGTGGCTGTGTTTGATGGGCACAGTGGCTGCATTTTATGGGTACAGTGGCTGCATTTAATGGCACAGTGGCTGTGTTTGATGGGCACAGTGGCTGCATTTGATGGGCACAGTGGCTGCATTTTATGGGTACAGTGGTTGCGTTTGATGGGCACAGTGGTTGCGTTTGATGGCACAGTGGTGGCAATTGATGGGCACAGTGGCTGCGTTTGATGGCACAGTGGTGGCAATTGATGGGCACAGTGGTTGCGTTTGATGGCACAGTGGTGGCAATTGATGGGCACAGTGGTTGCGTTTGATGGCACAGTGGTGGCAATTGATGGGCACAGTGGCTGCTTTTGATGGCACAGTGGTGGCAATTGATGGGCACAGTGGTTGCGTTTGATGGCACAGTGGTGGCAATTGATGGGCACAGTGGCTGCGTTTGATGGCACAGTGGTGGCAATTGATGGGCACAGTGGTTGCGTTTGATGGCACAGTGGTGGCAATTGATGGGCACAGTGGTTGCGTTTGATGGCACAGTGGCTGTGTGTGATGGGCACAGTGGTTGCGTTTGATGGCACAGTGGTGGCAATTGATGGGCACAGTGGCTGCAATTGATGTTTTTTTTTCAGTTTGTTTGCGTCCCCCCAAGAAATTTTGAGCACAAGCTGTCACTGTTCAGAACTTTCAAATGTATTCCTCAAGCTTCTTCTTTATGGTGGAGGAATTGTGAAGCTACGGGCACGCTGTTCCACATACTCCGGACATGTCCAGCTATTTCCACCTTCTGGACGGCAACCTTTCAATTATTCTCACAAATTTCAGGGATAGATATCCCTCTATCTCCAGGTATGGCTATCTTATCCTTGGATATGGAATCCGTGCTGGTAGCACTGAGACATACACTATATTACCAAAATTATTGGGACGCCTGTCTTTACACACACATAAACTTTACCGGCATCCCAGTCTTAGTCCGTAGGGATCAATATTGAGTTGGCCCACCCTGTGCCGCTATAACAGCTTCAACTGGGCTGCCGTTAAAGTTCATGTGTGTGTAAAGGCTGGTGTCCCAATACTTTTGGTACTATAGTGTAGTTACTCATATTCTACTGAGTGCACGACCCTCACTGGTACGAGATTGGAAAGACAATATGGCTCCTTCTATAAGTGAAGCGATAAACGTTACCGACACACACATGCCACATACGGAATACAATTCGCCTCATCATTGGGCAAATATCAAGCGGCTTATTCCCATTGGATGCCGTGGACTGAGTGGTAAAGGATAAATTCCACAGATCAGATGATTTCGCTCAGATATTAATCTAGGAGATGAAACTTTCAGACTGTGATGTTCTACAGTTTTGGTGTATCTTACCTTCTAATGTTCTGTCCTTAAAGTGTTACTAAACCCATAACAGTAAAATCAGTCTATATATACAGTAAAGCATGCTTGTTATACTCGCCGTGGGACCTAAGGGGTTAATCCTCTGCATTGTGTATAAAGACTATTTAATTCTGTCTTCTCTGATCCTCCCCTTCTTGCATTGTCTCCAAACATGTCCTGATAAGACAGACAGAGTCTATGGAGTCAGGCTGCACATGCTCAGTGTGGTGTGTATTGCTAGAGAAGGTATTTATTTATTTTTTTTCTTGGGAGAGTGCATGTGATCAGCACAGGGCCAATCAGCACTGTCCAGGCAGAGGGTCAGGGGTCCTGCATCCTGATAGGGCAAACGGTGCGGTATGAAAACTCCTTCTACAAGCTTTAACCAGACACTGATAGAAGTCACAAGACTGCTATATACTCCTGATGGTATTTAGCAGTTTATATTTAATAAAATAATTGAATTTCCACATTCTGGTGTACTGTGGGAGATCAGATATAGTGAATGTAGAGTCCTGGGTTTAGTAACATTTTAAAATACGTGAATCCATATTTACCTACAGACGTGTCCTGTGAACCCAAGCCTGGTTCCACCAATTATACGGTTACAGCATACTGAATGTATGTATATGTTCTAATATATACTTTCTGTACAAGATAACTGTCACTTCATTAATATCCTGTTTTGATCCATCTACCTCTGTATTCCATAATAAAGAGATATTCAAATTAAAAATGAAATGGGAACATTAATAGATATAATTTAGGCTCATCTTGAATGCAAGCAAAAAATACTTAAAAACGATTTAGCTTTCAACACCCATGTACACCGACCCGTCATTCCGGGATACTGAAATAGGTGTTGGTACGCCCTCTTGTGGCTTCATCATGTCATTGCAGGATACTGAAATAGGTGTTGGTGCACTCTCCTGTGGCTGCATCCCGCCATTCCGGGATACTGAAATAGGTGTTGATGTGCCCTCTTGTGGCTGCATCCCATCATACTGAAATAGGGGTTGGTGCGCCCTCTTGTGGCTGCATCCCATCATACTGAAATAGGGGTTGGTGCGCCCTCTTGTGGCTGCATCCCCTCATACTGAAATAGATGCTGGTGCGCCCTCTTGTGGCTGCATCCCATCATACTGAAATAGGGGTTGGTGCGCCCTCTTGTGGCTGCATCCCATCATACTGAAATAGGGGTTGGTACGCCCTCTTGTGGCTGCATCCCGTCACACTGAAATAGGTGTTGGTGCGCCCTCTTGTGGCTGCATCCCGTCATTCCGGGATACTGAAATAGGTGTTGGTGCGCCCTCTTGTGGCTGCATCCTGTTATTCCGGGATACCGAAATAGGGGTTGGTGCGCCCTCTTGTGGCTGCATCCCGTCATACTGAAATAGGGGTTGGTGCGCCCTCTTGTGGCTGCATCCCATCATACTGAAATAGGGGTTGGTGCGCCCTCTTGTGGCTGCATCCCATCATACTGAAATAGGGGTTGGTACGCCCTCTTGTGGCTGCATCCCGTCATTCCGGGATACTGAAATAGGTGTTGGTGCGCCCTCTTGTGGCTACATCCCGTCATTCCGGGATACTGAAATAGGTGTTGGTGCGCCCTCTTGTGGCTGCATCCCGTAATTCCGGGATACTGAAATAGATGTTGGTGCGCCCTCTTGTGACTGCATTCCGTCATTCCGGGATACTGAAATAGGTGTTGGTGCGCCCTCTTCTGGCTTCATCCCAACATTACGGGATTCTGAAATAGGTGCTGGTGCGCCCTCTTGTGGCTGCATCCCATCATACTGAAATAGGGGTTGGTGCGCCCTCTTGTGGCTGCATCCCGTCATACTGAAATAGGTGCTGGTGCGCCCTCTTGTGGCTGCATCCCGTCATACTGAAATAGGTGTTGGTGCACCCTCTTGTGGCTGCATCCCGTCATTCCGGGATACTGAAATAGGTGTTGGTGCGCCCTCTTCTGGCTGCATCCTGTCATTGCAGGATACTGAAATAGGTGTTGGTGCGCCCTCTTCTGGGTTCATCCCGTCATTCTGGGATACTGAAATAGGTGTTGGTGCGCCCTCGTGTGGCTGCATTCCGTCATACTGAAATAGGAGTTGGTTGCAATTTATTTTTAGAAACACTGTTAAAGCATCTATGGTATTAATTTATTCCCTTCAGTCTTAAAAAGAAAAAAAATTCTGCAAGCAAAAACAAGGGTAAAATTCATATATTATCCAACTTCTTTTTTTTTTTAACCAACTTCAACAGTTTTTTTTTTATTGTAATGCAACATTTTGGCACGGGGTTGGGGGGAGGGTTTGTATATAAGTGAACCCTTAGCATTTTTAGAGGTAGGTGAACAGGTCTCGGTTATCTTCTGATACTGTTATGCACACTCAGAACCTGGGAGACAAGTGCCATGAGGTCAGACAATCAACAGAACATCAACCATCAGTCTTCAATGAATAAAAAGTGTTCTTAATAAATAAAATGTATAAAATGTTGATGAAAAGTTGTAAATCTTCCGGGTTCATCTCTCCGAGGAATAAGCAGTAAATAACTGTACAGAACTTGCCGCTGACCATATGAGTGCCTTTAAAACTACAACGTCCTCCCTGTTCTCAGGGCTCTACATGATCGTAGTACCCAGGCTCTGTGTGCCCCCTCCCCCGAACCGTGCTTTAATATTCCTTCTGTAGTTTAGTGGTCCCTAGGGGCTGTATGTGACCCTCGGGTAGGTCCTGAGCAGTGTCCTGGCTGTCTATGGTTACTTTGTCTGCATTTCTTCTCCTATCACCCTCTGCTTTTGTCACACACGCTCACTCTCAGGTTGGTACTGCTGTTTCTGTGTTCTGCTCCGCGTGGGAGGAGCATCCTCTTCTCGGGAGGCGGGGCATCCTCACAACTTCTTCTTGTGGGAGGATCGGCGGATGTAGGTCTGGTAGTAGAAGTTGAGGAAAAGGATGAAGAGGGAAATGATATAACCAAAGACGGCTCCATTGAACCCGTCGGGAAATGGGCAGTCTGTGAAGAGGTTGTAGCCGGAATGGAAAGCAATGGCCACAAACTGGGTCTGCAGAGATAAAAACAAAACAAAAAAACAAACATAAAATAACACATAAAATAACAACATAACATACTAAGAGCTACTGTTTCATTGGTGCAGGTCTGTGATGGTTCTTCATACGAGAGTCCCACCTATGAAGAACCATCACAGACCTGCACCAATGAAACTCAGAAGTGCTGTTTGTGAAGTATAATACATTTTTAGTTATTCTTCAATTTTAGATTTATTATATATCATTTAAAGTGTCACTAAGCCCACATCAGAAAAAAAAACTAATCGATAAAATGTTGTATTCCATGCTGTTCAGTCACTAGGAGATTCCTTTTCTGTATTCTGCAAAAAACCTGGTTGATCCTGCTGCTCTCTATCTCCCCCTCCTGTCCATGTCCACAATGCAGCTAGGAATTTTTCAGCTGTGGTGGCAACTCTGCACATGCTCAGTTTTCAGTGAGCTCCTATGCTGAGCGTTTCCTCCCCATCACATCTGAGCAGCCCATGTGACTATAAAGTCACACATGTGGGCGTATACACAGTGATAAATGACAGCCCACTCCCCTCCTCCTCCATGCACACTAACCAGCTGAACTCAATGGGGGAGATGGGATATTACATGTAGATTAATGGAGGCTTCGCCTCCCTCTTATTTTTAAGACACGGGCTGGGAGAGGCGAGACACAGCCTGTGACTGGCAGAAATCCGCCCCACACTGTCTTATTGCCAAAGGGACAATGTGAAATTAAACAGTGTGTGTTTTGTATTACTCACGCCGATATACGTCGGCAAAAGGGCACGTACAGGCAGATTAACGTACCTGTGCGTTGCCCTTCAAGAAACGGTTTGCGGGCGCCCGACGCGACCTCCGTGAGTGTGACTCGGTGTCTGCTGGGATACCCGCGGTCGTCTCACGGAGAGGAAGAACGCGGAGATGCTGATGTACAAGCATTTCCCCCGTTCTGCCTAGTGACAGGACACTGATCACAGCTCCCTGTCATCGGAAGCAGAGATCAGTGACGTGTCACACACAGCCCATCCCCCCCCAGTTAGAATCACTCCCTAGGACACACTTAACCCCTACAGCGCCACCTAGAGGTTAACCCCTTCACTGCCAGTCACATTTACACAGCAATTAATGCATTTTAAATCGCATTAATTGCTGTATAAATGTGAATGGTCCCAAAATAGCGCCAAAAGTGTACGATCTGTCCGCCATAATGTCGCAGTCACGATAAAAAAAAAATAATTAAAAAAATCGCTGATTGCCGCCATTACTAGTAAAAAAAAAAAATAATAGTAAAAATGCCATAAAACTATCCCCTATTTTGTAAACACTATAACTTTTGCGCAAACCGATCAATACACACTGATTGCGATTTTTTTTTAACCAAAAATATGTAGAAGAACACATATCAGCCTAAACTGAGGAAAACAAATGTTTTTTTTTATATATTTTTGGGGACATTTATTATAGCAAAAAAGTAAAAAATAATGCGTTTTTTTCAAAATTGTCACTATTTTTTCATTCATAGCGCAAAACATAAAAACCACAGAGGAGATCAAGTACTACCAAAAGAAATCTCTATTTGTGGGGAAAAAAAGGACGTCGAATTTGTTTGGGAGCCACATCGCACGACCGCGCAATTATCAGTTAAAGCGACGCAGCTCCGACTCGCGAAAAGTGCTCTGGTCTTTGGCCAGCCAGATGGTCCGGCGCTGAAGTGGTTAATATGCACTTTTGCCTGAACACGTTCTTGCTACTCCCCATTTTCTTACAATTATTTCATAAATTCAATATTCAATTGTCTCCCTCTAGTGGCAGTTTGCAGCTAGCGCAGCTGGCAGGCTTGCAGTTATAGAGGAAGCATTTGGGGCTTGTTTGCCCTGTTGTCTCTCTGAAAAGTGATCCATGGCGAATCGCTTTTCTGAGAGTTGACAGGTGACCAGAAGGTGATATATAGACATGTGCCAATTTTTTTTTTGTTTTGTTTAGATTTGTTAATCTAGTTGCCGTATTTATGTGTTATACGCCAATAAAAATGTGTTATACGCCAATAAATACGGTATTTAGTTTAGTTTCATTAACCACTTACGGACCGTCCGTTTTAAGTGGAATATCATTGTTATGGCAGCAGCTAGCTACCATAACCCCAGTATCCTCTTCTTCAGCGGACGGTCCGCTTTCAGATAAAAGTGGTCTCTGCGGCGGATTCGCCGCAAGATCACTTTTCATCGGTGGCGGGAAAGTGAACCCTCCTCCCGCGACGCTCTGGTGCCCTATGATAATATAATAATTCTAGCCCTAGACCTCCTCTAACTCCAAACATGCAACCTGTAGAATTTTTTTAAACGTCGCCTATGGAGATTTTTTAAGGGTAAAAGTTTGTCGGCATTCCACGAGCGGGCGCAATTTTGAAGCGTGACATGTTGGGTATCAATTTACTCGGCGTAACATTATCTTTCACAACATTAAAATATAAAATTGGGCTAACATTACTGTTGTCTTATTTTTGTAATTTAAAAAAAGTGTATTTTTTCCAAAGAAAGTGCGCACGCAAGACCACTGCGCAAATACGGTGTGACAGAAAGTTTTGCAACGACCGCCATTTTATTCTCTAGGGTGTTAGAAAAAAAAAATATATTGTTTGGTTAAGTAATTTTCTAGCAATAAAAAAAAAATAATTTTAACTTAAAACAAGTTTGAAAAATAGACCTGATCCTTAATTGGTTAAATTCGGCCGATTCGTTCAATTCGTGTTTCGGGATTCAAATTAGTAATTTTTCAAATTTTACAAATTTTTTTCGATTTGAAACGTTCAAAAATCGATACTTTTTGAATCGGCCAAAACAAAAATGTTCTATTTTTTTTTCGATTCGCAAAGTGAACAAACAAAAAGAAAAAATCTTCATGAAATGATTACAATGACTCTTTACATCACCTTTGCCTTAACTAAGAGAGCATTACCTTGGATTACGAGCATAATTTGTTCCTGGAGAATGCTTGTAATCCAAAGCACTTGTATATCAAAGCGAGTTTCCCCATAGGAATCAATGGAAACGCAGATAATGCATTCCAGTGCCACTGCTGATGTATGCAGTACCGCATGTGGCCAGAGGTGCAGGGGGCGCTGGAGACACTCGGAAACACTCGGAGAAACTCGGGGACACTCGGGAACTCGCAAATCGAGTCAGCATTAAAAAAATTAATTAAAAAAAATAGCTTGTATTTGCGAAAGCTCGTAAACCGTGTTACTCGCAATCCGAGGTATTACTGTATTTCGAAATGGTACTCTAATTACACACCCGGTCTTTGATTTCAGAAATATATTTACAGTTCAAATTCAAATTTGAATTTGATGTAAAATTTGATTCGAATTTCAATTAAAATTTTGGAAATTCAGACAGATTTTGTTTCGTTATTGGGAGCATTCGGTAAACTTTGTTTATACCTTAGTTCGGTTATTCAGATATATCCGAATAACAAAAAAAAGTGTCCGAATATGAATTTGGAATGGAAGGAACCGCACATGTCCAGTGATAGGACGCCTCCCCAACACTTTTTTTGTTTAATCTGTAAAGCCTGCACCACAAGCACATTACACGCAGTGGCATGGAGGTTGCAGCGTGGTCCCATTCACTTAAATGGGGTTGCATTTGGTGAAGGTACTGCCCGCTGAACGTGACATGGGGTATCAATTTTACCATTGCCACAATGTATCATGGATTGTATACCCTTTTGTATCATGTGAATGAGGCGTAACACAGACGCTGAGTAACACTACAGCAGAGCCCGTATATCTAAGGCACGGATATAGTTTCCTTCAACATACATATGTATCAACTACACTAAATTACCAAAAGTATTGGGACGCCTGCCTTTACACGCACATGAACTTTAATGGCATCCCAGTCTTAGTCTGTAGGGGTTCAATATTGAGTTGGCCCACCTTTCTCAGCTATAAAAGCTTCAACTCTTCTGGGAAGGCCGTCCACAAGGTTTAGGAGGGTGTCTATGGAAATGTTTGACCATTCTTCTAGAAGAGCAGTAGAAGGCCAGGCTCGCAGTCTCCGCTCTAATTCATCCCAAAGGTGTTCTATCGGGTTGAGGTCAGGACTCTGTGTTGAGGCTTGCCCCGGCCATTGAGCCTGCGCCATCCCCGTATCACTGTCCACCCCGACTTCACTTGCTGAAGAGATGGGACACATTTACACTAAATTACCAAAAGTATTGGGACGCCTGCCTTTACACACACATGAACTTTAATGTCACCCCAGTCTTAGTCCATAGGGTTCAATATTGAGTTGGCCCACTCTTTGCAGCTATAACAGCTTCAGCTCTTCTGGGAAGGCTGTCCACAAGGTTTAGGAGTGTGTCTATGGGAAGGTTTGACCATTCTTCCAGAAGCACATTTGTGAGGTCAGGCACTGATGTTGGAGGAGAAGGCCTGGCTCGCAGTCTGCGCTCTGATTCATCCCAAAGGTGTTCTATGGGGTTGAGGTCAGGACTCTGTGCAGGCCAGTCAAGTTCCTCCATCCAAAGCTCACTCATCCATGTCTTTATGGACCTTGCTTTGTGCACTGGACCAAACCATTTGGTGGAGGGGGGATTATGGTGGGGGGTTATTTTTCAGGGGTTGGCCCCTTAGTTCCAGTGAAGGGAACTCCTAAGGCGTCAGCATACCAAGACATTTTGGACAATTTCATGCTCCCAACTTTGTGGGAACAGTTTGGGGACGGCCCCTTCCTGCTCCAACATGACTGCACACCAGTGCACAAAGCAAGGTCCATAAAGACATGGATGAGCAAGTTTGGGGTGGAGAGACTTGACTGGCCTGCACAGAGTCCTGACCTATTGGATTGAGGTCAGCACTCTGTGCAGGCCAGTCAAGTTTCTTCACCCTAAACTGTTCCCACGAAGTTGGGAGCACAAAATTGTCCAAAATGTCTTGGTATGCTGACGCCTTAAGAGTCCCCCTCACTGGAACTAAGGAGCCAAGCCCAACCCCTGAAAAACAACCCCCCACATCATAATCCCCCCTCCACCAAATGATTTGGACCAGTGCACAAAGCAAGGTCCATAAAGACATGGATGAGCGAGTTTGGGGTGGAGGAACCTGACTGGCCTGCACAGAGTCCTGACCTCAACCCCATAGAACACCTTTGGGATGAATTAGAGCGGAGACAACGAGCCAGGCCTTCTCATCCAACATCAGTGCCTGACCTCACAAATGCGCTTCTGGAAGAATAGTCAAACCTTCCCTCCACCAAATGGTTTGGTCCAGTGCACAAAGCCAGGTCCATAAAGACATGGCTGGTGGGAGGGGCAGGTACAGGGCTTCCTGACAACATCTCAGTACCCGTCCTCAGTATTCCTCTCAGTCCCGATGCAAGCAGTGGGTGGGCTCTTGGGAGGAGTTATGCAAATACCAAACTACCTCAATGGGTGGACGTCAGCCTGGAGGAGTGGGCAGACTTCATTTGCATACAGACAATCCCGGGTAACAAAGACATGTAATTCTGAGCCTCTGGGACCTTCAGAGATTCCGGGCGGGGAGGAAAGTCCTAGATGGTGCTGGCTGTCCTCCAGCCATAATCATGAAGTGACCTCCATTTGAATGGCTGCAGCTTGTAATGCACGTTATGAGAAGCTCACAGTGTGCAGTGAAATCAGAGGAAGCCATTTCAGTAGAAGAGAGGAGCCGCTACAACTGAACAAGACTGAAGAGAAGACATGGAGGTCAGTTGCAGGCCAAGTGATGGGACTTGGAAGCTTCTCAACCTAATCTCAAATGTAATCTGAATAGCGCCTTCCATTTCCCCACACAAGCCCTTAGGAAAACTCTGTATAGATTGTGACTATAGCACGGCTGCAGTATTTGCTGAATATACTTTCACTTGTCCTCTGGAATTGCTCTTCTAGAAATCTCCTGGACACTCACCAGCTGCAGTATGGTCAAGTATTTCTTCCACCACAAGTACTTCTGCACAGAGGGCCCCAGGACCGCCAGAGCGTAGTACAGGTACATGAACATGTGGACAAAGGAGTTCAGCATCCCAATGAAAAATGCTGCAAAAAAAAAAAAAAAAAAAAAACACAAGTAAGTGGGAAAATTAAATGTTTAATATAGTAAACCAAGAGGTGATGCCAAAACAAAGACGGCTCTGTCCTTCTGGAGAGAAAAAACAGATGGAGGCATTGCCAGCAGAGTCCTGTGATCTCTGAAGAGACAATACATGTCTGTAAGAGTTACACCAACACATTATTTACATGCAGATAACATAAAAATATATCCAATGCTAAGACCACTAACAAGGTATGGACAGCGGGTGTACTACATGCACTCAAAACACTTCATCAGAATATACAGGAGGGGGGTAATACTCCCCGACTTTCTGCCCCCCCCCCCCCCCGCTGAGGCTCCCCCTTGTCAGTTATTTTCAAGCTTTTAACATGACAGCTGGGATTTGCTGTGTAAATACAAGAGCTGTAATAGATGATGCTGTCAAAAACTGATTGACACAGTGTTTATAAACATTGTTCAGAGAGGAAATAGCGAGATGCAAAGTAACATTGTTTATAAACATTGTTCAGAGATAAAGTAAATTGTTTATAAACATTGTTCAGACATGAGATAGCGAGATGCAAAGTACCATTGTTTATAAACATTGACCAGACAGGAGATAGTGAGATACAAAGTACCATTGTTTATAAACATTGATCAGATAGGAGATAGAGAGATACAAAGTACCATTGTTTATAAACATTGATTAGGTAAGAGATAGAGAGATAAAAAGTAACATTGTTTATAAACATTGATCAGATAGGAGATTGATAAATGTTTATAAACAATGGTACTTTGCATCCATCTCCTATCTGATCAATGTTTATAAACAATGTTACTTTGTATCTCTCTATCTCCTGTCTGATCAATGTTTATAAACAATTTACTTTGTATATCTGTCTGAACAATGTTTATAAACAAAGTAAATTATTTATAAACATTGATCAGACAGGAGATAGAGAGATACAAAGTAACATTGTTTATAAACATTGATCAGACAGGAGATAGAGAGATGCAAAGTACCATTGTTTATAAACATTGTTCAGACAGGAGATAGAGAGATGCAAAGTAACATTGTTTATAAACATTGTTCAGGCAGGAGATAGAGAGATACAAAGTAACATTGTTTATAAAGATTGATCAGACAGGAGATAGAGAGATGCAAAGTACCATTGTTTATAAACATTGTTCAGACAGGAGATAGAGAGATGCAAAGTAACATTGTTTATAAACATTGTTCAGACAGGAGATAGAGAGATGCAAAGTAACATTGTTTATAAAGATTGATCAGACAGGAGATAGAGAGATGCAAAGTAACATTGTTTATAAACATTGTTCAGACAGGAGATAGAGAGATGCAAAGTAACATTGTTTATAAACATTGTTCAGGCAGGAGATAGAGAGATACAAAGTAACATTGTTTATAAAGATTGATCAGACAGGAGATAGAGAGATGCAAAGTACCATTGTTTATAAACATTGTTCAGACAGGAGATAGAGAGATGCAAAGTAACATTGTTTATAAACATTGTTCAGACAGGAGATAGAGAGATGCAAAGTAACATTGTTTATAAAGATTGATCAGACAGGAGATAGAGAGATGCAAAGTAACATTGTTTATAAACATTGTTCAGACAGGAGATAGAGAGATGCAAAGTAACATTGTTTATAAAGATTGATCAGACAGGAGATAGAGAGATGCAAAGTAACATTGTTTAAAAACATTGATCAGACAGGAGATAGAGAGATGCAAAGTAACATTGTTTATAAACATTGTTCAGGCAGGAGATAGAGAGATACAAAGTAACATTGTTTATAAAGATTGATCAGACAGGAGATAGAGAGATGCAAAGTACCATTGTTTATAAACATTGTTCAGACAGGAGATAGAGAGATGCAAAGTAACATTGTTTATAAACATTGTTCAGACAGGAGATAGAGAGATGCAAAGTAACATTGTTTATAAAGATTGATCAGACAGGAGATAGAGAGATGCAAAGTAACATTGTTTATAAACATTGTTCAGACAGGAGATAGAGAGATGCAAAGTAACATTGTTTATAAACATTGTTCAGGCAGGAGATAGAGAGATACAAAGTAACATTGTTTATAAAGATTGATCAGACAGGAGATAGAGAGATGCAAAGTACCATTGTTTATAAACATTGTTCAGACAGGAGATAGAGAGATGCAAAGTAACATTGTTTATAAACATTGTTCAGACAGGAGATAGAGAGATGCAAAGTAACATTGTTTATAAAGATTGATCAGACAGGAGATAGAGAGATGCAAAGTAACATTGTTTAAAAACATTGATCAGATAGGAGATAAATGTTTATCAACAATGGTACTTTGCATCTATCAGACAAGAGATACAAAGTAACACTGTTTATAAACATTGTTCAGAGATGCAATGTTACTTTGTATCTCTCGTCTGATAAATGTTTATAAACAATGGTACTTTGCATCTTTCTCCTATCTGATCAATGTTTATAAACAATGTTACTTTGTATCTCTGTCTGAACAATGTTTATAAACAAAGTCAATTATTTATAAACATTGATCATACAGGAGATAGAGAGATGCAAAGTAACATTATTTATAAACATTGTTCAGACAGGAGATAGAGATACAAAGTAATATTTTTTCTTTTGCATCTACTCTGTTTCATTCATCTGCTGATCAAAAGAATCAGAAATGAATATATTTTTTTCAATGCTGACCACAGCAAAAATTAAAAATTCATCTCTTTATTTAATTTTTTGTTTTTATGACTTTTTTTGTCTATGGGATTGCAATAAAAAATTAAACATATTTTGCAAGACTACATCACAGAAAGAAAGTCTTGTTTGTCCAAAAAAAAAAAAGAACTCGATAGGCCCATATCAGAAATGTAAACGTTGTTCTGGTCCATAAGCAGTGTACAGGAATGGGAGCTGAAGTGATTATGATTAAAACAACATAGAATTAAAAAAATAAATAAATAAATAAATATAAATATATATAGATATAGATATCTCTCTCTCTCTCTCTCTATATATATATATATATCCCTCCCTTCTAGAACTTGTACAGAGTGCTGACAAAGCCGAACACACGTCTGTTTTTTTCGGGGCCTCATTACTCATTGGATAGAACAAAACACCCCCACAGCTGACTCTCACAACCCAGCATGGAGGTGTTGACCAGACAATACTCACCCTGTCCTCCGGCCACGTATTTGACCCCGGCCCACCAGTTGAAGATCATGGTGGCGTGGTGATAGACGTGGAGGAAGGAGATCTGATTGAACTTCTTCCTCATGATGAAAAAGATCTGCAGAGAGAGGAAGAAGATACAAAATGTATCAAACATCTCCATCATATTAAAATGTAACAAAAACTATTTCAGATTTAAGGAGTGAGAAGAGACAGAAGAACCTCATTCATGGCCAAGACAGAGGGCTCATTCACAAAGCTCAGGCAGCAGCCATTGTTCTTACACTCCCAGCATGCTTCAGGAGCTTCATATTAGGCACAGTGTGTCTTAAAGACTCTCGTACTTTTGGACTCTTTGTATAACGCTTATATAACTGGTCAGCTGTTTTCTGTCTTATGTAAGCCAAGCAATGAAATATAAGAAAAACATACACTGTAGAACTCAGGCCTCATGCTGGCTACAGATAAACAGACGATTATCAGCAGGGATGAGCTAAGGTCGATCCAAACACTTTTACATGACAGTAGGCTGCTGCCTCAGTTTGCTGCAACCATTGAATTCCCTTCCCCACAGGCGTGTAGCCACACATAAAAGAGGTGGTAGACTGGTGACATCATTGACCTAATATGGTCATATTTGGATGATGTCATTGACCAAATATTTTGGATGAGAAGAAAGGCGTGTGTAGGCAGGTGTACTTTCTCTATTGTAGGTGGCGCTCTTCTGCAGTGGAGTTCCTCCATGGTTTCCTGGGGCACTGGTGAAGCACCCTAATGTCACTCTGGCAGCCATCTTGGGTCAGGCAGGGCCCATTTAATGGCCCTGGCTCCCAGGTTTGGCACACATTTGGTGGAGTAGAGACAGGTACCCCACCTGGTAGGAACAGAACTAGTGCCAGGGAAAGGTTCCTGATGAGGAGGGAAAGCTTGGGCCAACAGGAACCTATTCATGTTAGGAATAAGCACCCGTTGGACTGAAATGTAGCCACACATAAAGGAAATGGTAGACTGGTGACATCATTGACCTAATTTGGTCATATTTGGATTAGGTCATTGACCAAATAT
Source organism: Lithobates clamitans (assembly GCA_037952925.1). Classification (NCBI taxonomy): domain Eukaryota; kingdom Metazoa; phylum Chordata; class Amphibia; order Anura; family Ranidae; genus Lithobates; species Lithobates clamitans. Next base: position 1,606,215 of record JBBGZY010001884.1, on the reverse strand, counting down.
TTTGGATGAGAAGAAAGGAGTGCCGCTGTGTAGGCAGGCTCAGTCAACTTTTTCTACTGTAGGTGGCGCTTTTCTACAGTGGCACTGCAGTCAGAGAGGAAGTCAAGGGGAACATCATTCCTCCATGGTTTCATGGGCCACTGGGGAACCCTAATGTCACTCTGGCAACCATCTTGGGTCAGGCAGTGCCTATTTAATGGCCCTGGCTCCCAGGTTTGGCACACATTTGCGAGTTGGTGAAGTAGAGACAGGTACCCAGCCTGGTAGGAACAGAACTAGTGCCAGGGAAAGGTTCCTGATGGGGAGGGAAAGCTTTGGGCCAACAGACACCTATTCATGGTATGAATAAGCACCTGTTGGACTGAAATGTAGCCACACATAAAGGAGATGGTAGACTGGTGACATCATTGACCTAATATGGTCATATATGGATGATGTCATTGACCAAATATTTTGAATGAGAAGAAAGGAGTGCCGGTGTGTAGGCAGGGTCAGTCTACTTTTTCTACTGTAGGTGGCACTTTTCTACAGTGCCACTGCAGTCAGAGAGGAAGTCAAGGGGAACATCGTTCCTCCATGGTTTCATGGGCCACTGGGGAACCCTAATGTCATGCTGGCAACCATCTTGGGTCAGGCAGTGCCTATTTAATGGCCCTGGCTCCCAGGTTTGGCACACATTTGCGAGTTGGTGAAGTAGAGACAGGTACCCAGCCTGGTAGGAACAGAACTAGTGCCAGGGAAAGGTTCCTGATGGGGGAGGGAAAGCTTTGGGCCAACAGACACCTATTCATGTTATGAATAAGCACCTGTTGGGCTGAAATGTAGCCACACATAAAGTAGATGGTAAACTGGTGACATCATTGACCTAATATGGTCATATATGGATGATGTCATTGACCAAATATTTTGGATGAGAAGAAAGGAGTGCCGCTGTGTAGGCAGGCTCAGTATACTTTCTTTACTGTAGGTGGTGCTCTTCTGCAGCGGCACTGCAGTCAGAGGAAGTCGAGAGGAACATCGTTGGGTCAGGCAGAGCCTATTTAAAAGCCCTGGCTCCCAGGTTTGGCACACATTTGCGAGTTGGTGAAGTAGTGACAGGTATCCCTTCTGGTAGGAACAGAACTAGTGGCAGAGAAAGGTTCCTGATGAGGAGGGAAAGCTTGGGCCAACAGGCGCTTATTCATGTTATGAATAAGTGCCTGATGAAGTGAAACGCGTCAGTTCTTGCTCTTTACCATTTTTTGTGTGGACTTTTTGGATTTGGGAAACTTTATGGATCTCATCGCTGTGTGTGGTCATCCAATGTCCATGTCTGATGACCAACCTAGAGCGGTGTATAGCCTTTGGACTGTTGTATAAAGGCTCCATATCTTAGTGAAAAGCCCAGACTTCATGTACACACTTAAGCTGGCCATAGATGGGTAGAAATATATATATATATATATACACACATACATACATACATACATGAATGTATGTTGTATATGCCCGTCCCCAAAAAACAACAATGCTCTGCGCTTAGTACAATATTCTAACGGTGTATGTGCGGCACATAAATAATTATATGACTAGTAGCAGCTGCTTAAATAGTAGAACATGTATATAGGCAATAATGAATCAATTAAATTAGATAAATATATAAATACACAATTCTAAATGTATAAATATATAAAGTGTCTCTTCAGTATTGCAGCAGCGCTGTGCACCCCAATTAAACACGGTCTCTTTCTTAATCTAATTCAGAAAGTTCAAACACGGATCTGATAGCCAGAGTCCCACCAATAAATAATCAAGATGTATTCTGTGAGGGTAGTAATCCTTTCACCAAGCGATACACCACGTGCTGGGGTCCCCAATGAAAACTCACTCACCAGAAATCAGATCAATAAAAGTCTTGATTAATAGTAGTAAATCTGCATCAATATCCAAAGCGACCACCAGATGTCAGTAATATTCCCAGTAGTTCCAATAGGATCACATTTACATAGTAATCAATGCATTTTTAATCGCGCTGAAAAGCTGTATAATTGTGATTGGTCCCAAAATCGCTCCAAAAGTGTCCGATCTGTCCGCCACAATGTTGCAGTCACGATAAAAAAAAAAAAAAAAAATTGCTGATCGCTGCCATTTCTAGTAAAAAATAAAATAATAGAAATGCCAACCCTCCCTTTTTTGTAGACACTATAACTTTTGCGCAAACCAATCAATAAACGCTTATTGCGACTTTTTTTTTTTTTTTTACCAAAAATATTTAGAAGAAGAATACGTACCGGCCTAAACTGAGGAAAATTTTTTTTTTTTATATAATTTTTTGGGGATATTCATTATAGCAAAAAGTAAAAAATAATGCATTTCTTTTCAAAATTGTTGCTATTATTTTGTTTATAGCGCAAAAAATAAAAACCGCAGAGGTGATCAAATATCAGCAAAAGAAAGCTCTATTTGTGGGGAAAACAGGACGCAAGTTTTGTTTGGGAGCCACGACCGCACAATTGTCAGTTAAAGCGATGCAGTGCCGAATCACAAAAAGTGCTCTGGTCTTTGGGCAGCCAATTGGTCCGGGGCTGAAGTGGTTAAAGGAGAATTGTACAAAAAAAAAAAAACAAGATTGGTTAAACCCACAAGTGCTTTTTTTTACCCCTACTATTCCTTTATATTGGCTTTGGGATTTACAAATGCAGCAATTTAGGAATCAGATGAAAGGTTTAGTGCTGGGAAACAGTTTTTGATAGATAAAAAGTACATTTTATATACAACTATACAGATCAGACCAAAATGAGGAACGAATGAGGGACAGAGGGACATTGCTCCAATTCAGGGACAGTCCCTCGAAATTAGGGACGGTCACTCGAAATCAGGGACAGTCCCTTGAAATCAGGGACAGCCCCTCGAAATCAGGGACAGCCCCTCGAAATCAGGGACGGTCCCTCGAAATCAGGGACAGCCCCTCGAAATCAGGGACAGCCCCTCGAAATTAGGGACAGTCCCTCGAAATCAGGGACAGTTGGGAGCTATGCACAGTATATGGCAGTGAGGAATCCTGTGCTCCTGCACTGCTATAACTACCTTCTCCATACACAGACATGATGAGAGAAGACAATGGAGAGAACAGGGAGGGATCTCCTGTAGGAGAAGATGTCTAGGATGATCAGGAGATGATAGATCTGCCTGTCAGTGTCCTGATCCAGCACAGATCAGTGTGCAGTGAATCTTGTATTTACCTCCTGCTGTCATCCCAGCACAATGTTACCATATACCATCCAGTATGATCAGATCCCCCCCATCCATCCATCCATTCATCCATCAATCCTCCCTACAAGTAGGGTTACCACCTTTTCTTCAAGCAAAACCCGAACACTTTAGTGGTCTGGGACATCTTTGGGTTCCCCCAAGGAGAGTAGTAATGCGGTGTTCATATCGTGCCGCAACAAACATTGGGTGTGGCCAAATTGCTCTCGCTGACATCATCGCCCCGGCCCCCCCAGTGATTTTGAACCTGCCCCCAGACAGCCGCTCGCAGCTCCCGGACGGCAACATATTTCTGTGTGACTATCTTGGTTACTTGGGGAGCCACAGCCTTGTCTGAATAATGTGTCCGGGTTTCGGTCCGCCTGAAACCCGGACACATGATTTAAAACCTGGACGGTCCGGGTGAATCCCGGACAGGTGGCAACCCTACCTGCAAGGGACAGATCAGATGTCATCAGGCCCATCTTACATGCTCTGGCTCTTCATGGGCAGAGGAGAAGCTCCTGCTCTCTCCCTCCATGCTATCTTCGTTCTGGACTGGAGCAGACAGAGACTAAATGCAGCCTAGGAGAGGAGAGGAGGATAGCCTGCACAACTAGCATAGCGTTACCCACTGCCTGGCTGCCCCTCCCCCTACCTTCCAGACATTTAACACTAGCAGCCCCATCCAGATGTACTGTCCTGGGAATGCACTAAGCTTATTAACCCTTCATTGCCTGGTGGGGACTCTGCACTCCCCCCTCCTCCTCCCCAGATCCAGTACTCACTTTAGTGATGATGGAGGTCCAACCGCATGATCAGCCATTCCCTGGGCCCAGTCTGCACTGTCACTGACTCAGGTAGTGGACTGCAGTGGAGAGAGAAGCGGGGAAGTGTGAGCCAAAAATCAGAGAGGCGCCGCTCAGGCCTTGCTGTGCTTCCATTCCATCCACACAGCGAATGGTGGGAAACCGGAAGTGAAGTCCATGTCCTTCGGCGGTGCCAATAGAAACCCGACAACAAGGAGAGTGACCAATAAGGGAGTGTTGCGGCGCATTGGTTTGCGCCACAAGCACTCAAAAAAGCAGCCAAAAGTGGCGTCTCACCTGCAATCGTGTGATTGCATAGACGTCACTCTGCCCATAAGGCACTGCAAGAACCTTTTTTTATTTTAAACCACTTACGGACCGCCCGCCGTCATTATACGTTGCTACTTTGAAGAGGAATAGCATTGTTATGGTAGCAGCTAGCTGCCATAACCCCAGTTTCCTCTTCTTCAGCGGGCGGTCTGCTTCAAGATAAAAGTGGTCTCTGCGGCGGATTCGCCGCGAGATCACCGTTATCTGAGGTGGGAGAGGGGCCACCCCTCTCCCGCCGCTCTCCTGTGCCCTCCTCCACTTACCGGAGCCGTCAGTAGCGGTGGAGGCGATTGTATCCTCTCCCTAGCCTGACATGGAGACGAGTGAGGGGAAGATGGGCCCCACCCATCTCCATATCATTGCAGGGCGGAAGCGATGTCAAAACATCACTTCCGCCCATAGCTCTTAAAAGGGCCATTTGTGCCAAAATGACAATTTTTTTTTTTTTACATTTTTTTTTATTGCATTTTAGTGTAAATATGAGATGTGATGTCTTTTTGACCCCAGATCTCATATTTAAGAGGACCTGTCATGCTTTTTTTCTATTAAAAAGGGATGTAAAAGGAATAAAAGTGACCCATTTTTTTTAAAACAACAGTGTAAAAATAAAAAAAGGTAAAATAAATAAGAAAAATATATATTTTTTAAACGCCCCCGTCCCGCCAAGCTTGCGTGCAGAAGCGGACGCATACGTGAGTAGCGCCCGCATATGAAAACGGTGTTCAAATCACACATGTGAGGTATCGCCGCGATCGGTGGAGTGAGAGCAATAATTTTAGCCCTAGACACCCTCTGTAACTTAAAACATACAACCTGTAGTATTTTTGAAACGTCGCCTATGGAGAGTTTTAGTTTTTAGTTTTTAAGTTTGTCGCCATTCCACGAGCGGGCGCAACTTTTAAGCGTGACATGTTGGATATCAATTTATTCGGCATAACATTATCTTTCACAAAATAAAAAAAAAAATTGGGCTAACATTACTGTTGTCTTATTTTTTAATTCAAAAAATTTTATTTTTTCCAAAAAAAAGTGCACTTGTAAGACCACTGCGCAAATACGGTGTAACAGAAAGTATTGCAACGACCGCCATTTTATTCTCTAGGGTGTTAGAAAAAATATATATAATGTTTGGGGGTTCTAAGTCATTTTCTAGCAAAAAAAAACAAAAAACAGTTTTTAACTTGTAAACAACAAATATCAGAAAGAGGCCCGGTCCTTAAGTGGTTAAAGGAACTTTTTTTTTTTAGTCTCTAGCTTTGGAGGGGCGTGCGCACTTAAGGGACGGGCCACCACTGTCCAGGGCTTACTATAGGTGATGCATGACCGAGGTTGTCAGTCTTGGAAGTTAAGCCATTGACCACTTGTGACGGGAGGGCCCGTGGAACTCAGAATCCCTTGGAAAGTAGGGGATGCCCTTGTTTCAGCTCCCAATACACCTCTTATGTCTAAGTCACCCTGTGCTATCCTGGCACAGGGTGAGTGAGAAAATATATCTTGGACTACTTAAAATGGGACAGTAATATTTGTCCACAATATCTCCCAGGATGTATGTAGAGACTATTATTGCTTTGTTTGATTCTGAACTCAACCTGTTAATTGAGTGAACTGATCACATTAGCCTCCAGGACTGGCTAGGAGACGAACAGTCTAGTCTGGCTTACCACAGGTTCTAAGGGCATTCCACACATTGTTGTTTGTTCTAATTAACCCTGTGTTGATTTTTATGGTAATGTGTATTGAATAGTCACCTAGTCTGGGTAAATGATTTAGTAAACTAGCTCATGTTAATTAGGTTACAGTTGTATTGTTAGAGGAGGTTCCAACGGCATATAAAGTTTTGTAATTTTGATTCTAAATAAAATAGTCCATGTTAGCATCTAAGCAAGTCTCACCTTGTTTTGTGCTTATGAGCAGTTGGAATATCTGATATCTGAGTCCAGACTGGGAGGAAGTGGTATACTGACGGAAGCACTCAAGTGGAGTGTGGGACGTTCCGTGACACCACTGAACTAGATGCTGTGTTTATAGTTTGTGGGCCTGTGGTGTCAGGGGACAGAAGAGAGAGGTCTGACATAAGAGAGGGTCATTCCTCTCCTGCCTGGACTCATAGAGCCAAATCCAAGTAGAGTGGTGAATAATCTGTTATAGAGTTTGCTATCTTGTGAACTGTTATTATTAAAGTGTTTGCCTCTGCTCTTATTCGCTGTTGAGGAACCCCCTGAAAGCGGCCTGAAAATACCATTGAGTTAGATTGCTCTGATCTTTAGTCATTATTCTACAGTTAGTTTACTCGTACTAGACATGTATGGAGCTGAAAAGAAATGTAAGCGCAGGGCATACATGACGGGGTGGAAGGAACTATCAGACGGCAATGGGTTAAAGAGGGGTTGGGACAGTGCAGAGAAAATACACTGGCCCTTACCTGATTGGAGGAGTTTAGTGCAGGATAGGGAGGAGCTGGATAAGTAAAGGGAGGAAGTAGGAGGCATCAGATGCAGGTGGAAAGTCGGTGGTGGAACGTCCCGCCCTAGTGGAGAAGTTTGGAGGTACTTCATGCAAAAGGTGTGGCGATTGGGGTCCTTGACGAGGGTTACAAATATGAGGTATTTGATAAAACGGTGGGACCCGTCTCAGGTATGGAGTCCTCCTGGTTTGTCTAGTTCAGTCTAGACTATCGGGTAGTAAGGTGGTAGGGTTCTGTGGTCGTTTAGTAAGTCCCCGAGGCGGTGTTGCAGCTGGGGACAGAATCTAACTTAGGAGGTACCACAGATTCCAAAAGTTTGGAAGATGGTGTTAACAAGGATCTGCAATCATTTATTCATATTAGAGCTGGAGCCTTTAATAGTTTTATGTTTAAATATGTTTTGAGTTAATAAAAGGCCAAGCGGCCATTTAAATCCAACACAGTGTCAGTGTCATTACTGGGGGAGAAAAAGGGGGTTTGGCAGGTACATAATTGAGTTTGGGCAGTAAGTTATCTGAACTACCCTAGTCATGTTTGTTACCATTAGTAGGTCACAGCCTTAGACAGTTGATATACTTTCCTAGAGGAATCCTCCTGTAAAGATCCTTACCAGATTCTATTAGACAACCCATCCCTTCCATAAACTCCAGGAGAGGCAAGTTATTAAATAAACTTTCATAAGTGGATGCCATCTGTTCTTCCAAGGAAAAAAAACTCAACAGCTTTTGACACCCTCTTGTAGAGAACCCACAACCTCTCATAATAAGAGACATGTCTTCATGTGATGGTTGTGGAAATTTTCTTGAGGCCTTAAAGTGATTATAAACCCTTACATACAGTATAAACCAGTGAAGTGACTGGTCTCAGGCGATACATAGAGATGAAACAAATCCTCCTACATAAGTTGCACCTTATCATCTGCAGTCCTTTCTCCTCTACATCCATTCAAAGTGCAGAATTTATAAAGCTTGTCTGAGAGTTCAGAAAGAAAGGGGATGGAGAGCTGAAGTTACACTTGGCAGAGCTCAGTGAGGAGAGCTCTGAGAACTGATTGGAGGGAAGGGACACCCCCCCTTACTCACAGAACACAGGAACAGAGCTGCAGCTATCAATCACAGGCAGTGTACTGGAGCTCCCTCCCCATCACCATTTTTCTCATGGTGTCAGGAAAACTTGTCAGAAGTGACTCATATTGATAGCAGAGGAACAAAGCAGCAGACAGAAATTACACTTAGTGCTCTTAATTGAGACACGTACCCACTACAGAGGGATATGCTTAGTTCATATTTAATGTCTGAGGTTTACAACCGCTTTAATATCAATCTACAGTAATATTTCATTCACAGCTGGATGTAAAACATTAAAGAGTATACAGTCCTCTTGTTATACTTACTGTGTCTAAAAGCTCTATGACCTTAGAGAAGAAGAACCACCAGCATACTCTGGCCATCTATAGATGAAAGAAGGAGAAGACGTCAGAAGGGATAGGAGGAGGTCATCCTAGCCTTTTTTTAGGTGATCCCTTGGTCATCGTCAGTAATACCATTACTATTTTTTGTGTATATAGTGCTTAAATGTGAAAAATGTTATGGAGGAACCAGTCAACTGGATTTCACCTCTCATCCTCCTTTACCTCAATCGGTACTGGGATGAAAGCATCTGATCGGTTGATATGAGCAGTTCCAAGAGTTATGTTTTTTACTTCCTCTCATAACACATTTCTGAATAGAGATAAATCAGACATAATTGGGGGGGGGGGGATCTCTTTGGTTTGGGATGCATCTACTCTTGGTTTATGTAAGTATGCTAGCCATCATCTCACCATATACACACCATGGCCAGTATACCCAGAACTCACCCGCAGGCCCAGCTCACTGTTACTGTAGTCCACCGGTTGACAGAAGTAGCTGTACCCGGCCAACACCGAAGTCACCAGAAACTGAGGACAAGACGAAGAGAACACATCACTAAAGATATGCAAGATGTACATACTCAGGGGAAGATATTTTCGCAAACACACAGTTGACTTCAATTCGGTAACCCTACCAATAAATACCAACACCAACCTACTTTTAAAGGCAAACTCGTTACATAGTCAGAGTTATTTAGGCAAACAACAAGGTGCAAAGTGCCCGATGAACCAACCAGAATGTATCTTTCACTATACTAACTTCTGTAAACTGGTATCTGATTGGCTGATATGATGTTCTGCACTGTAAACCTTGTGCTTCCTAATTGAATGAGATACATAGTCACTTGTATAAAATGAGCCAACCAAAAATACCAAGCAATACAGGACACCAAATTACCTTTGTCCATCACAATTATCTGCCTGCATACTGATGAGGTTTAGAAAAACAGATGTCTGGTGTGTATGGGTGACCTTACCTCATAGAACATATAGACAGACAGGCCCACTAGGCAAAGGTTATAGACTAGCAGAACCAAGCGCAGGGTGAAGGGATCACGCCCTTCCATCAGTCGGGGTCCCAGGGCCACAAGCAGGAGGTAGACGGCAAATATGAGGATGACAGGGACAGGTGAGTAAACCAGGAGCCAGGGGTCCGTCCGACTGTCTGAAAAACGCAAAGAGAGGGTTGCATCACTCAACTGGAGGAGGAGTCTATGTGCCATCACCACCAACAACCAATCAGCGACAGAGTTTAAGGTATCTTAGTTTTTTCTTCTTCTATTGGTTGAACTGGATAGACTTGTGTCTTTTTTCAACCAAACTAACTATGTTAGTTGTAACTCTCAAGTACAGAATACCGCTCACAGGTTTTATGTGCTGTTCACCCCAACCTTCATGATGTGTAACCTCCTCACTTCCATAAACCTGAAAATACATAAAAGCTAGAGGCTTAACATGAACCTTCAGGGCCCTGGTGCAGGAAACCATGAAGGCCCCCCCTGACCCCCGACCTGGGCCCTTCCCACTGATTCAGATGCACTTTACTCCAGGAACGGGGCCACTTATTATGGTCCCGCATCAGGACCCTCACATGCTCTGTACCGCTCCCCCACTATGGTGGAATGCCAGGGCCCAGTCACAAGTGTGACCTTTGCGACCCTGGTAGTTCCGAAACTGCATGAAACAGCACATTGCAAATCCATTCAGTTCAAAACAACTTTATTCGTCCAGCAGCAACCGAGTACTGTACACTCCACCATGACCTACTTCGGTGAGGTTCACCCCCGGCTGGTGCTTAAAAGCAGAGCCACGATATTCTATGATTAAAACCACTCAGACATATCAGAGGGGAAGTCATGGGGGGGAGTGTGCTCAGTTACTGCTGGATAGATAAATGTGTTTTGGACTGAATTTGCTGCCTGCGGGTTCACTTTTTTTTAAGGTATCCCAGTTATGGCTACAAGTTTGTAGAGTGGGAGAGACCACGGTCCCCATTGTCACCCACAGTAAAAGGGGGTATCTGTCCCTAATGTTACCCCACAGGGGGGGCAGGTATAGCTGTACCCGGTGTTGCCCCGGAGTGGGAGTGGAGCAGCATCATCAGTGTCACCCTGCCTCAGAGAAAGACAACTGTCCCTGGTGTAATCCCCGGGGGTATCATCTTTGATTTTCCTTATCATGGCCACAGATCATAATTCCTGACTGGCTGTATTCACCCCCTCTTACAGCTTATAGAAAAATAATGTTTCTCTATCAGTCAATAGGGGGGGGGGGGCAGCTGTTCCCAATGTCACCCCACAGTTGGAGGGGTGGGGTGGCATTTGTCCCTAGTGTCACTCCAAAGCAAGAGGGTCTTCTGTCCCCAGTGTCACCCAACAGTAGGAGAGGCAGCTGGCCTCGATCCTCGATGTCACCCTACAGTGGAAGAGGCACTTTTTCTTTGTGTCAACCCACTGGGGAATATGTATCTTACCTCCATTCTCCAGAGCCCACACATAGAAGTCTTTCACGGCCTCCCAGGTAGATGCCATACCGAGACCTGCAAATGGCAAACAATACAAGACTGAGTCTTCATGGTGAACCGGAGCACAATGTTTGGATGGACTAAGAGGATTTTATTGACTTCTTCAAAATGTTGTCATTTTTGCCTCACTCATTTCCTCTACTGGTGACCAAGTGACAGAAAGTAAGGAGAAATCTCTTCAAAAGAACCATGAAGAGCAGAAAAAGCCAAAAGACCTGACCCTTCTGCACGCCATCCAAATCTAAAATAAAAGCTTTGGCTGGAGCCAACAATTTTCTTCACTTTCCTTTGGTTCATTCTGCAAGGCCTGTACCGCTTTTTTTTTTTTTTTACTAATTAGCTGCTATATCTGTTAAAATTTCTGCAGAAAAAAAAGCAAAAGAACATATCCAGCCGGCAGAGATCTACCAGAAACCATGTTACCAATTGGCGAAGACGGATTTATCACTACCCGGGTCAGTGCACAAAATCCTGATACACTAGTGGACTACTGATCCCATGTATGTTATATAACTTATAGTATATATACATAATCTCAAAGTCAATTTACAAAGATTATCAGATGAGACTTTGCTCTTAAAAATATCTCCAGCTTCAAGCGGGTGAGAACAGCGAGTGCCTATGATAGGGGTCAATGGAGGAGAGCGAGAAAAGGAGCCATACGAGTCTGATATAAAAAACAACTTATAAAAGTACATCTAAAGACACAATTGCTAATATAATTTGGATGACATGGTGAGGGATTAGAATCCTGGTGAGCTCTTTTTTGTTCTTGGCCTCCCAACTAGGGAAATTTTCCCTTCACTTCCCAAAAGCACAACAGTAAATGAGACAATGAGGGAGATCTAGACCCCTTTCACACTGGCAGTGCCTGGCCGTTAGCGCTAAAGTGCCGCTTGTTTTTGCAGCACTCTAGCACTGTTTTAGCGGTGCTATTCAGCTGCTAGCAGGGCGCTTTTTTACAAAAAAAAAAAAAATGGTAAAAAGTCCCATTTTGCTGCGTTTTTAAAGCCCTTTTCAGGCGATTTGGAAGCGCTGCCCATTCATTGGAATGGGCAGGGAATTTTGGGAGCACTATTTACAGCGCTCCAAAACCACCCCAAAGATGCTGCTTGCAGGACTTTTCATAATGTGGCGGTTTTTAGACGCTTTTTAGAGGCCATTTCTAGTGCTAAAGCGCCTGAAAACCTCCTCAGCCTTACTAAAAGAATCTGGTGTAGTTGTGCATAGTAACCAAACAACGTCTAACTTCAGCTTGTTTAGTTAACCTTTGGCAATAAAACCTGGACCCTGATTGGTAGCCATTAGACCCCTTTCACACCGTTAGAGCTAAAGCACTGCTTGTTTTTCCAGCGCTTTTGCGCAGTTTTGACGTAACATCCACCAGCTCTGTGATGTCATCATGGAGGAGTGGAAGAGGACTCCAGTGGCAACCTGTGAAGCTCTGGTGACCTCCATGTCCAAGGGGGTTAAGGCAGTGCTGGAAAATAATGGTGGCCACACAAAATATTGACACTTTGGGCCCAATTTGGACATTTTCACTTAGGGGTGTACTGACTTTTGTTGCCAGCGGTTTAGACATTACTGGCTGTGTGTTGAGTTATTTTGAGGGGACAGCAAATTTACACTGTTATACAAGCTGTACACTCACTACTTTACACTGTAGCAAAGTGTCATTTCTTCAGTGTTGTCACATGAAAAGATAGAAGAAAATAGTTACAAAAATGTGAGGGGTGTACTCACTTTTGTGAGATACTGTATATATATATATATACACACACACACACACACACACACACATACACACACACACATATATATAATAATAGATTATATATACATAGACTTTAATTTACAGTATCTCGCTTATTGCGACTTTTTGTTTACCAAAAATATGTAGAAGAATACGTATCGGCCTAAACTGAGGAAAAAAAAATTTTTTATACATTTTTGGGGATATTTATTATAGCAAAAGTAAAAAATAATGCGTTTTTTTTCAAAATTGTCGCTCTTTTTTTGTTTATAGCGCAAAAAATAAAAAGCGCAGGGGTGATCAAATACCACCAAAAGAAATCTCTATTTGTGGGAAAAAAGTACGTCAATTTTGTTTGGGAGCCACGTCGCACGACCGCGCAATTGTCAATTAAAAGCGACGCAGTGCCGAATCGCAAAAAGTGCTCTGGTCAGGAAGGGGGTAAATTCTTCCGGGGCTGAAGTGGTTAAAGGCAAAAATATTCCAGTACATGCTATAAGAATCAAAGTGAAACCCTTTCTCTTGTTTTGTTCAAAGTTGGGAGGTAAGGTTAGGGAGCCTTTCCGAATTGTAAATCTGTCCATGTCCCCAAAAGGAAGTTTTCCCTTCACTTCCTGTCCCGGTGACACAACAGAAAGTAAAAGGTTATCGCTACAATGTGAGGAGAAATCCCCTATTAGACAGTTGTCACCAGATCCAAAGTTTTCCCTTCACTTCCTGTCCCGGTGACACAACCGTTGTCACCAGATCCAAAAAAGGAATTACATTTGTCCCCAATGTGATAGTAAAAACTTTGTGAACTGAATATTCTATAAGAATCAAAGTGAAACCCTTTCTCTTGTTGTGTTCAAAGTTGGGAGGTAAGGTTAGGGAGCCTTTCCGAATTGTAAATCTGTCCATGTCCCCAAAAGGAAGTTTTCCCTTCACTTCCTGTCCCGGTGACACAACAGAAAGTAAAAGGTTATCGCTACAATGTGAGGGGAAATCCCCTATTAGACAGTTGTCACCAGATCCAATTCCCCTTCTATTCCTTTTTTGGTGACACCTGTAGCATTTTGACAGAGGTTCTAGCGCTTCCCAATTCTAAAAAGTTGTTGTTCGATACATTGAAAATGTTTATTTCCTGCACAGAAAAAAAAAAAAAAAAAAAAGGAATTACATTTGTCCCCAATGTGATAGTAAAAACTTTGTGAACTGAATATTCTGAAGTAGGACGAAATCCATTTGGCAGTTCTGTGATTTAATACTTTCTGAATTAGTATTCAAGCCAGACATACACAAGTAGATTTCCGAACGAACGTTTGCATGAACATTGGTACAAAAATTCTCATCGGTGCACTTGATGATATGATGAATTTTGTTTGATTTTAGAGTGAATGGACCTTCCTGATTGTTGTGCCAAACATTGTATTATTATCATCATCATCAATGTGTTAAGAATACATCGGGGTGGAAAGAATATTTTTCTGCAGGATATTAATAATTACAATGTAGCTAATATTTTATATAATGACACACATATTTACAATGTATCTAATATTGTGTATAATGATGCAAATATTTACAATGTATCTAATATTTTATATAATGATGCACATATTTACGTAAACTGTCGGCGCTATATAAATCCTGTATAATAATGATAATAATAATAATTTACAATGTATCTAATATTGTGTAAAATGACACAAATATTTACAATGTATCTAATATTGTGTATAATGACGCAAATATTTTATATAATGACGCAAATATTTTATATAATGACGCAAATATTTACAATGTATCTAATATTTTATATAATGACGCAAATATTTACAATGTATCTAATGACAAAACTTTCTTAGATTGGATACTGTAACGAAAGGTTAGAAATTCATTTGTTTAAGGAAAAATTTTCAAATCAAAACTAATTTTCTAAAAATGTAACATTTCTAGCAAATTTCTACTAAGGTATACCCAGCGTTGAAGTCTGCGAATTTCAAACTTCTCCGAACGATCTGTAGGACAATCAGTTGGGATGTTCTGGTTCCATAATCACATTCAGAGTACACGGTGACCGGTCAGTGACCGGCGAGGGACTCAGCCGTTGTCACCTGGTAACTAATTCCTTCAGGTCACCAACTGTCACTGTTACATCATTAAAAGGTGACATCTCCTCACCCCTCACCTGTACAGGGGGTGACCCCAGATCTCCGGCGCTGTCCTGGGGTGTCACTCTGTCCCTCTGTGACACGATGTGTTCTATAATGGAGGGATCATTACACAACAGAGGAGGGTGGAGGCTGCCAGACTCTCATCCTCGCCCCTCCCCTCCACCATTAACCCTTCAGCAGCACTGAGCCTCACCGTCCCTGATCCTCAGGATAGCATAGCAGGATAGAGTCCTAAAACACTCTAAAAACAAAATATGTATAAAAAAGATTGCTGCACAAATATTACTTTGCAGACTTTTACTTTAAAGACTGCATTATAATAATTTGTTATGTGAAATAATGTTTTATCACTTTAAAAATTTAAAGTACGAGCTCCTCTGGTACAGAGACTGATGTCACTGGCTCAGTGTCCTCTGTACAACACTGCGGTATATGTCAGAGCTATATAAATGTACAATAATAATAATAAGTTAAAAAGTTACTGTGGGGTAGACATTAGAGTGTAAATTTTGTTTTATAAAAAAAAAAAATCATACAAACATACTCATTAATAAAAACATAAAAAATAAATAACTAAACAATAATATAATAATAATAATTATAATAATAACTAAACAAAAACAAGCGTGCTTACATCAGCAGGCAAAGAAACCTTATTTCTGCCAAAATAACATAGAAAGAAACATATTTTAATGACAACAAAAAAAGACTGCAAACCCCAAACCTCAACTTAAACACAATCAAGGCTAAGAAACATTTTGAGATTTAACCGCTAGCCACCCGCCGGCCGTCATATGACAGCCAGGCGGCGCGGGTTTCGTTGTGGGAGGGCGTCACATGACATCTCTCCATTTAAACAGGGAATGCGCGCGATCGTGTGTGCGCATCCCTGTTCCTTCTGGCAGCGTATCACAGAGAAACACCACTCGCCACCGACGGGGGTAAACAGCAATTGGGTATGGCTGTTTACCACGTGACTGGCTGCGATGAAGTCACAGGCGATCAGAGGTGGTACCGCCCCACTTTGCACGGCACATGCGCGCGATCTTGAGCGCGATGCGCGTGCATGTCGATGGCGGCGTGTTCCTGCTCGTCACCGACGCTGGTAAACAGCCATTGGCTGGCAGTTGTTTACCACATTGATAGGATCACAGCCGATCACTAAATGTCAACAAACCGCGGTAAAGAGATGTGTGTGAGGAGGAGATTGCAGTAACATTACCGCTTACAGTGTACACCAATCACACTGATTGCCCCCCCCCCCCCCCCAATAAAGAGGACCTGTCACCACCTATCAAAGTACCTGTCACCAGCCATCAAAGTATCTGTCACAGTTTATCTGAGTACCTGTCAGTCCATATGAATACCTATCAGTCCATATGAGTACCTGTCACAGTGTACCAGAGTACCCGAGTACCTGTCACTATCCATCAGAGTACCCGAGTACCTGTCACAGTTCATCTGAGTACCTGAGTATCTGTCACAGTTCATCTGGGTACCCGAGTACCTATCACATTCCATACGAGTACCTGAGTACCTGTCACAGTCCATATGAGTAGCTGAGTACCTGTCATAATCCATATGATTACCCGAGTACCTGAGTACCTGTCACAGTCCATATGAGTACCTGAGTACCTGTCACAGTCCATATGAGTACCTGAGTACCTGTCATAATCCATATGAGTACCCGAGTACCTGAGTACCTGTCACAGTCTATATGAGAACCGAGTACCTGTGTACCTGTCACTGCCCTTCAGAGTACCCGAATACCAGTCACCAGCCCATCAGAGTACAGGGGGGAGGTGCTGCGCTAACCAGAAGAAAGCTGTAAATCTCTGTCTGTGGTCAATTAATAAAATGACATAAAATTGCATAATAAATCGCATAAATAAGTGTTGACACTAAAAAACATTCAAGTCTTAATAATCAGCATCATGTGTATGTGAAAAAAGTGCATAAAAATCCTTTTCAATTGGTATATACTAAATGACAAAAAAATTGCATGTTAAATCGCATAAATAAGTGTTGACACTAAAAACATATAAATCTAGATAATCATGTGTTGGTGCACAAAGGGACATAAACACTACTTCATGTGAATAATTCTAATTAAAAATACATAGAATAAATCAGAAATAACCATCAAAAACATGTCCTTATAAATGGTGCAAAATGTACAAAGTGCCAGTGCTTAAAGGTGATCTAGATATCGCAAATAAAACACATCAATCCAACGCAATATGGATAATAAATAATATAAATAAATGTCCCAATAATAGTGATATAAAATATATTGTGCTGGCCCGCGAAACAAATGACCAATGACATGCCAGTAAGTGCAGCAAACTTAAAGTGCCAGTGTAAAAGTCATTGAAGGTGCAAAAGCAAGTTCTGGTGTATTCAATAAGACAACAGTGGGGTGTCTGGGATGCAATTCACTCAGTGTCCTCTTCGTGCATAAAACACTAATGTAAGCAGTGGCCCCTTACCTAGCAGTGCTAGGTCAACCGCATGAATTATAGCTAAAACGCCAGGTCCTGAGCCTCAATCGCGTCCCTATATCCACGCTTACCGGTGTTGGGTTATCCTAATGGCAGCTGATTACAAGTGGCTATGGTCCTATCAGGGGTCCTGGACCAGCGCGGATCCTAGCTCAGCCTCCATATCTCAGGTATGTATGTACAGGAATATGCAGGACAAAGGTACTTGATAGTAAAGTATGTATTAACCAGGTAATGCTTTATTAAAAATCTTTAAGTAGATGTACTCACATAAAAACAATGCAGAGCAAACCTCTCTCCTATGAGCAGCGAACTCGTTCTGTGTCTAGCAATGTGAAACAGCCTATTCCGTCCCTAAGCGTGACATCACCGATCACGTGACTTCTTCAGGGGATGAGTACCCGAGTACCTATCTGTAGCCCATCAGAGTACCCGAGTACCTGTCACCAGGCCATCAGAGTACCCGAGTACCTGCCACCAGGCCATCAGAGTACCCGAGTACTTTTCACCAGGCCATCAGAGTACCTGAGTACCTGTCACCAGGCCATCAGAGTACCCGAGTACCTGTCACCAGGCCATCAGAGTACCCGAGTACCTGTCACCAGGCCATCAGAGTACCCGAGTACCTGTCTCCAGCCCATCAGAGTACCCGAGTACCTGTCTCCAGCCCATCAGAGTACCCGAGTACCTATCTGTAGCCACTCAGATACTTGAGTACCTATTTGCATCCCATGCCTCATAGAATATACGTTGGGGTGTTTGCTTTCCAAAATGGGATCATTGTGTGGGTAATTCCTCTGGGCTGGTGTTCAAGGACCTTTAAAAGTGTGATTGGTAGGAATGAAATGAGATGTGTAATTTATGCTCCTAGAAGGCCTGAAGTTACTACTTCAGTGTTGGACCTCTGTATGTGGCCAGGCTATGTAAAAGTCTCACACATGTGGTATCTCCAGACTCGTGAAGAGTAGAAGAATGTATTTTGGGGTGTAATTTTTGCTATATACATGCTATGTGTTAGAAATATCTTATAAATTGACAACTTTGTGTAAAAAAAAAATGCGTTTTCATTTTTTTTCCACATTTTCCAAAAACTTCTGGAAAAAAAAATGAACCGTTCAAAAGACTCATTATGCCTCATAGATTATACGTTGGGGTGTTTGCTTTCCAAAATGGGGTCATTTTGTGGGCAATTCCATTGTCCTGGTGCTCCAGGGCCTTCAAAAGTGTAATAGGTGGTTGAGAAATGAGATGTGCAATTTATGCTCGTAGAATGCCTGAAGATGCTACTTCAATATTGGTCCTTTGTATGTGGCCAAGCTGTGTAAAAGTCCCACACAGGTGCTATCCCCATACTCAGGAAGAGTAGCAGAATGTATTTTGGAGTGTAATTTGTTGTATGCATATGCTGTGTGTGAGAAATAACCTGATAATATGACAATTTTGTAAAAACAAAAAAAAAACTTCATTTTGCAAAGAATTGTGGGAAAAAAATTACAACTTAAAAAACTCACCATGCTACTTTCTTAATACTTTGAAAGGTCTACTTTCTAAAAAGGGGTCATTTGAGGGGTATTTGTACTTTCCTGACTTGTTAGTGTCTCAAGAAATGAGATTCACGGGGGGAATGGTCTGCCAGCGCTGGAGATGGCCACTTAGAGTCAGAGCTCATCAGCCAAGGGAGAGCACCAGAGCAACACAGGCCCATATCAGCAGACAATCCATGGCCATCCTACCTCCTCACAGCCTGCACACCCCATCCAGCCATGTCACGGAAGCGGATGACTGAGCATTATCCACAGAAACTGACGGCCTTCTTCAAACCTCCACATAAGGTCAAAATGGCGCCGGCATGGCCATGACCGCGACTCCAGAGGCCTATATGGATCTCCCAGATGAGATCCCGGAAAATCCAGACCCCCAATGCCCACCCTCGTCTTCTACACACAGAGCAGGGGACAATCCTGTCACAGGCAGTCCGGCGAAAGCCTGCATGCGGATGGAGCCGAAGCCACCTGCACAAATAGAGGCCCAGGCTTTCAGCCCCTTCCAGACGAACCAGGCCTTCAGGCCCAATCATCCATGGGCTCTTTCCCCACCACAGCACACCACACTAAAGGACATGCTGCTGTCACTCCAGTCCTCATTGATGACAGACCTTTCATCCCTCTTCACTAAAATAAATACAGACATGCATGTCATAGATGAAAGGGTGTCTCATTTAGAAAACGGTATGGAGGAATCCACCACAACTGTAAATTATTTAATTGACACCTACTGTATGCTGAAGTAAAGGAAGAGCAATCCTGGGTTAGGGCCAATCTGGCCGACTTAGAAGACAGATCCAGGAGGAATAATGTAAAACTGAGAGGAGTTCCTGAGTCCATCTTGCCAACAGACCTCCCTAAATATGCCAAGGAACTTATGCATTTGATCCTCCCTGATGCATCACCCAGGGATTTGATAGTCGATCAAATCCATAGAATCACTAAACCTTCTCACCTCGCAGCCTCAGTCCCTAGAGATGTCTTAATGAGGGTACACTTTTTCCACATAAAAGAAAAGCTTCTCATGGCAGCCAGAAACAACCCTGTGCTCCATGGGTCATACGATGAAATACTACTATTCCCTGACCTTTCTAAATACACATTGCAGCTGAGAAGACAACTTAACCCGATCACTAAAGGCCTCCACAATCACAAGATTCAATTTAAATGGCAATATCCAGCAACACTGCTAATAACGAGAAATGGGGCATCACACGTGATCCATACACTCCACAAAGGTATGCAACTGCTTCACACTTGAGGAATCGTCCCTGATCCACTGCGTGAATCGAATCCGCCGCTGAAACAAAGACAACTGCATCCATCTCGACGCACCCAAGGACACCGTATGTCATGAACAGGTGTGACCAGAACCGTGTGATCTGCCACAGAGGACACCCAAACGTATATAAGTGAAAATATAATTTATTAAAGAAAGTGAGTAATATAATACAACCAACTCCAATATGACACAGTGCAATAACCAACCACAGACAGAGACCCACAAATAACAACAGATAGATAAGTGCAATAAATGGGAAATACCAGGTTCATAAACAATAGCCAGGCCAGGGTCATACACAGCAGATCAGCAGATGGACAAGGGATGTTCCAGAGACATAAACGTAAACCAGGCCAAGGTCATACACAGGGAGGTCAGCCGAGGGGGTAAGGAACACAGGACAGGGAGAGGATGGATGGGGCAGACTGCAGGCAGGGATACAAGGTAACAGGTGGGACAAGATAGGGTCCGGGACAGGATCAGGTTCAGGGCACAGGATCAGATTGCTAGCAGGTCAGAAGGCAATGAAGAAATCAAGGCAAACATGTGAATGTTTGCCGGGTATTTATAGGCCTATGATTGGCCTCAAGTGACACCTGATTGTAGGAGGTACTGTCTGCTCCACACTGCCAGGATCCATCCGCTGGTGGACGCCAGTACTGCGGCCCAAAGATGATATATTATAAACAGGGAAAAGCTCTCCTGACAGTTCCAAACTGCCAGGAGACACCTGCTGGTGGACCTCAGTACTGCATGCCAAATAACAGGTCTTACCAGCGGATGGAACATTTCCTGACACCGTAGTACCTGAGTAAAACTTCTACTCTGATTCCCATGGGACCTATCTATTTACACAGTAAAACCTCTCCCTGGCTACCAGCCTTTCGAATTATTACTCCAGTTGAGTTTGACATTGTTTCCCCCCCCCCCCCGAAGTGTTTTAGTTGAAAATCTATTTTCTCTACTCCACATACCGGTACAGCTTGTTACAGCTATTTACAAGTTCCAATTTTCTTTGTGACTCAGTTCTACTTGTTAACCTTGTTGTTTTACAGCCATAACCTCGCTTGTCTAGAGTGACTTTACGTCCACACCAGGCACATTGGAGTGCACACCGACCTCCGGATCCAGGGAGACCGACAGCCTACACCTAGCTGTAAGTGTGTATAAATCTCCAACTGACCATACAACACAGACAATGCCAATTACAGTGTTGTCTCTTAAAGCGAATGGGCTCAACCACCCAGCAAAGAGACACTCACTCTGGAAAACAGCCCTAGACCTAAAATGTGACAACCTCTGTGTACAAGAGACACATTTTAAATCTACAGCTACACCTACATGTACAAACAGACATTTTTTTCATGTTTACTCTGCCTCTTTCCCCTCTAAAAAAAGAGGAGTGTTGATAGCGGTAAGAAACTCAGTCACATTTCACCTGAATCAAATTGTTTCAGACCCTGAAGTTTGTTACATTATTCTTGTATGTACCATCAACAAAATTGTTTATACACTAGTAAATATCTATGCTCCAAATGTCAAACAAATGTGATTTCTTCGTAAACTTATGCATATTGTACAACCTTTGAAACAAGGCCACATAATCATTTGTGGGGACTTCAATCTAATACCAGAAGTCCAATTGGACTCCACTTCTGCAACAAAACGCAGAGAATCCCCCCTGAAAAACTTCATTGGTACCCAAGATTTGTTTGATGTGTGGCGTTGTCTACATAGAGCGGAGAGAGACTACACGTACTTTTCTCCTCTCCATAAGACCTATTCACATATAGATAACTTCCTCACAGATAAATGGTTGCTCCAAAACATCAGCGCAGCTGTAATCCACACCACGACTTGGTCGGACCATGCCCCTATCACCATTTCTATATGAGATACTCCACAACAAAAAATACATTTCTATGGAGAGCAAATAACTACATCCTGCAACACCCGTCCTACTCTCCAGGAATAAATAACCAAATAACTGAGTACTTTGAACTCAACACAGGCTCGGTGTCCGAACCAGGTGTGGTGTGGAACGTGCACAAAGCGTATATAAGGGGGATACTGATTAAACTCAGCTCTCATCAAAAAAAACAGAGGTCAATGCGTATTGACACCCTTACCTCCCAAATAGCCAACCTAGAAAGTCAAAATAAAGCCAATCCTCAACCAACACACTCAGCACAACTCTTATCTCTTAGACAAGAACTTATGCCGCGTCGGGATTCTGCTCAAGTTTGCCTTGCATACACACGGTCATGCAAAAGTTCACTGACATTACGACCGTCAAGAACGCTGTGATGTACAACACTACGACAAGCCTAGAAAATGACGTTTAATGCTTCCGAGCATGCGTCAAATTGTTTCCGATCATGTGAAGGGATTTTGCCCCTCGGAATTGCCACAGATGATCGCATTTTCAGATAGGAACTTTTCCCGACCGAAAAATTGGGAGCAATTTCCAGGATGTCACTGACGTCGTCTGGGGAGCGACGACGTCAGTGACAGACGAAACGTACGTCGGGAGGGTGACGCTCTGATGTCAGCCCAACTCACCACGAACGGGCGCTCGCTTGCCGGCCGGCGTTTGCTCTCTTTAACTACTGCTATTCTGTAAGTGTTTTATTGCATTTCAAACCTTTTTACTGGAATTACACTATGGCTGCCCTTCTTCCATTCCTATGTTCTTAACTGGGGTTGCTGACTGATCGGAGCCACACTATATGGAGAGAGACTAGAGACTACACATCAGGGTCTAGTCCATATGCCCACTATATACAGGAGTATCCAGAGGGTTATCTCCATTGCCTCGCAGCCCTATCGGGAAGTTGTCCTAGTTGTGCCTATCTGCGCTTCCCATCTGGTAAGCGCATTTGACTGATGGTGGAGGTTCACTTTGCAGGGTGTACTTGTTTTCCATATTTCACTGGGATCTTACGGAGAAACATCAAGGGACTCTCTTTGCTTTTTATTATACGTATGAATTTTATCTTTTGTTTAAAAACATTGATTTGATATCGTTATCACATATGGTTCTGCACATTGTAATTTCCTATATTTAGTGCATCTTAGTAATTGAATTCTATTTTATTATTAATTGAAAACACTGATTTGTTATTATTGTCATTTATGTGATATCTATTGCATTCAATATTTTTCTCACATTTATGCATATAGCGCAGTTTTTTTTGGTATTCATCAGTGACTGTCACCTGCCAACTGTCCCACAGCCCATCAGTGACTGCCACCTGCCACCCGTCGCACAGCCCATCAGTGACCGTCACCTGCCACCCGTCGCACAGCCCATCAGTGACCGTCACCTGCCACCTGTCGCACAGCCCATCAGCTGCATGTCCAAAAACGTATATATAGTGGTGAGGAGGCAAATCCCCTCATGACTGATGAGAGCAGTAGGGAGTTTTCATCAGATTCCAATGGTAGTTCTGATTCTGAGTCAAATTCAGCATTTGAACCGATTGATAGCTGTAAATCTGCAAATGAATCGGAGGAAGAATGGGTCTCTCCTAAAAGGGCATGGCGCTCTGAGAACCAGGCACCTGCCAGCAGTACACCCAAGGAGCAAATTCCCAGGCCCAGTACCAGCTCTGCCTCCAGCGAAAGACCCAGAGAACAAATGCCCAGGCCCAGCACCAGCGCTGCAGTATCACCCCCAAGTACCAGCACAGGAATTTCAAATCCCCCCAGGCCCTCCCCGGAATCATTCAAATTATGATAAATTATGTAAAATTCAACCACTCATCATTTTTTCCCCCAAAGATTTGCAGAACGTCCTGAACAGCATATATGTGTAGATGAGTCCCTGGTACTCTTTTCAGGTGCGCCAGGAATAAAAAAATACATTCCTAGCAAAAGGGCCAGATACGTAGTAAAATGTTAAAGCTTTGTGAGAGAGTCACGGGATATCTGTATGCGTTCATATATGAAGGAAGAGATTCCCAGCTCCAGCCCCCTGAGTGCCTGGCCTACATGGGCACAACTGGAAAAATTGTATGGGACCTGGCATACCCACTGCTGAACAAAGGTTGTCACATATACCTGAATAACTATTACACCAGCCTGCCCTTTTTCAAACACCTATACCTTGCAAAAACACTGGCCTTCGGAACCTCAAGAAAAAACAGGAAGGTCTTCCCATAATCTTTAGTGAACAAAAAACTGTGAAGGGGGGAAAAAAGCAACATTGAGAAGCAACGAGGTGCTGGCCTTAAGGTGGAAGGATAGCAGAAATGTGTACATGATGTCCACCATCCATGATGACACTACAGTTGAGGTTCAAAAAAGACGAGGTCCCATTGGAAAGCCAACATGTGTCCAAGAATACAATCTCTACATGGGGGGGGGGATGGGGTGGATTTCAATGACCAAATGCTTCAGCCCTATTTGGCAATAAGGAGGCCAAGTTTCTGGTACAAGAAAGTAGCAATTTATCTCATCCATTTGGCCATTTATAATGCTTACATAATCTACACCAAATCCACAGAAAGCCCCACCCACTTCCTAAAACTCATCGATGAAGTTGTCTTGTCCCTCATCTATCAACAAACCTCCTCCCCCCAGAAAACCTTCACTCTGATGCTGTTAGCCGACTTCATGAGCGCCACTTCCTGGACAACATTCCACCATCTGAAGCAGGCTGAAGACGCCAAAAAAGATGTTGCGTATGCAGCAACAGAGGATTTCGAAGAGATACCAGTTATCATTGTCCCCAGTGTCCCCCCAACCTGGCCTTTGCATTGGTAAATGCTTCTGACTTTTTCACACATCCCTAAAATATTAGCTCATATTTTTACCCATTTTTATCAGCTGTACTGATCATTTTCCATGCTTCCTCAAATAACCATGCCACTGCCTTCCACGTGAACTGACCCTGGCCTGTTTTTCGTCGACTATGCCTCTGCCTACCATTTGGACTGCTTCCACGTGAACTGACCCTGGCCTGTTTTATCAACCAAGGGGGTAACTAGGGGGAGAGGGGAAACTTTGTACAGGGGGAGGGGGTAACCATGTACAGGGGGGGGTAACAATAGCTCTGCCTGGGACACTGATGTAAGGACTGAGGCTGGGAACACAGGTGTAAGGACTGACTCTGCTGGGGGCACCTGATGCAAGGAGGGACTCTGCTGGGGGGCACCTGATGCAAGGCGGGACTCTGCTGGGGTCACCTGATGCAAGGACAGACTCTGCTGGGGGCACCTGATGCAAGGACGGACTCTGCTGGGGGCACCTGATGCAAGGACAGACTCTGCTGGGGGCACCTGATGCAAGGACGGACTCTGCTGGGGGCACCTGATGCAAGGACGGACTCTGCTGGTGGCACCTAATGCAAGGACGAACTCTGCTGGTGGCACCTGATGCAAGGACAGACTCTGCTGGGTGGCACCTGATGCAAGGATGGGCTCTGCTGGTGGCACCTGATGCAAGGACAGACTCTTCTGGGGACACCTGATGCAAGGACGGACACTGCTGGGGGCACCTGATGCAAGGACGGACTCTGCTGGGGGCACCTGATGCAAGGAAGGACTCTGCTGGGGGCACCTGATGCAAGGAAGGACTCTGCTGGGGGCACCTGATGCAAGGACAGACTCTGCTGGGGGCACCTGATGCAAGGAGGGACTCTGCTGAGGGCACCTGATGCAAGGAGGGGCTCTGCTGGGGGCACCTGATGCAAGGAAGGACTCTGCTGGGGGCACCTGATGCAAGGAAGGACTCTGCTGGTGGCAGGCAACGTGGCAGGTGACACGCTCAGGGATCCCACTGATTTGGCATTATGGAGTTGAATGATTTCATTTTATATTACAATGTAATAATAGAAATAATGCATTGAAGCGCTAACACCAGGTGTTTGGAGTGTCTTTATCTGCTGATTGTTAAACTTTCGAGAATACACATATTTATTTTGTTGTGTAGGATCTAGGGCTGCTGTCCCTTCATTCCTCTCTCCCCCTTTCCCTCTCCATCCCTCATTCATCTCAGACTCTAACCACACCCCCTTTGAGCCATGCCCGTTTAAGCCATGCCCACTATTCCACGTAAACCACACTACCATTTTCTTTTTTTTTGCTATGCCACGCCTACAAATGCATGCCCCACCCCCTAATTATTATACGGCTCCGCCTACAGCCAAAAAAGTGCCCCACAAATTTTTTTTGCAATGTTGGCAACTATGCATGTGCAGTGCGTGCCCGGCTGTGAAGCCACAGCCATGCGCCCACAGTAGTGATGCCAGAGCCGCGGAGAGGAGGGGGAGAGGAGCAGGGCTTCGTACGCCCGCATCGCTGGACCGTAGGAAAGGTTGAGTGTCTGATTATTAAAAGTCAGCAGCTACACTTTTTGTAGCTGCTGACTTTTACATTTTTATTTTTTTTTCAGCGGAACTTTGCTTTAAATATCATTGAAATAGATCAGAATAATATCAGCCTAACTATATAAATATTGTATTGACAAAACAATGTAGTACAGATAAATGGATGATGTTAAAACATCACAACTGTTAGAGCACCATCTAGTGGGAGCATACAAATTATACACAGATAAAACTAAATGCAATGTTTATAAATAAAATAAATGGATGGCTTTAAAATGAATACATCATACCTGAATATATGAATAAACCATAGACAAATATGACACTACCAAAAATGACATTGCAATAAAAAGGTGTACTAATGAAAGTGGAGTGGGCACATCAAGCCCTATTGATAAACGCCTTGATGTCCCACTCCAGGTTCACACCATAAGGATAATAAGACTTGAGCTCATATATCCAATAAGTTTCGAGTTGTTAAACCCTTCTCTTAACTGAACCACCCGCCATGGTGGAGTGTATTTATCTATCACCAAACATTGAGCTCCTCTGGGATCCCTATTATGGAATTGGGCACAGTGTTTAGCCACTTCACCCCCCGGAAGGATTTACCCCCATTCCTGACCAGAGCACTTTTTATAATTTGGCACTGCGCTGCTTTAACTGGCAATTGCGCGGTCGTGAAATGCTGTACCCAAACGAAATTTGCTTCCTTTTTTCTCTTTATGGGCTTCTAATTCTCCCCTAACTTCTCCAATAATTTGATCAATCTTTCTCATTTTTCTTTAACTGCTCAATAACCATTGCGGTCAAATTAAACCATAAGACTACAAAATAATGGCTGCGGTTGTAGACCGTCACTTATATCTACAAAAAAATGGCCGCCACACTATTTATTTACATTGGACTCCAAGAAAAAAAAAATCTTAAGGCTGCTTTCACACTGAGGCGGGCGGGCGCTGGCGGTAAAGCGGCGCTATATTTAGCGCTGCTTTACCGTCGTTTTAGCTGGGCTATTCGGCCGCTAGTGGGGCGGTTTTTACCCCAATGTCAAAGCCCCCTCGGGGCTTTCACTTTGGAGGGAATTGAGCGGCTCTTTCAGGGCTGCTTTCACACTTTGCAGGCGCTAAAGTGCTAAAAATAGCGCCCGCAAAGCGCCTCGGTGTGAAAGCAGCCTAATTTTGCAAAGAATTGTGGGAAAAAAAATACAACTTCAAGAGACTCACCATGTAACTTACTAAATACCTTGGAGTGACTACTTTCCAAAAAGGGGTCATTTGGGGGGTATTTGTACTTTCCTGACTTGTTAGGGTCTCAAGAAATGAGATCGGCCGTCCGTACATCAGGTGTGATCAATTTTCAATAATTGGCGCCATAGCTTGTAGACTCTATAACTTTCACACAGACCAAATAATATACACTGATTTTTTTTTTACCAAAGATATGTAGCTGTATACATTTTGGCCCAAATTTATGAAGAAAA
The DNA here is from genome assembly GCA_037952925.1 of Lithobates clamitans. Classification (NCBI taxonomy): domain Eukaryota; kingdom Metazoa; phylum Chordata; class Amphibia; order Anura; family Ranidae; genus Lithobates; species Lithobates clamitans. The sequence continues at coordinate 1,578,399 of JBBGZY010001884.1, read as the reverse complement.
ATTACAAAATTTTATGACAGAAACAAAGACGTTTTTACACAACATTTTCAGTAGGACACAAACTTCATACGGTTACAGTGTTGCATGACAGAGTAATTGTCATTCACAGTGTGACAGCGATGAAAGCTGAAAATTGGCCTGGGCAGGAAGGGGGTGAAAGTGCCCTGTTGGCAAGTGGTTAATAATAATAGTGTGTGACTGGGGGGACATTAGAGTGTAAGCTTCTCTGGTTCAGAGACCGATGTGAGCTCAGTGTCCTCTGTACAGCACTGCAGAATATGTCAAAGTTATATAAATGTATAATTGTAGCACACAGACAGGATAGGTCTGGTGGTTTGATTCTGGGTTCCATTCCCTGATAGGCACATGACAGCCAGGCACACAGCATTTCCCACACGCTTGAGTCAGTAGACGCTCTGTGCAGCTCATTTTTGGTTTTTTTTATTTTGGATAGAACTTGGATAGGGTGAGGGGGAGCCTAGGGATACTCCAATAACTGTAAACTTGAAAATAAAGACACCTAACTCTGCATTTATGCCGCGTACACACAAGCAGACTTTTTGACGGACTATGTCCGGCAGACGGGACTCTGTCGGACAATTCGACCGTGTGTGGGCTCCAGCTGACTTTTTTTCCCCAAAAGTCCGACGGACCTAGAAATAAAACATGTTTCAAATCTTTACGTCGTAACTCCGCCGGACCCAGAAATCCGCTCGTCTGTATGCTAGTCCGACGGACAAAAAACGACGCTAGGGCAGCTATTGGCTACTAGCTATGAACTTCCTTATTTTAGTCCGGTCGTACATCATCACGTACGAATCTGTCGGTAGGGATGAGCCGAACACCCCCCGGTTCGGTTCGCACCAGAACCTGCGAACGGACCGAAAGTTCGCACGAACGTTAGAACCCCATTGACGTCTATGGGACTCGAACGTTCGAAATCAAAAGTGCTCATTTTAAAGGCTAATTTGCATGGTATTGTCCTAAAAAGGGTTTGGGGACCCGGGTCCTACCCCAGGGGACATGTATCAATGCAAAAAAAACTTTTAAAAACGGCCGTTTTTTCGGGAGCAGTGATTTTAATGATGCTTAAAGTAAAAAAAAAAAGTGAAATATTCCTTTAAATATCGTACCTGGGGGGTGTCTATAGTATGCCTGTAAAGTGACGCGTGTTTCCCGTGTTTAGAACAGTCCCTGCACCAAAAAAAATCTCATTTAAAACTGCTTGCGGGTTTAATGTAATGTCGGGTCAGGGCAATATGGATTAAAATCAGTGAGACAAACGGCATGGGTACCCCCCAGTCCATTACCAGGCCCTTTGGGTCTTGTATGGATATTAAGGGGAACCCCGCACCCAAATTAAAATAAGGAAAGGTGTGGGGCCACCAGGCCCTATATACTCTGAACAGCAGTATACAGGCGGTGCAAACAAGACAGGGACTGTAGGTTTGTTGTTAAGTAGAATCTCTTTGTAATCTTGAACGGGTACATTTTTAACGTGTTTAGCTCCAGCCCAAAAATTTTTTTTAAGCTTTTTGGAAAACATAGGGAAGGGTTATCACCCCTGTGACATTTGTTTTGCTGTCTTTCCTCCTCTTCAGAAGATTTCACCTCACTTTTTGTCCCAATGAAAAATGTTTTTTGAAAATTTGTTTTTTTTTGTGGAACAAGGATTGGAAAGCATCAGTGGAAAGGAGAAATGTTTTTCCCAAATTAATTCTTACAGGAGAGAATTTCCCTTCCTAGGGGTAGATTTCATCTCACTTCCTGTTGTCTCCTTCCGTTTGCAAGTAGGAGTCGTTTGTAAGTTAGATGTTTGAAAGTAGGGTCCTGCCCTATATACTCAGCAGAAATTTGGGCCTTAGGTGTTGCTATGGCCACAACACTGTAAGCCCTCACAGGGCCCTGCTGTGAAATATTAGATCAAGAATTGTAATTACATGTCCCTGTTGAACAGGAGCTGAAAAATTAGGCCTTAGGCACTGGTGCTGGTGCCACAACACTGCAACCCCTCACAGACACTCTAGTTGGAATGCAGGAACGAGCCCTGCTGCAAAGTATTGCATCAAAAATTGTAATTACACGACCTTGTTAGACAGGGGCAGAAAAATTGGGCCTTAGGCACTGGTGCTGGTGCCACAACACTGCAACCCCTCACAGACACTCTAGTTGGAACGCAGGAATGAGCCCTGCTGCAAAGTATTGCATCAAAAATTGTAATTACACGCCCCTGTTAGACAGGAGAAGAAAAATTGGGCCTTGGGCACTGGTGCTGGTGCCACAACACTGCAACCCCTCACAGACACTCTAGTTGGAATGCAGTAACGAGCCCTGCTGCAAAGTATTGCATCAAAAATTGTAATTACACGCCCCTGTTAGACAGGGGCAGAAAAATTGGGCCTTAGGCACTGGTGCTGGTGCCACAACACTGCAACCCCTCACAGACACTCTAGTTGGAACGCAGGAACGAGCCCTGCTGCAAAGTATTGCATCAAAAATTGTAATTACATGCCCCTGTTAGACAGGAGAAGAAGAATTGGGCCTTGGGCACTGGTGCTGGTGCCACAACACTGCAACCCCTCACAGACACTCTAGTTGGAATGCAGGAACGAGCCCTGCTGCAAAGTATTGCATCAAAAATTGTAATTACACGCCCCTGTTAGACAGGAGAAGAAAAATTGGGCCTTGGGCACTGGTGCTGGTGCCACAACACTGCAACCCCTCACAGACACTCTAGTTGGAATGCAGGAACAAGCCCTGCTGCAAACTATTACATCAAAAATTGTAATTACACGCCCCTGTTAAACAGGGGCTGAAAAATTGTGCCTTAGGCACTGGTGGTGGCGCCCAGAACAAAAATGTTCTTACAAGCTATCAGCGTGATGATTGAGGAGGAAGAGGATAATTACTCAGGGATAGTCACTCAGCATCAGCATAGGCAGTCTATGAAGGGATCTGAGATTTCAAAAAAAATTATTCGGTTACATCAGTATCAGGTGCTTGGTAGCTGGTGGTGATCCAAGACTGATTCATTTTTATGAAGGTCAGTCGATCGACCGAGTCGGTGGACAGACGCACCCTGTGATCGGTTACCACGCCTCCAGCAGCACTGAATGTGCGTTCCGAAAGAACGCTGGATGCAGGTCAGGCCAGTAGCTCAATTGCATACCGTGCAAGCTCTGACCAGTGATCAATCCTCAAGACCCAGTAACCCAGAGGATTTTCGGTGGGAAAGGTGTCCAAGTCTGATCTTGCCCCTAGGTATTCCTGCACCATGTAAAACAGACGCTGGCGATGGTTGCTGGAACTGATCATACCTTGGGGCTGCGGACCAAAAAATTGTCTGAACGCATCGGTCAGACGGCCACCTTCTCCACCGCTTCTTCTTTGACTGACTGAAGCCTCAGCAACACGTTGTCCAGAAACAGGAGTTTGTAACCTCCCAGTCTCTGGGAACGCGTTGCACAGACCTTTCTGCAAGGCCTCCCGAAGATGTTTCATCCTCTGCTCCCTCTGCGATGGCAAGATAAGGTCCGCAACCGTACCCTTGTAACGTGGATCAAGGAGGGTTGCCAGCCAGTATTGGTCCTTCTCCTTGATACCACGAATACGAGGATCCTTACGCAGGCTTTGCAGGATCAGGGAGGCCATGCAGCGTAGGTTTGCTGAGGCATTCGGTCCGGAGTCCTCTGGGTCACTAAGGATGACATGGTCCGCAGCCACCTCCTCCCAGCCACGTACAAGTCCATGTGTTTCTTGGGACTGATCCCTTAAAGACTGCTGCTGATGCTGAGTGCCAGGCTCCACCTCCATACTGACACAATCTTCCTCCTCCTCCTCCTTGTCCTCTTCCTGTGTGATCGGCGGGCACGCAGGAACACTGTCTGGATAAAGGGGGCCTTGAGAGCTAAGGAAGTCCTCCTCTTCCTGCCTCTGTTCTGCCTCAAGTGCCCTGTCCATTATTCCACGCAGCGTGTGCTCCAACAGGTGGACAAGGGGGACAGTGTCACTGATGCATGCACTGTCACTGCTCACCATCCTCGTGGCCTCCTCAAATGGTGACAGGACAGTGCATGCATCCCTGATCATGGCCCACTGGCGTGGGGAAAAAAAAACAAGCTCCCCTGACCCTGTCCTGGTGCCATAGTCGCACAGGTACTCATTGATGGCCCTCTGCTGCGTGTGCAGCCGCTGGCCAACGTTGAGTTCCACCTGGTGGGCATGTCACAGATTAGGCGGTTCTTGGGCAGATTAAACTCCTTTTGGAGGTCCGTCAGCCGAGCACTGGCATTATATGACTGGCGGAAATGCACACAGACTTTCCTGGCCTGCCTCAGGACATCCTGTAAGCCTGGGTACCTGCCCAAGAACCGCTGCACCACCAAGTTAAGGACGTGAGCCAAACAGGGCACATGGGTCATTTGTCCCTGTCGGAGGGAAGAGAGGAGGTTGGTGCCATTGTCGCAAACCACCATTCCTGCCTTAAGTTGGCGTGGCGTCAACCACCTCTGAACCTGCCCCTGCAGAGCTGACAGAACCTCTGCCTCAGTGCGGCTCCTGTCCCCCAAGCACACCAGCTCAAGCACCGCATGGCATCTTTTGGCCTGCGTACTTGCGTAGCCCCTTGAACGACTACGGAGCACCGCTGGTTCCGAGGAAGAGGCCATGGAGGAAGAAGAAGAGGAGGGGGTGGAGGAGAGAGGTGTGTCACAATCATTAGCATTTTGGAGGCGTGGTGGCGGAACAACCTCCAACACTACTGCACCTTGTCCTGCATCCTTCCAAGCTGCCAGCAGAGTCACCCAATGCGCCGTGAAACTTAGGTAAAGTCCCTGTCCATGCCTGCTGGACCATGAGTCAGCAGTAATATGCACCTTACCGCTGACCGCCCTGTCCAGCGAGGCATGGACATTGCCTTCCACATGCCGGTAGAGAGCCGGAATCGCCTTCCGTGAGAAAAAGTGGCGTTTGGGTACCTGCCACTGAGGAACCGCACATTCCACAAACTCACGGAAGGGGGCAGAGTCTACCAACTGAAAAGGCAGCAGTTGAAGTGCCAGCAATTTTGCCAAGCTAGCATTCAACCGCTGGGCATGTGGATGGCTGGGAGCAAACTTCTTTCGGCGGTGCAGCAGCTGGGGCAGGGAAATTTGCCTGGTACAATCTGACGTCGGTGTACCAAAAGCAGATTGCCCACAAGTACTTGGCTGTGACACACCTAATTCTACACCTTCATTCCTCTCAGTGCAGGTCTCAGAGAGGACGGAAGGTCTAGTGGGGTTGGAAATCTCAGCTGATGAGGAGCAAGGAGAGGTCCTCTTTGTTCTTTGGTGTGGGTCTTTTAGATGCACTTGCCAACGAACTGCATGGCAGGTCAACATATGTCTGGTCAAGCATGTGGTACCCAAGCGGGAGATGTTTTGGCCACGTGAGATACGCTTGAGACATATGTTGCAAATAGCAGCGGTGCGATCTGATGCACTCGTCTCAAAAAAGGCCTACACCAAAGAACTTTTTGAATAACGCGCAGAGACTGCAGCGCCCTGCACATGTGATGCAGTCAATGTGCTGCCCTTAGGCTGGCCCCTGGAGGGCATCCTGCCTCGTTGGTGATGTGCCGCCTCCTCCTCCTCCTCCTCCTCCTCTCTCCTATCAGGCACCCACGTTGAGTCAGTGACCTCATCATCCCCTCCCTCCTCATCACTGGAGCAAACCTGGCAGTATGCTGCAGCAGGGGGAGCATGACTGCCAGATTGCTGTCCTTCTTGGGCACCCCCTCTGTCCGTGCTCATGTTACTGCCTTCATCAAGCTCAGTATCATCATCAGAGCCTTCCAAACGCTGGGCATCCTCCTGGAGCATGTACCCAACACTGTGGTCAAACAGTTCGAGGGACTCCTCAGGAGGACATGGTGGAGCTAGGGAAGGAGTCACTGATGACATTGAGCCGAGGGAAGAGGCCGCTGCTTTGCCAGACAAAGCACCCTGAGCATGGGTGAGAGAGGATGAGGAGGATGAGGACGGCTTGGTCATCCACTCGACCAAGTCTTCCGCATGTTGCGGCTCAACACGGCCAGCTGCCGAAAAAAAGGCCAAGCGTGTCCCATGGCCACGTGCTGATGAGGATGCACCGTCTCCACGACCAGTACTAGACACAGAGCCTGCTTGCCCTCACTTATTGGCTTGTGACTGTCTGCCTCTCCTTCTTGGCCTTCCAGACATACTAATGGCCTGTAGCTGCACTAAGCTGGGATATATATATATATATATATATATATATATATACTGCAGCTAGCAAAATCAACTGCCTGCCTGTAGTATGAGAACACCACCAACCTTCTACAGGTAGCTTTAGCTGAAAACTGTGAGGTGGACGCACCCCACTAATTTGTAGGTTTAGCTGAACACTGTGAGCAGGACGCACTGCACTAAATGTAAATAGTCTAGCTGCCTGACCGTGGTACTAATAGGATCAAAAGAACACCAGTAATTTTCTTCAGGTAGCTTTATATACTGTAACAAGACAAGCCTGCCTGTCAGTAGGAAGATAACAGGAACGGATCTAGCTGAACACTGTGAGCAGGACGCACTGCACTAAATGTAAATAGTCTAGCTGCCTGACCGTGGTACTAATAGGATCAAAAGAACACCAGTAATTTTCTTCAGGTAGCTTTATATACTGTAACAAGACAAGCCTGCCTGTCAGTAGGAAGATAACAGGAACTGATCTAGCTGAACACTGTGAGCAGGACGCACTGCACTAAATGTAAATAGTCTAGCTGCCTGACCGTAGTACTAATAGGATCAAAAGAACACCAGTAATTTTCTTCAGGTAGCTTTATATACTGTAACAAGACAAGCCTGCCTGTCAGTAGGAAGATAACAGGAACGGATCTAGCTGAACACTGTGAGCAGGACGCACTTTACTAAATGTAAATAGTCTAGCTGCCTGACCGTGGTACTAATAGGATCAAAAGAACACCAGTAATTTTCTTTAGGTAGCTGTTAATACTGTAACAAGACAAGCCTGCCTGTCAGTAGGAAGATAACAGGAACGGATCTAGCTGAACACTGTGAGCAGGACGCACTGCACTAAATATAAATAGTCTAGCTGCCTGACCGTGGTACTAACAGGATCAAAAGAACACCAGTAATTTTCTTCAGGTAGCTTTATATACTGTAACAAGACAAGCCTGCCTGTCAGTAGGAAGATAACAGGAACGGATCTAGCTGAACACTGTGAGCAGGACGCACTGCACTAAATGTAAATAGTCTAGAAGATAACAGGAACGGATCTAGCTGAACACTGTGAGCAGGACGCACTTTACTAAATGTAAATAGTCTAGCTGCCTGACCGTGGTACCAATAGGATCAAAAGAACACCAGTAATTTTCTTTAGGTAGCTTTATATACTGTAACAAGACAAGCCTGACTGTCAGTAGGAAGATAACAGGAACGGATCTAGCTGAACACTGTGAGCAGGACGCACTGCACTAAATGTAAATAGTCTAGCTGCCTGACCGTGGTACTAATAGGATCAAAAGAACACCAGTAATTTTCTTCAGGTAGCTTTATATACTGTAACAAGACAAGCCTGCCTGTCAGTAGGAAGATAACAGGAACTGATCTAGCTGAACACTGTGAGCAGGACGCACTGCACTAAATGTAAATAGTCTAGCTGCCTGACCGTGGTACTAATAGGATCAAAAGAACACCAGTAATTTTCTTCAGGTAGCTTTATATACTGTAACAAGACAAGCCTGCCTGTCAGTAGGAAGATAACAGGAACGGATCTAGCTGAACACTGTGAGCAGGACGCACTTTACTAAATGTAAATAGTCTAGCTGCCTGACCGTGGTACCAATAGGATCAAAAGAACACCAGTAATTTTCTTTAGGTAGCTTTATATACTGTAACAAGACAAGCCTGCCTGTCAGTAGGAAGATAACAGGAACGGATCTAGCTGAACACTGTGAGCAGGACGCACTTTACTAAATGTAAATAGTCTAGCTGCCTGACCGTGGTACTAATAGGATCAAAAGAACACCAGTAATTTTCTTTAGGTAGCTGTTAATACTGTAACAAGACAAGCCTGCCTGTCAGTAGGAAGATAACAGGAACGGATCTAGCTGAACACTGTGAGCAGGACGCACTGCAATAAATATAAATAGTCTAGCTGCCTGACCGTGGTACTAACAGGATCAAAAGAACACCAGTAATTTTCTTCAGGTAGCTTTATATACTGTAACAAGACAAGCCTGCCTGTCAGTAGGAAGATAACAGGAACGGATCTAGCTGAACACTGTGAGCAGGACGCACTGCACTAAATGTAAATAGTCTAGAAGATAACAGGAACGGATCTAGCTGAACACTGTGAGCAGGACGCACTTTACTAAATGTAAATAGTCTAGCTGCCTGACCGTGGTACCAATAGGATCAAAAGAACACCAGTAATTTTCTTTAGGTAGCTTTATATACTGTAACAAGACAAGCCTGACTGTCAGTAGGAAGATAACAGGAACGGATCTAGCTGAACACTGTGAGCAGGACGCACTGCACTAAATGTAAATAGTCTAGCTGCCTGACCGTGGTACTAATAGGATCAAAAGAACACCAGTAATTTTCTTCAGGTAGCTTTATATACTGTAACAAGACAAGCCTGCCTGTCAGTAGGAAGATAACAGGAACTGATCTAGCTGAACACTGTGAGCAGGACGCACTGCACTAAATGTAAATAGTCTAGCTGCCTGACCGTGGTACTAATAGGATCAAAAGAACACCAGTAATTTTCTTTAGGTAGCTTTATATACTGTAACAAGACAAGCCTGCCTGTCAGTAGGAAGATAACAGGAACGGATCTAGCTGAACACTGTGAGCAGGACGCACTTTACTAAATGTAAATAGTCTAGCTGCCTGACCGTGGTACCAATAGGATCAAAAGAACACCAGTAATTTTCTTTAGGTAGCTTTATATACTGTAACAAGACAAGCCTGCCTGTCAGTAGGAAGATAACAGGAACGGATCTAGCTGAACACTGTGAGCAGGACGCACTTTACTAAATGTAAATAGTCTAGCTGCCTGACCGTGGTACTAATAGGATCAAAAGAACACCAGTAATTTTCTTTAGGTAGCTGTTAATACTGTAACAAGACAAGCCTGCCTGTCAGTAGGAAGATAACAGGAACGGATCTAGCTGAACACTGTGAGCAGGACGCACTGCAATAAATATAAATAGTCTAGCTGCCTGACCGTGGTACTAACAGGATCAAAAGAACACCAGTAATTTTCTTCAGGTAGCTTTATATACTGTAACAAGACAAGCCTGCCTGTCAGTAGGAAGATAACAGGAACGGATCTAGCTGAACACTGTGAGCAGGACGCACTGCACTAAATGTAAATAGTCTAGAAGATAACAGGAACGGATCTAGCTGAACACTGTGAGCAGGACGCACTTTACTAAATGTAAATAGTCTAGCTGCCTGACCGTGGTACTAATAGGATCAAAAGAACACCAGTAATTTTCTTTAGGTAGCTGTTAATACTGTAACAAGACAAGCCTGCCTGTCAGTAGGAAGATAACAGGAACGGATCTAGCTAAATACTGTGAGCAGGACGCACTGCACTAAATGTAAATAGTCTAGAAGATAACAGGAACGGATCTAGCTGAACACTGTGAGCAGGACGCACTGCACTAAATGTAAATAGTCTAGAAGATAACAGGAACGGATCTAGCTGAACACTGTGAGCAGGACGCACTGCACTAAATGTAAATAGTGTAGAATTTAACAGGAACGGATCTAGCTGAACACTGTGAGCAGGACGCACTGCACTAAATGTAAATAGTCTAGAAGATAACAGGAACGGATCTAGCTGAACACTGTGAGCAGGACGCACTGCACTAAATGTAAATAGTCTAGAAGATAACAGGAACGGATCTAGCTAAACTGAATACAGTGTATATATATATATGCAACACCTGAGATGCATATATATACACAATACACTGTAAGTGCAGCTAACTGACTGACTGTTCTGCCTAATCTATCTAACTCAAATCAAATGACACTGTCTCTCTGTCTATCTCTTTCAACGCCGGAACACACATTACACAGGGCCGCCGTGCAGGCGGCCTTATATAGTGTGGGGCGTGTACTAAATCCCCTGAGCCATAATTGGCCAAAACCTCCTTGGCTTTGGCCAATTAGGGCTCTCTGTTCAGGCGGCGCTGTGATTGGCCAAGCATGCGGGTCATAGTGCATGCTTGGCCAATCATCAGCAAGCAATGCACTGCGATGCCGCAGTGAATTATGGGCCGTGACGCGCCACACGAATTTGGCGCGAACGGCCCATATCATTCGCAATTCGGCGAACGACCGAACAGCCGATGTTCGAGTCGAACATGGGTTCGACTCGAACACGAAGCTCATCCCTATCTGTCGGACTTTGGTTGAACGTGTGTAAGCAAGTCCGTTCATTCGAAAGCCTGTCGGAAAGTCCGTCGAAAAGTCTGCCGGACCTAGTCCGTCATAAAGTCCGCCCGTGTGTACGCGCCATAAGACTTCAGGGTGAAGACACCCTCTTTGAAGTGTATCGATGAACAGTACCAAACAGGGGCTCCTAAACAGGAATTCAGACCTGAGTGTACAAATTGTAGCTGCTTATCTCCCAGAAAGGCCAAAAAAGTCTCTAGGTCCAAAAGGCTGATACTCTGTTTCCTGATCTCTGTGAAGCCATGTGCAAGGGCAGTCAACTTCTATACTCTAGTTTCCTGTGTCCTGGATGCTTTGGAGGCTTTCTGTAAATGCTCCAGGAAAATAGAACAGAGGTCACCCAGCCAGCTAGTAGCTGGGACCCCACAAAAGGGGCGCTTGCAGTTCCAGGTAGATTTCCCAGGGATGCCACAGCCCTCAGGCTAGGTCCTACTCCCCCAGGAATAAGAGACCTCTGTTGGGTTCCCGCCTATTTATAACCCCCCTTAGCCCCCTGCTGGTCACCTGCCATATTGATCAGGGATTGGCTGGAGAGATATTAACATGCAGGTTGGGGTCATGATTTTCCCTATTCTAAAAATAAAGATGGAATCCTGGGTGGGAGTGGTGATTCTGCAGAATGCCATACCCAATTTGGCGAAGTGCATCCAAAAAATTCAAGTCAGAACAAACAACAACAAAAGCATAAAGCACCTCAAAGGCTACTAATGCATTTATTCTGGACATAAAAATACAATTGACTGTGTGTGCCCGCTATCCCCTAAAGGGGGGTCCCCTGAACCCTACCAACTCTCCCACCATCAACACGCCACCTCATGCAATAACTGCCCCACCCCCAAGGCCTGTCCCCCACTACAGCCTCCCAGAGCAAAGTCTGTCCCTTTAATCCCTCCTGATCTCCAGTCCTCCCCTCCGCAGGTGGCGGGCACACACAGTCAATTGTATTTTTATGTATAGAGTAAATGCAGTAGTAGCCTTTGAGGTGCTTTATCCTTTTGGTGTCATTTGTTCGGTCATGATTTCCCACACACTATGTCCCAGGGTCCCCTAGGAGACAGGGGGAAGAAATTGAGCCCATACCAACAGAACCCAGAGCAGACTTAACTAATCAATTAACGCTCTCCCTACCTACAGGGTGGGGCAAAAACGAAATTTCAACAACTGTAGCTGCATGGGCCACTACATAATAATAATAATAATATTAATAATAATAATAATAATAATAATAACAATAGTGTGTCATAGTTGCCAACATTGTAAAAAAAAATTCCGGGACACTTTTTTGGCTGTAGGCGGAGTTACACTATAATTGGGGGGCGGGGCATGCGTTTGCACCTGCCACTAGATGCCATCAGGTGTCCCCAGCAGAGTCCGTCCTTACATCAGGTGCCCCCCCGCAGAGTCCGTCCTTACATCAGGTGCCCCCAGCAGAGTGCCTCCTTACATCAGGTGTCCCCAGGACAGTACCTCTTACATCAGGTGTCCCCAGGACAGTGCCTCTTACATCAGGTGTCCCCAGTACAGTGCCTCTTACGTCAGGTGTCCCCAACGGAGTGTTGGCTGCAGTTTAGCTACATCTCCTCAAGAGTGGTGACAAGGGGGGAGAGGTGTGTGGGTGGAGGCATGGTGACTTGGGGTGTTACAGGCTGACTTGGGGAAGGGTGGAGGCATGGTGGTGATTTGGGGGTGCAGGCATGATGGTAACCTGGGGGGTGCAGGCATGGTGGTGACTAGTCTGGAGGGGGTGCAGGCATGGTGGTGACTAGGCTGGAGGGGGTGCAGGCATGGTGGTGACTGGGGGGGAGGTGGGTGCAGGCATGGTGGTGACATCGGGAGGAGGGGGTGCAGGTATGGTGGTGACACAGGGGGAGGGGGGAAGCAGGTATGGTGGTGACACAGGGGGGAGGGGGAAGCAGGTATGGTGGTGACACAGGGGGAGGGGGGAAACAGGTATGGTGGTGACACGGAAGGAGGGGGGAAAGCAGGTATGGTGGTGACACGGGGAGAGGGGGAAGCAGGTATGGTGGTGACACGGGGGGTGCAAGTATGGTGGTGACACAGGGGGAGGGGGGAAGCAGGTATGAAGGTGACACGGGGGAGGGGGTTGCAGGTATGGTGGTGACACGGGGGGGAGGGGGGAAACAGGTATGGTGGTGACACAGAAGGAGGGGGGGGAAGCAGGTATGATGGTGACACGGGGGGAGGGGGAAGGAGGTATGGTGGTGACACGGGGGGTGCAAGTATGGTGGTGACAAGGGGGGAGGGGGGAAGCAGGTATGGTGGTGACACGGGGATAGGGGGGAATCAGTTATCGTGGTGACACGGGGGGAGAGAGGGAAGCAGGTATGGTGGTGACATGGGGGAGGGGGGAAGCAGGTATGGTGGTGACACGAGGGGAGAGGCGGGTGCAGGTATGATGGTGACACATGGGGGAGGGGGTTGCAGGTATGGTGGTGACATGGGGGGAGGGGGGTGCAGGTATGGTGGTAACATGGGGGGAGGGGGGTGCAGGTAGGGTGGTGACATGGGGGGGAGGGGGTTGCAGGTATGGTGTAACATGGGGGGAGGGGGGTGCAGGTAGGGTGGTGACATGGGGGAGGGGGTTGCAGGTATGGTGGTGACACGGGGGGAGGGGGTTGCAGGTATGGTGGTGACACAGGGGGAGGGGGAATCAGGTATGATGGTGACAGGGGGGAGAGGGGGGTGCAGGTGTGGTGGTGACATGGAGGGAGGGGGTTGCAGGTATGGTGGTGACACAGGGGGAGGGGGGAATCAGGTATGGTGGTGACATGGGGGGACGGGGTGCAAAGGGGAGCCAAGACCTTCAGTGCACTGTCCCCAGCCAGCGGAGCCCCAGTCCTTCCATCAGGGTGTCTGTGACTGTGTCCCTGCTCATCGCAAGGGGGAGCCAGGACCATAATTACACTGGGACAGTGGGACACCTGCAGCCAGTGGCGGCGGCGATTGAACATTTCCTTGTGTTCAGTGGAGAGGGGGGGAGGGGTCGCCAATAGGCTTTAGTGTACAATAGAATTTTCTATTTGTACACTGAAGAGAGAAGCCGATTGGCTGCCTCTCCCCTGCACTGAACACAAGGGGGAAATACACTCGTGGAGGCAACGGCGGCCATTTTTTTTTTCCAGATTTTCTCGGGACAAACCCAAAATCCTGTGAAAACAATCGGGACAAGATTAAATCGGGACGAGGGTCCCAAACTCATGATTGTCCCGGGAAAATTGAGACTGTTGGCAACTATGGTGTGAGACTGTGGGGGGGGGGGGGGGGCATTAAAGTGTAAGCTCCTCTGGTGCAGAGACTGATGTGGCTTGCTTAGTTTTCTCTGTACAACACTGTGGTACATGTCAGAGCTATATAAATGTATAATAATAATAGTGTGCATGTGTCCTCAGCCTACATATTTTGTACTTAAAAGTGTCCCTCTTTGGATAACAGGTGGTTTACTATTATTGTTATTCTACATCCTCATACAAAATTGTCCAGTATCCAGGAAACCTTTAACCCGTACATAGATAGTACAGGAATCTGGAGTGTTTGTGTAGTTCAGTATGAGTCTAATAAGGATATCATTTTACACAACCTTTGTATCTGAACTCCACCCCCCTGATAAGCCTTGAACAGGTTCTCAGATTTTTATGACAGCGTTCAGAGTTCCGTGCACACTCCGAGCGCAGACAAATCTCACTGGAGGCTCAGAGCTCATCAATTTTTCTGGATAACTACTATGTACTGATCCTGCAGCAGATTTCTTTAAAGGGACACTGAATGGAGCAGAAGGTCCTTTAGAAAACTATAAAGGATTCTCTAGAATTTAGAAAGGATCCCAAATCTGAAACCATGTCACAAGGCAATGTCAGGGGGACACAGCCACCAAATACCACAACTGGAAAGTCTTCTAGTGATGGAGCCTATGGATCACCTACTGCAAAGCCAACTACTGCAAGTGAAATGAAAGACCCTGTCAGGAAAGCAACAAAGTTTATTCAAAAGTTAAAGCATAATAATGTTTATTCATTTGATCGACTTGGAATAAAGAGGAGAGGAGATAGTGAAGATCCAACTGTAAATACAATGCCTGTGGGGACAATCAAGTATCTCAACAAGGACCACCAACCAGATAGGAGCTCTGAACTACAAGGTAGAAAAGAACAAAGACCCAGAGCAAATATTACACAGGCAAGTCCAGAGAACTTTGAGAACATGGGAAACATCAATATTTTACCGAGGAATAGGCAAAGGATAACTCCAGAAGAAAATGAAAATGGTACAACTGAAGAAATTCCTTTGGTGGAGGAATACCAGAAGTCAAGGGATGTAAATAATGCAATTACAACTGCAGCTTCACACTCACATGAACCTAAAGAAAGCTCCAAGCAGCTCCAAGTAAAGATAAAACCGCCAAGACCCCCACCTCCACCTCCATCAGATAAGGTGACATTACTAGACAATCATAAGAATCCCACACAAATGGCAACAGTTGAGCCTCTCATAGGTACAGAGGACAGTCCACCTAATCACAGCCTACAGTCTTTTTGTCCAAAGGAAAGTATGATCAGAGAACTTCCTTCGGCAGAGGCACACCTGGAGTCAAGGGATATGAATAATGCAACTACAAGTGGAGCATCACACTCACACAAACCTAAAGACAGCTCTCAGCAGCTCCCAGAAATGGCAAAACCTAGGCCAGCACTGAGAAACCCACCGCCACTGCCACCTCCACCCCTACACCCACCGGAGAAGGTGACACCAAGAGATAAATTTATGAATGCCACACAGGTTGTCATTGATGACAAATCCACAGGGATGGAGGACATTGTGTCTAAACTGAGCCTGCCATCTTGTGCAGAGGAAATGGAAAATAGTACAAAAAGAAAAATTCCATTGGTGGAGGCACAGCAGTCAAGGGATGCAAACAATGCATCTACAACTGGAGGTGCACACTTAAATGAACCTAAGGAAAGCTTCCAGAAGGAAAAACCTAAGGTACCACCAAGAGCTCCACACCCACCAGTGAGGGGGACATCAAAAGACAAACCTACGAAAACCATACCAATGGCCAAAAGTGATACATCCAGGACAGAGGATGATCCAACTAAACACACCCCACAATCTCCTTCACATGGACCTAAAGAAAGTCCCCAACACACAGGAAAGACAAAACCACCAAGACCTTTACAAACCCCAGCAGAAAGGACAACATCAACAGAAAAACCTGTGACTGGCACACAGATGGTCAAGGGCGGACCATGGAGACGGACAGAAGACAGTCACCCTAAACACACCCTACAGCCTCCTTCATTTGATGCATCACAGTAAGATGTCCCAGCAATCTTTTTTCAGTTATTTTTTCCATTTCTCAACGTTTGCATAATGATTACTAAATATTCAAAGTTTAGTGTATTTAAAGTTTTAAGGTTTCATAAGGTTAAAATGGATTTTACATGAATTTTCCAGGTTGTGTTATTAGTAGCCCTCCCATGAAAAAACACTAGGGCAAAAAGCAGTGCAGTGCAGATTTGGGGTCTGCACCTTTCCCAAGATCCCATGATAAGGCTGTTACTGGTGCCTAGGCAAAGGAAGCCATGTTCTAAAGTGAGTGTCTTACCTATTTCTCATTTTTTTTAGATTTTGCTTTAGTATTTTTTCCATGAGGAGGCTACTAAAAAAAATGTATTATTAGGATCACTAGGAGTGGTAGCTTTTTCCTCTACAGTAATCAGCCATGCATTTTATATTATCACTATACTAGATAAAAGGCTGTCTTTTAAAAGTTTATCTACACATAATCTAAAAAAGCTTAGGACAAAAAAAAAATGTGTAAGGGCTCATTTACACTTGCTTCAACTTCAACATGCTTTTTTGATGCTTCGGTGGTGCTTTGATGAGGCTTCGGTGGTGCTTTTTTGAAGCTTTAATGAAGCTTGGCCGATGCCCTGTGTGTGCGTTGATATCTCATGCCTGCAATACCTCCAAAGCAGTTACAGCCTCTCAAAAGCTTCAGGTGCTTCAAGCGAGCTTTGTCGTATACTTCTATGGAGGCTTTGAAGACACTTTGAAGCACCGCTAAAGCGACATGTGGTATCATTTTTGAAGCAAATCCAAAGCAAAGAAAAATCAAGGTGTAAACAGGACTGTAAACTAACCATTTTATTTAAATGACAGGGGCTTTGACTGGCATTCAGAGAGCTTTAACAAAAGGTGTCCAAAGCCTTGTTTTGAAGCAGGTGTAAACGAGCCCTTAAAATAAGTGACCCAGCACCAAAGGGTGTGCTTTTGGATGTGTGTGTGTGTGTGTGTGAAGTTGGTGGGGATGCAGATGGCATTGTGTATTGGCTTGTTTTGGGGGACATAGTAGTGACTGGCAGGCAAAGATATCAAAACCCATCTAATGAAGGCTGTCTATGGCCATTTGTATCCTCTTGGCCAGTGTTAATCTTGCTACTCAGGTTAAGCTATATATAAGCTTGTTTCTTCATTAGCCTCAAAAAGAGAACAAAATAAATGTTTATTGTTTCCTTGTGTGAACCATAAACGTCTATATGAAGCCTACACCTTGCTTTTATTAAAGCTGAACTACAGCCTTTCGTTCAGTCTTGCACAGTTGTACAGGCTCCTCTCCTGAAATTGCGAACTCCGATTTCACTGCACACTGTGAGTTCCCCGACTACCCAAAATGGAGCTGCTGAGTTCTGTAGCCAATTGAGCATGTGTGACAATATTCTTGCAGTGGGCCAGCTTTCCCTTTCTGGCTTCTGGCTATGGCATCCACCATTTTGGAGTGGCCAAGGTGTCTGTGCAGTGTTATGTTTACACTGCAATACCTCAAAGCCAGGGACATGCTGAGAATGTGGAACGCAAGGAGAAAACTCAACTACACTGGTGATTCACCTGGTGAATGGTACTACTTTCTCTAGTTACTTACTCCTGACTCTCTGTGCATTACTTACTCCTAAACCTTTGTGCATCACTTACTCTTGACCTCAGCACTACTCTATGTGCATTGCTTACTTTTGACCTTTGCCCTCCTTGTGTCACTTACTCCTGACCTCTGCTCTCCTTGTGTCACTTACTCCTGACCTCTGCTCTCCTTGTGTCACTTACTCCTGACCTCTGCTCTCCTTGGGTTACTTACTCCTGACCTCTGCTCTCTGTGTATGACTTACTCCTGACCTCAGCACTATGTACATCGCTCACTCCTGACCTCCGCTTTCCATGTGTCACTTACGCCTGACCTCAGCACTACTGTATGTGCATTGCTTATTTCTGACCTCTGCTTTCCTTATTTCACTTACTCCTGACCTCTGCTCTCCTTATTTCACTTACTCCTGACCTCTGCTCTCTGTCATCAACATGTTAATGGGAGGGAGGGGGGCAAGGAAGGCAAGCTATAAACAAATCAAAATTCAGCGTTATCTTTGATGGGTGAACCATCTTTATGTTGAATTTGTTCTGACATCCCAACAGCACAATACTTGTTTTACTTGGGGATAACTTGGGAATAGTCTAATACAGAGGTATGCTTACCCTAATTCAGTGATGGCGAATCTTGAAACCCCAGATGTTTTGGAACTACAATTCCCATGATCCTCTTGCACTCTGCAGTGTAGTTGAACATCATGGGAAATGTAGTTCCAAAACATCTGGGTTGCCAAGATTTGCCATCACTGCCCTAATTCATGGTCCCCTGGAAGGGCAAAGTAATACTGGGAGTATGCTATAGGCCCCCTAACCAGAGGGAGGAGGTAGAGGTGGACCTCCTATCACAATTTGGATTAGCGGCATGGATGGGAAGTGTCATTATAATGAGGGATTTAATTTATCCAGACATAGACTGGGTAGAAGGAACCGCGCATTCATCTAAGGCTCACCAGTTCCTAAATGTCTTGCAGGACAATTTAACGAGTTAGATGGTAAATGCAGCGATCACAGGTCAATTAGTTTCAGTATAAACAACACAAATAGGAAACAGGGGAATACAAAGACACTGAATTTAAAAGAGCCAACTTCCCTAAACTACGATCCTTGCTAAAAGATATTAAATAAGATAAAATCTTAGGAACAAAGAACATGAAGGAAAAATGGATATGCTTTAAAAACATATTAAATAAGGGTATAAGCCAGTGCATCACAATGGGAAATACATTTAAAAGAGCTAATAAAAGTCCTGGGTGGCTTAACTCCAACATAAGAATGCATATAAAAGCAAAGGAGAAGGCCTTCAAAAATTACAAGGCTTAGGGATCATCATCAGCATTCCAACTTTACAAAGAATGCAACAAGAAATGTAGCGGTGCAATCAGGACAGCTAAGATAGAAAACAAAAGGCACATAGCAGCGGAGAGTAAAAAAAATCCCAAGAAATTCATTAAGTACATAAATAGTAGGAAAGGGAGGTGAGATCATATTGGTCCCATAAAGAATGATGAAGGGAATTTGGTTACTAAGAATGGACAGATGGCAAAGGTATTGAATGTATTCTTCTCCTTGGTCTTCACGAGGGAATCGGGGGGCTTCAGTAACCAAAACTGCAGTGTTTATCCTCATGACACATCACAGAAAGCACCCTCATGGATAACAGAGGACAGAATTAGAAATAAACTTGAAAAACTTAACATTATTACGTCACCGGGACCAGGTGGCTTGCACCTGAGGGTCCTTAAGGAACTCAATCAAGTAATTGCCAGACCATTGTTCCTAATTTTTACAAACAGTCTACTGACTAGAATGGTACCAGCTGATTGGAGAAAAGCCAATCTAGCACCAATATTTAAAAATGGGACAAGATACATCCCTGGGAATTACAGACAAGTTAGCCTAACATCAATTGTATGCAAGCTCTTGGAGGGGATGATAAGGGTCTATATACAAGATTTTAATAATGACAATGGTTACATTAGCAGTAATCAGCATGGATTCATGAAGAATTGTTCTTGCCAAACCAATCTATTAACCTTCTATGAGGAGGAAAGCTGCCATCTAGATAAAGGAAGGCCTGTAGTTATGTAGTTATGGTGTATCTGGATTTTGCAAAAGCATTTCCCCATTAACTTTTACTGTACAAAATAAGGTCCGTTGACATGGACCATAGGGTGAGCACATGGATTGAAAACTGGCTACAAGGGCGAGTTCAGAGGGTGGTGATAAATGGGGAATACTTGGAATGGTCCAATGTGGAAAGTAGGGTCCCCCAGGGTTCTGTGCTGGGATCAATCCTATATAATGTATTCATAAACGACCTGGAGGATGGGCTAAACAGCTCAATCTCTGTGTTTGCAGATGATACTAAGCTAAGCAGGGCAATAACTTCTCTGCAGGATATGGAAACCTTGCAAGAAGATCTGAACATATTAATGGGGTGGGTAACTACATGGCAAATGAGGTTTAATGTAGAAAAATTAAAAATTATGCATTTAGGTGGCAAAAATATGAATGCAATCTAGACACTGGGGGGAGAACCTCTGGGGGAATCTAGGATGAAAAAGGACCTGGGGGTCCTAGTAGATGATAGGCTCAGCATTGGCATGCAATGCCAAGCTGCTGCAAGCAAAGCAAACAGAATATTGGCATGCATTAAAAAAAAGGGATTAACTCCAGAGATAAAACAATAACTCTCCCGCTCTACAAGACTCTGGTCCGGCTGCACCTGGAGTATGCTGTCCAGTTCTGGGCACCAGTCCTCAGGAAGGATGTACTGGAAATGGAGAGAGTACAAAGAAGGGCAACAAAGCTAATAAAGGGTCTGGAGGATCTTAGTTATGAGGAAAGGTTGCGAGCACTGAACTTATTCTCTCTGGAGAAGATGAAGGGTTGCTAAATCTCATCACAGGATGGACTGTGGAGATTTCGTATATAGGGCAGTGCCAACGTCCTAAACTACAAATGCTAAATGGGTACACCCAAAAGGAGTGGAAGACATGGACTTTGTAGGCACCAGTCATAAAATTAAATATGGATTTTTATTTATACATAAGATACAAAAAAAGCACAAACATAAACATTTTAAAAATCGCAATACATTGCAAGAATAGTGATAAATACTACCACATAAATACATTGAAAATGGATCGGGGGGTATCCCTTACAAGGGGGGATCTAACCCCTCTATTTCCACTAAAAAGCCTATAGCTCAGTGTAACTCTACATGTTTTGCAATTGAATGCTTCTTCAGGAGCTTGTTTAAGTTACCTATAATAGGGAAAAATGAAAACAAGACATACACCAAAACAAGGAATGAAATATTAATGTCATTTTTTTAAATATATAGAACCTTTACAATACTGCATCTTAATCAAAAGCACTGAGTACCATGAGGAAAACGACCCAAGGACCCAACAATCAACACGCATATGGTGACATGCAATCACATGCGGGGACGTGTCTGGTAGAGGGATCATAGCACCAATAAAATCCAGAGGGGTAGTGGACTGGAAAATCCCAGCTGTCTGAAAAAAGGATAATCAAACGCTATATAGAGGGGTTAGATCCCCCCTTGTAAGGGATACCCCCCCGATCCATTTTCAATGTATTTATGTGGTAGTATTTATCACTATTCTTGCAATGTATTGCGATTTTTAAAATGTTTATGTTTGTGCTTTTTTTGTATCTTATGTATAAATAAAAATCCATATTTAATTTTATGACTGGTGCCTACAAAGTCCATGTCTTCCACTCCTTTTGGGTGTACCCATTTAACTCTCTGGAGAAGAGATGCTTGAGAGGGGGTATGATTTCAATGTACAAATGCTGTACTGGTGACCCCACAATAGGGATAAAACTTTTCCGCAAAAGGGAATTTAATAAGACACGCGGCCATTCACTAAAACTAGAAGAAAAGCGGTTTAACCTTAAACTACGTAGAGGGTTCTTTCCTGTAAGAACGGCAAGGATATAGAATTCCCTTCCACAGGCGGTGGTTTCAGTGAGGAGCATCGATAATTTCAAAAAACTATTAGATAAGCACCTGAATGATCACAACATACAGGTATATAATGTAATACTGACACATAATCACACACATAGGTTGGACTTGATGGACTTTTGTCTTTTTTCAACCTCGTCTACTATGTAACTCTGTAAGCCAATGTTCCATCCCTCCACCCCACAGCCCTGGATTGATGTAAGTAGATGGCCCTACATTATATGTGAAGATGTTGGTGAGAGTGGCAATGATAATACCATGTAGAGCCTGGCAAGAAGGGTGGTTTCAGAAATCAGTACGCCACAAGTGGAGAAGACTGCAGAACTGTGGAGTAGGTATTTCTCAGAATTAGCAAAAAAAACAGACAGCAGGCACACCTTTTTAAAAACACAAGGAGGTTAATAAAAAGTTCAAAGGTCGAGAGTTAAAAATTAATAAAGGAAGTTCCTTGAAGGTTTAAGAGGGGAGGTTTTCCGCAAAACTTGTTGCCCAGCTACAAAATGCCACAGGTACAGGGCAAATGTATTGCCCAGGTACACAACGCAAAGCTATTTTAAGGTGACCTTCTTTTTGACACATTGTGAGTGCATTACTAAATTTTTATTAAAATTATTGTGATTTTTTTTTTGACACTTTATGAGGTTGAAACGGCTTTGTTTTTTTGGGGTTTTTGTTTTTTTGTTACAGTTTTGCTTTCTCAGTGCCTTTTTGGAGTCCTAAAATCTTGTATTTCCATTTATATGAGCTGTCACCTGGACCCTAACATTTTTTCTAGCATGTGATTTTTTTTTTGTGTGTGAACAATTTTTCTTATCAATACTGTGTGCCTATACACTCTCTTTTATTCTACTGTAAAAAAAAATCATCCCCTAGAGCAGGGGTAGGCAACCTCGGTCCTCCAGCTGTTTTGAAACTACAAGTCCCATGAGACATTGCAAGACCCTGACAATCACAGGCATGACTCCTAGAGGCAGAGGCATGATGGGATTTTTTAGTTTTACCACAGCTGGAGGGCCAAGGTTGCCTACCCCTGCCCTAGAGAATGGAGTTTTATCCTCTGCATCAGCTGGGCAGGGAGGATAGGGGGGCATTGTTATGTATTTTAATATGGTATGTTTTAAACATGACAGGTATGCTCTATCACATGCAGTATTTACTATTATGCCACGTACACACGAACTTCATTTTCTTGTCTCGTCGTAGTGTTGTACGTCACCGCGTTCTTGGCGGTCGTAAGTTCAGCAAACTTTTACGTGACCGTGTGTATGCAAGGCAAGCTTGAGCGGAACCCCGTTGGAAAAGTTGTCATATGGAGAAGTCCGATCGTGTGTACGCGGCATATCTTGTAGAAAACAGGTAGTGAGCTCCAAGCAACGCATCAATCCATATAGACCCGCAGACTTATCACTCCAAGCACCCGTGCCACTTGTCTTCTGGGCTCAGAGAAAGCAAGCTTCATCCAACCAACTTTTTGTGATCCCAGAGTGTCAAGGATCTGCCCTCTGGGGGGATTTGACCCTGAATTCACAGGACACCTAGACTGGGCAGTGATTACATAAGCTGCTCAGTTTATTCAGGGCCAAGTGACAGTGTTTGTGTAAGGGCTCCCACCACCACCACTGATACCAACCTCTCCTGTGACCCCCCCACCACCCCCACATTTCTTCTTCCACTGCACCTGGCACCAAAATATCTGGCGTTGGAACCTATAAGGGGAGTGAAGCTAGAGGTTACAGAGGAGGCTTTACTAGAGCGGTCGCACCACTGATTGGAACCAGCTGCAGCAAGGAATAAGGTAGATTAGACTTACTGCCGGTTCACACAGGGGCGACTTGTCAGGCAACTTAGCCGCCTGACAAGTTGCTTCCCATTCTGTACTATGGAACCAGTCTAATAGGAGCGACGCAAGTCGCTCCGACTTAGAAAAAGGTTCCTGTACTACTTTGGGGGCGACTTGAGGCGACTTGCATAGACTTCTATACAGAAGTTGTTTTGCAAGTCACCGTGGAAGTCGTGTGCAGGTCGCCTCGGTGAGGCGACCTGCAAGTCATGCCACCCCTGTGTGAACCGGGGCTTAGAGGCCCTTCACCCTTTTACAAAAGGGAAAAGTCAGCAGCTATAAATACTGTAGTTGTTGACAGGTAGTTACCAGTCCCTGGAGTCCAGCATTGTCTTTCCACGGCATGTTCTTCTCACCACTTTGGGTCCCCAGTGCTGCCGTCTTTGGATTTGGGAGCCAGCTGTGACTTCCTGAGGAATCACCACTGGCTCCCCACAGCACATGCATGAGATCGCCTGGGTATGTGATGTGTCCCTGGAAGTTGTGGGTGGAGGGGGGAAGTGGGCGATATGAGCAGCATCATTCTCACCTAGGCGAAAATGGAGGAAGTGGAAGTGGGTACTTTTCAAAAAAGGTACCCACTCCCTGTTAAAAAAAAACCAAAAAAGTTATAAGAGATAGAGAGGGGGTAGAGAGGAGGTTTTGTGGCATTTTAATTTTTTGGTGTATATTTGACAACAGTAAGTGGATTCAAATATGCTTGGGACAAACATAGGTCTATACTCAGACAAAAAACAAAAGCAAAGACGAAAAGAAACCCAAAACGTATACAGTATAAATTTGAAATATAGGGCAAACTCAATGGACCACTTGGTCTTTTTCTTGCGTCACTCTTCTGTGTTCAATAATTCTGATCCCCAAATACAAATTTTCACAATTATCCACAGTGAGCCTTGGTCCTCCTTGGTTTACTACATCTGGCCAATTCCATTAGTCACAAGGATTTGCCAGCATGCCTCACCATTAGATTACAGGTCAGATGTTATGTCATGTTTTGGACTGAAGATATAAAAATTCAGGTTATTATGGACCTTATAGGCAAAATTATATTTTTTACATTCACAGGGGTAAACCCCATGTATATTTTTATCTCATACGCCATAACAGTCTTGCAACGGTTCTGTGCTGGTTTCTGAGAGGCAGTAACAGGAGTAAAACGAGACCTACACAAGGAGCAAAGTACAAATGCCACAATAAGTAATGATTCATTGTCAGCTATATTAATTGCAGAACTCCGTGAGAAAAAGCAATTGTAACATTGGAAACGTATGCTGTCCATTCATAAACTTCAGAACATTCCAATAGGAGAAACGCGTATACCAATGTGTGGTCATCTTCTAGAGCAGGGAGCTCCAAACCTTCTAAGCAAAGTGCCAGTTTACAATCCTTCAGGCTTTGGGCAGGCACAACTGTACTTAGTGGAAGCAAACGATGCCTCATCATTGGTATCAGTAGGAGGAATAGTGCCCCTTGTTGATATTAGTGGGAGGAATAGTGCCCCTTGTTGGTATCAGTGGGAGAAATAGTGCCCCTTGTTGGTATCAGTGGGAGGAATAGTGCCCCATCATTGGCATCAGTGGGAGGAATAGTGCCCCATCATTGGTATCAGTGGGAGGAATAGTGTCCCATCATTGGTATCAGTGGGAGGAATAGTGTCCCATCATTGGTATCAGTGGAAGGAATAGTGCCCTTTGTTGGTATCAGTGGAAGGAATAGTTCCCCATTGTCAGTGAAAAGGAATGGTGCCCCATCATTGATGTTAGAAGAGTAGTGCCCCAAGGGCCAGATAAAGGCAAGCAAAGGGCCACATCCAGCCCTGGGTCACTGCTCTAGAGAACTAAAATTCTATCCTTGCTTTTTGATGTAGCAAGGTCTTTTACCTCTTTTGGTCTCATGAGAACCTCCAAGACCAAAGACAGCTGACATCCTTCAATATGTAGTGAGTTGTGAGGCATAGTGGGTGCAAAGATGGTGAAAGTCATTGGGGCGCCAGACACTTCTTGGATATAAAAGAGGTTTTATTTCTTTTGACAGTCCTTTTTATACATTTTGGGGGAAAGAGGGTTAGGGCCAGGACACCCTTAGATAGTTGCAAGCTCAATTGGCAGACTCCGAGACTTCAATAGGGGAACAGCAGAGCAGGGAAAGGCTCCAGCGGGGCGCCACTTCTGCGCGTGCAGGATTGTTGTCTCCTATGGTAACAGTCCTTTAACAGTTCCTAACGCAAACGTAACAGTTCTTTCAGCTCCACTACAACTGCTACTTGTAGTTCTTCAATACTACTAATCTCCCGGTCTCTCACTAGACCCACTGATTCACTGACTATGAATTCCTTGAGCTCCTCCAAGGTTTGCAGTGGTATCCCCTCAAGCATCACCCCCGTTTCTCTGCTGGGTCCCTAGCTTGGCACTCCAGATACTTCTCAAGCTTCACCCCTGCTAATCCGGCTCAGTTCCTGGCTTGACACACAAGGCTGCTCTGCAAGCGTCACCTCCGCTGGCTGGGTCCCTGACTTGATCATCGCCTGAAATTTTCCAATTCTCCACCGTGCCCTTCGGTGAGAATATGGTTCTGGTACTTGCTTCAGTTACTCAATGTGGTCCCTGGTAAAGGCAATTGGTCTCTTCGTGACTACAGCTTCTCTTCTACCTCCGACCCCTGACAGGTTCTCCGGCCGGAAGAACCGTCAATTTTGGTTGAACTGCAAGCTGCACACCCAACCCTGCGCTTCCCTCTCACTTCTGGATACAGCCTGGTAGCCAGATGCCCCCGGGATAGGCCCAATCTCAGGGCCTAGCAACCCTGGGCAGACGACACACGTCCATCCAGACAGCAGTTCGGGTGGCACAGGACACAGATCACCTGACCTCACCCGAATATATAGGCTATCCCAGCAGGCCAAGGGATTAAATAAAACCCCTGCCCATTGGCTGGGACACCCACATACCCATAACCTGACCTTGGGTTGCCCTTCTCGTATCTAGTACCCCACCAATACCCGGCCACCTAGTGGTAGAAGAGAAAAGTGCAACAAGGCCAAGCTTAGGGAGAAAACAATAGATCTCTATCAATCGACCAAGATAAACTACTCATGGCAAGTAAATTTGTGAGGAGCTCCCTGACTAAACCACTGGGGCACTACATTGAGATTAAACTTTAAAGGGTTATTGCTCCTAAATTGTGCTCAAAAGTAGAAAAACCCAATCACTAAACTTTTATATAATCTTTACCTTGTTAATGTCCTTTTTACAAGTCATGTTCAATCTGATTTAACTCCTCAGCTTTCATTAAAATAATCCCTGGTGACTCTGCCATAAAGATCCTTGTTCAAGCTCTTCCTGTTAATGGGTGACAGCACCTGTGTAATGCTGTTCTGTGTTGTCACCCTATCACATTGGCTTTCAATGGAGAAGCTTTTTTAACACACATTAGACAGACATGTCCATGTGTTGTCACCACCAGGAAACTGACCTCGGAAAATAAGATGTGATAGCTCGAAGTGCTGCACTATATAACTCATTCAGTGCCTAAATATATCAAAAGTAAAGTTCAAACAGTTGTGCAATCTGTGCAAAGTTCTTCCAACGTCACTATGCGGTGCTCCCTTCCTGTTTCCCACACTCACCAACAGTTGTGGACTCTTACATATGCCGTAAAGAGTCAAATGCACCTGTGAGATGAACCTATTGGGATAGCTGGGACTTGTATTCCCTTTGATCAATCGCTCCTTCACTGCATCGCCAGGAATCAGAAGGTTGTTGTGTTCTCATATAAAAGAAGGAATGGCAAGAGGGGCCCACACAGCGTAATTCCGGTTTATTGTGCAAATACTAAAATTGGTTACCCTTACATTTAAAAATACTCACAAAAGCATTAAGAATGCCAAACAGGAAGTTAGATACCGGCTTGCATTCCACCGGCCGGATATGACCTCAAGGCTTGTCTCTGGCTAACGTGTTTCCCCCCTCCCACAAGGCGTCTTCAGAGGATGACTACAGTTTAAAGTGGTTGTAAAGCCAGAAGGTGCATTCTATGCATTAAGATAAAAACCCTGTGTGCAGCAGCCCCCCCCCCTCAGAACCCCCCAATACTTACCTGAGCCCCATCTCTATCCAGCAATTTCCATGAGTGCCTCGGCCGTCTGGGACTCTGAGACACGTCTGATTGCCCGAGACACAGCAGCGGCGCCATTCGCTCCCGCTGCTGTCAATCAAAGTCAGTTAGCCAATCAGAAGAGAGGGAGGGTGGGGCCGAATCGGGGCTTTGTCTCGGAATGGACACAGGGAGCTGTGACTCGGCTCGGGTACCCCCCATAGAAAGCTGCTTGCTGTGGGGGCACTTGACAGGAGGGAGGGGTCAGGAGAGCCAAAGAGGGACCCGAGAAGAGGAGGATCTGGGCTACTCTGTGCAAAACCAACTGCACAGAGCAGGTTAGTATAAAACTAGACTGTACAATCACTTTAAAACAGAACTTCAGTCATTTTTCATATTTCCATCTATTACATCGTCAAATTCAGCCACTTGTGCCATCAAATGCAGCCAACTGTGCCCATCATATGCAGCCACTGTGCCCATCATATGCAGCCTCTTGTGCCCATCAAATGCAGCCACTTGTGCCTGTCAAATGCAGCCATTTGTGTCCATCAAATGCAGCCTTTGTGTCCATCAAATGCCACCACTGTGCCCATCAATTGCAGCCACTCGTGCCCCATCAAATGCAGCAACTCGTGCCCACCAAATGCAGCCATTGTGCCCATAAAATGCTGCCACTTGTGCCCCATCAAATGCAGCCACCTGTGACCGTCAAATGCAGCCACTTGTGCCACCAAATGCAGCCAACTGTGCCCATCATATGCAGCCACTGTGCCCATCAAATGCAGCCACTTGTACCATCAAATGCAGCCTCTTGTGCCCATCAAATGCAGCCACTTGTGCCTGTCAAATGCAGCCATTTGTGTCCATCAAATGCAGCCTTTTTTGTCCATCAAATGCCACCACTGTGCCCATCATATGCAGCCACTTGTGCCCATCAAATGGCACCATTGTGCCTGTCAAATGCAGCCACTGTGCCCATCAAATGCAGCCACTGTGCCCCCCCCCCCGCCTGCCTGCTTGCTCACTGCCCGGCACTTACCCCCTCTTGGTGGGGGATCAGGTAGTGGGTGATGGCAGCGATTTGTGGGAATGGTGGGATGAGCAGCAGGTGACAGAGGTGACTCTGTGTCCTCTATTTGTCTCGTCTTCCTTCTGCTAGGCTTCCAATCCTAGCTCATGTGCCTTCAGCCAATCAGGTGATGGGTATTAGACAAGCGCTTCCTGATTGGCTGAGAGGCGGTTCAGTGTTAGAAAAGCGAATATTCATTTGCTTTTCTAACACACCTGGGTGGACTGTGAGGGCAATGCTTTGCTCTCCAAATCCACCTTTTTTGAAGCCTATTAGAGCCTCTGGCTATAATCAAGTGCTTCAAAAAAACACCCCCGTCGCTGGAATTCAGGCACCCACCATCCGAAAAGGGGCCGGACACCTGAATAGGGGGTGGCTACAGCAGCCATAGATAGATTCATGCAATGCATAAATCTATCCATTCTACGCAGAGGGGATGGCGTAACAGAGGGGGCTACGCCCAGCCATCTGTCATGGAAGCAACACCACGGCCCTATAGTATAGTGTCCCCAAAGACGCAGTGGTAGCAGGATCAGTGTCGTGCTACACTTTACCCAAACACATTTTTTATCACTTTCTTCACACAAATAGAGCTTTCCTTTGGTGGTATTTAATCACTGCTGGGTTTTTTATTTTTTACAAACAAAAAGACCAAAAATTTTGAAAAAAAATGTTTTTTTACTTTTTTTCTGTCAGTAAAATTTGTTACTAATTTTTCACCTTCACTGATGTGCGCTGATGAGGCGGCACTGATGGGCACTGATAGGATTAACTGGTGGGCATTGATGAGGTGGCACTTATGGGCACTAATGAGGCGGCACTTATGGGCACTGATTAGGTGGCAATGATGAGGAGGCACTAACATGTCACACTTATGGGCACTGATAGGTGTTACTGATATGTGGCACTGATGAGCACTGATAGGCGGCACTGTTGGGCACTGTTAGGTGGCACTGGTGGGCACTGATAGACAGCACTGGTGGGCACTGATAGGCGGCGCGGATAGGCGGTACTGATGGGCACTGATGGGCATTGATGGGTGGCACTGATAGATGACACTGAAGGGCATTGATTGACAGCAGTGATGGGCAGCACTGATAGGTGGCACTGATTGCCAGCACTGACTGTCATCGCTAACGGGCACTGATTGGTGGCACTTGTGGGAAGTGGTGGGCACTAATAGGCAGCACGGATAGGCGGTACTGATGGGCACTGATGTGCAATGATGGGTGGCACTGATGGGCGACACTGATGGGCATTGATTGACAGCAGTGATGGGCATTGATGGGCAGCACTGATAGGTGGCACTGATTACCAACACTGACTGGCATCGATAACGGGCACTGATTGGTGGCACTTGTGGGCACTGATAGGCGGTACGGATAGGCGGTTCTGATGGGCACTGATGGGCATTGATGGGTGGCACTGATGGGCAACACTGATGGGCATTGATTGACAGCAGTGATGGACATTGATGGGCAGCACTGATAGGTGGCACTGATTGCCAGCACTGACTGGCATCGCTAACGGGCACTGATTAGTGGCACTTGTGGGCAGTGGTGGGCACTGATTGCTTCCACCAATAACTGGCATTGGTGGGCAATTGTGGGCACAGATTGGTGACACTTTTTTTCTTTATGGTAATCAGAGCACTGATGATCAGTGCCCTGATTACATTTCCACATATCCTCCTGTGAGGACATGCCGCTGATCGGCTCTCCTCTCCTCACACTCTGTCCGTGTGAGGCGAGGGGAGCCAATTACAGGCACTTCCTTGCTTACATGTGACAGGCTGTGATTGGACACAGCCGATCATATAGACGGATGTGGCTCTTAACAGAGATTGGGGTAGTGCCATGTCCAAGCAACACGGCGCGCCCGTGATCGCCACGCTGCACACCCCCTGCGAGCGCACAGGAGCGGACGTTCTTTGACACAGTCATATGACGTCATCCCAGAACGAGAGCTGCACCGCTCCGCGGTCATTTAGCGGCGGGGCCGGCAGCAAGCAGTTAAAGTAGTGCAGTGCAGAATTCCAAAAAATTCCCTCGTCACAACCTTCCGTAGGTCAAGTGGTTACTGCATGCCAAATAATAACCAGTTACTTAAAGGAAAGCTCTACCTTTAACCCTACAATGATCCTTTTTGTAACTTTAACCTCAATCCTTGCAGCAGCTGATCATATTTATTGCTGACTTGCCAAGTCTTCTTCTGCACTGAGTCTCTGTTCAGAGGCAGCCATTTTGGTAGAGGCAGGTCTTTGTTCCTCTCTAATGACTGTAATATGAAGACTGTTGGGGTAATGATAGAGGCGGAGGAAGCACAGGTTCTCAGAATGGATGAAGCAGAAGCAGGGAGATCCTTGCACTGCAGGTTTTTAGGTGCAGCTTTCTCTCCAGCAAGGAGAACAGTGAGCAGCACAGTGGTGACATCACCAAATCTCTATAAAAATCTGGGGAGACTAGCAGCCAGAGGCAGCAGTGTCTTCGGTGATCTCACACTGTAGATATATATTCCTTTGGTTCTCATGTGATATTCATTTCTCTGCTTGTCCCTCAATTTCAGAGTGCTGGTTTTGTCCTGGGACTTGGGCCATGAGGCCTCTAATGTAAGTTCCTACTTGATGGGTAATCAAAACCGTGATTGCCCATGTGTTGCCCTTTCATCTCTCAAAAAAGACTCGGAGTGGACATCTCTAGTGGACCAGTCTTCGATTGTCATCTTTTACACCACACCCAAATCTCAAAAACCGTTACACAAGATGGGACGCTACCTAGAGTATTGCATTAGCAAAAAAGGTGAGTACCCCTATCTCTCAATAGTCTTAGCAATTTTATTTCTTGACTTTTAACACAACATATAAGGGTTTGGGTACATACTATATTTAATTATTTTATATCTTTTCTTTTACTATTGATATAAAATCCTCAAAAAATAAATAAAATAAATAAATAAATAAATAGCATGAGTGAAACAGGATTCACAAACTGTGTTTTCTGCAACAGAATTGAAAGTACAGTGCCTTGAAAAAGTATTCATACCCCTTGAAATGTTCCACATTTTGTCATGTTACAACCAAAAACATAAATGTATTTTATTGGGATTTTATGTGATAGACCAACACAAAGTGGCAGATAATTGTGAAGTGGAAGGAAAATGATAAATGGTTTTCAACATTTTTTACAAATAAATATGTGAAAAGTGTGATGTACATTTGTATTCAGCCCCCTTTACTCTGTGATACCCCTAACTAAAATCTAGTGGAACCAATTGCCTTCAGAAGTCACCTAATTAGTAAATAGAGTCCACCTGTGTATAATTCAATCTCAATATGAATATAGCTGTTCTGTGAAGCCCTCAGAGGATTTTTTAGAGAACCTTAGTGAATAAGCAGCATCATGAAGGCCAAGGAACACACTAGACGGGTCAGGAATAAGGTTGTGGAGAAGTATAAAGTAGGGTTAGGTTAAAAAAAAATATCCCAAGCTTTGAACATCTCACGGAGCTCTGTTCAATCCATTATCCGAAGTTGGAGTGTGGGAGAACATACAAACTCCAGGCAGGTAGTGCCATGGTTGGGATTGGAGCCAACGACCCTAGTGCTGCTAGGCAGAAGTGATAACCACTTCACTGGATTGCCTATGAACACGGGTGAGACATTAGAGGGAGAAGGAGGGAGACCAAGTTTCTGGTCACGTGTCTCTAAAATTAAGTATCGCAGAATGGACATCTCAAAGTCGTATTGACCCAGGACACCTTAGAAGATATCTAAAATGAAGGAACTTTTTGCAGTCACTTCTGTGGTTTTACACTATTGATATTAGGACAGGTTACTTTACCAGTTGAGTACGCGGCATGCACAAGAACAAAGGATAAAGAACAATCTCAGGTTATAGCTTCAGAATAAACTTGACATACCATGGGACATACAGAGGCCTGAATGAGCAGGTGTCCCTCCATAGAAATATTGTTAGTTATGTTCTGAACACTACAAATGTACCCTCAAGTAGTTTGTAGATTTCTCCTGGTGGTTATCATGGATTTTAATGAGAATTGTGTTAAACATGACTGATTTGTATAAGGAGCAGAGAAGGTGATTGCGGTGATCGCGGATGCTAATAATCTGGAGGAGGAATGGACAACTAAGTGGGAAGAAAACAAATTTCCCAAAATTCAACAGTTCCAAGTATCGCAGGCAGAGCTGGGCTGGATCAGCAGGAAACAGATGCCTAGAAAAATAGAAGAGATTAGAAAATCCCTGATTATCCACGCAGGTATGAACAATCAGGTGGGGGGGGGGGGGGGGGGTTAGTGTGATTATGTTGTAAATTGTAAATGGCATGAGTATATTAGGCTGCATTCACATCTAAGCAATGCATTTTTGAGAGCTTTTTGTTCCTTTTGTGGCACATTTTTTAAGTGTTTCTGTAGGTTTTTGTACAGCGTTTTTAACTTTTTTTGAGCTTTAGTGTTTTTTTATTGGCCAATAGAAAAAAAAATATCATCTGTTTCATCATTTGTTGCTATGTATTTCAGCTTTTTCATACTCTTCTTCTACCTGGTGTTTTACTGTGTTGTGTGGTGCTTTGTGCTTTTGGAAATATGAGTGATAAGGAGGTGGCATTTTGCGACAGCTGCTGCTGTTACGTCATATTTCCATCAAAAAGAGAGGAAGAGTAGGGCATAGAGTTACTGGATCCATCTGGTGATTTCCAATCGAGAAAAGAGTGGCCGGTTCTGGGTAATGTACAGTGACCTACATGCTTATGAAGAAAAATGATTTGAGTACACCAGGATGTCCACAAAAATTGTTAGCCCAACTTATATTTTTTAACCACTTGCCAACCACGCTATAGCCGAAAGACAGCTAGAGAACCACGCCCCCTCCTGTGGCACTCATCCGGTGCTCTCTTTGACTGATGTGTCCTTCTGGCACAGCTGATCAGAGATCATGGTAAAGGGCCAATCACAGTGGCCCTTTACCATGTGATCAGCTGTGTCCAGTCATAGCTGATCACGTTGTAAACAGACTTGCCGGTTATCCGCAATTTTTTCCTCATGCGCTGTCACAACGTTAGGAAAGGAGAGGCAGTAACCAGCAATTCTTACAGAGCATATATACACTGATAATCAGGGTTCTGATTGTCAGCGTAGCCCCATCAGTGCCAATCAGTGCAGCCTATCAGTGTCCATCAATGCCCCCATTCAGTGTCGCCTATCAGTCCCGCCCATCAGTGCTGCCTACCAGGGCCACCTATCAGTGCCACCTATTAGTACCACCTATCAGTGCCTATCAGTGCTGCCCATCAGTTCCGTCTCATCAGGGCCCATCAGTGCCACCTCATCAGTGCCCCCTACCAGTGCCACCTATTAGTACCACCTATCAGTGCCTATCAGTGCTGCCCATCAGTTCCGTCTCATCAGGGCCCATCAGTGCCACCTCATCAGTGCCCATTAGTGCTGCTTCATCAGTGCCCATCAGTGTAGCCTAATTAGCACACATTAGTGAAAAAGAAAAATTACTTATTTGCAAAATTTTATAACAGAAACAAAGAAAAAAAATATTTTTCAAAATGTTCAATCTATTTTTTATTTGTTTAGCAAAAAAAAAACAGTGGTGATTAAGTACCACCAAAAGAAAGATCTATCTGATAAAAATTTCATATGGATACAGTGTTGCATGACCGCGCAATTGTCATTCAAAGTGCGACAGTGCTGAAATCTGAATTTTAGCCTGGGCAGGAAGGGGGGTGAAATTGCCCCGTAGGCAAGTGGTTAATTATCATTATTATTATTATATATTTATTGTTGTTGCTTTCCTATCATGTCCACTAACCATCAACACCCCTCCCCTCCCAACCACCTTTTTTTTTTTTTTTTTTACACAGTTTTATTTATTTATTGTTAATATGTATGTATTTATTTGTTTTATTTTGCTCATTTATTTATGTATTCATTTCATTTTTTATTATTGTTATTTGGTTTTGTTTATTAATTGCATTTGAGCAGAAATATGTGCCTAAACATGTGACAAAACATGCAAAAAACGCTCATAAATGCGCTAATTACTCAATGCATTTCTATGGGGGGGACTTAAAAAAAGGCTAAAAAAAACGCACCAATCTGCCCAAATCAAGCTACAAAAGTAGCTACAAAACTGTTTTGAGCTTCAAGCGTTTGGCTTCAGGCAACTTAGAATGGAGAGGTGAACCAACTTCATAGAAAATGCATTAAATTTCTCTCCTCCAGCGTTTTGGAGCTGCTAGTTACAAAAAGCTGAGGAGTGAATGAGGCCCTAAAATTGTGCATTGTCAAAGTAAGCCTGGTATTCTAACTGGTGCTGATAAAACAGAAAATGTTCTTGAACATCTGCACATTACACTAAGGGGGTAGTGAGATGTCATGTTTTTACTCTTATTCGCTTCTTTTCATATTTCGTAAAAATTTAGGAACATCTTCTGACACCCAGATCTTCTTTCTCTCTTACAGGTTCTCCAACTGGAAGGATGGTAAGACCAAATTAGAAAAAGAAAAACATTTTAAGTATTAGTAATCTATAAAATGTTTTATTGTACACTTTTGTATATGTTACAATGAGATAAAAAAAAATACAGTATACATAATAAACTCATCAGTAAAAATAGAAATAGCAAATAATTCAAAATCATTTTCATTGAAAAATCTTTATTATGCTTGAAAAATATTTGTCTGGAACTATTTTTACCCACCAAAATAAAAACAGACCTAACTGAACACGGTGTCACCCAAGACAATCATCTTGGTCATTTATACTCTATATTTTTGACTTGTCACCCCATGTGCAGTTAGATCATTGCAGCTACTAAATACACTATATTACCAAAAGTATTGTGACGCCTGTCTTTACACACACATGAACATTAATGGCCTCCCAGTCTTAGTCCCTACGGTCCGCGATCTACTGGCTGCTGACCCCCCGCTTTAGAGCTTAGTAAATGAGATTATGCTTCACTTTGCAAAGAATACCCACTTGCATGATTAGATGATGGAAGTCAGCAGACCTTCCTCTCATTTAATGAGCTTTGAAGCAACTGCACAGTCTATTTGCCTTTAGTAAATCTACCCAAGTAAGGATCTTGAACTGGCTATGTGTTAGTCAGCTCATACATTATGCATTTTCTTTTTTGTTCAACCAGCAGGTTGAATGAAGGAAAATGCCTTGATTCCCCTCCCACTGTGGTATTGTATTCTGAGCCTTCCCCGCCATCAAAATACAATGATCAGTGTTGCCGGCTATAGCTGGTGGCACTAATCGTTTGGGAAAAACCCGACAGGCTGTGTACAACCAGCCTGCCCATACATGGATCGAAATTCAGCTAGTCCCTTCTGAACTGGCCAAATTTCGAACCATGTATGACTGATCGGCATTTGTTTTAGGTACCAAATATAAAACATTAAAATAAATTATCATAATAGTTTTCAGCATCATTATCACCACCATCTCCTTTTTCTTTACAAATTGTAGCAAATGTCACAACCAACAAATCAGACTGTTGGCTTTCTCTCCTGGTCACCAAAGAATGATAGTCAATGGCTTCTGAAACTCCTACAACCTCCCTACTTCCAGGACATAGTGGGGGACATTATATACATTGATGTAGACAAAATCGAGAATGAGAAAATCATGGAGCAGATCTTCAATGTCCCATCGTTAATTCTGCACTTTACCCAGGAAAGCTTCTACACTTTTTCTTCTCAGCCTGATTCTAGTGAGAGACTCCGGCTTTATTGTGGTAAGAGAGCTATGTCTGTTTAGGGCATCCTTTCTGAACTTTTTTTACCCTGGAGCAACCCAGAAAATAATTTTAAGGTTTCAGTGTTTAAATGCTTCTTACATTGGTGGCCATTATGAAAAATGCCCTGTTAAAGCTCATGGTTAGGACGCCACCCTCATAGGCAGCTACAATGATCATTAGTGTCAACTAGCTGGCTTTGCCAAGTGGCATTCATCCTGGAACTATACAGGCACCATCAAATTGAAGGTCAATCAGCCACAGCTCAGGAAAACCCCTAGCAATCTCTAGAGGAACCCTGGTTGAGAATGGCTAATCTAGGGGATATCAAGAGCTGGAGAAGGAGTGTTGCATCATTAGGGGTTGGAGATGGGGGTCTTGAGCCACAGGGAGGAAGGGTATGGAAGCATTGGGAGTCTAACAGCTGAGGTGTTGAAGCACTGGGGTCTAGAGAAGAAGATTTGATGCATTCATGTTTGGCTGGAGAAAGAGCTGTTTAGGTTCTAGGAACCTAAAGGAAGGGAACGCCCTCCGACCTCTCCCATCAGCCATTTTCTGCCTGGAGGAGATGGGGGTCTTGAGCCACAGGGAGGAAGAGTATGGAAGCAATGGGAGTCTACCAGATGAGGTGCTGAAGCACTGGGGTCTAGAGAAGAAGATTTGATGGATTCATGTTTGGCTGGAGAAAGAGCTGTTTAGGTTCTAGGAACCTAAAGGAAGGGAACACCCTCCGACCTCTCCCATCGGCCATGATCTGCCTGCCTTGCATAGAAAAAAAAAACACAGAGACCCAGGGATGGGAAATTGAAAGACTTCATTTAACATTTTTATTAGCATGTTGACGTAAGAGGAAATGGGGAATCGAGGAAAGCAAAATATAAGTAAACTTTATATTTAATCCAAATCATTTTTATTAATGGTATAATTGTGTTTTGTGCAGAGAAAAAGAAGATCATTGTGGTGATTGATGACTTGGATGGGAAAAACTCAGAGATGACAATTAAAGAACTCTATAAAAAATCTAATATGGGGAGCATGTCCTCAGATTTGTTCATGTTCGGGAAGGAGGAGAAAGAGGTGGACTACCTGACACATCTCACAGGGGGTGAACCAGACAACAAGGAGGCCGAGAAAAAACAGAAACTTTTCCAAGATGCGATCAGTAGAAATAGTAAGAGTTCCTGATTTTACATTTACCCATTACTGTCTTTCAGTTCACTATCTATTATCATGTTTTAACAGTAGGAAGTGAAATGTTCTTAAAACATGAATTATATTTGTGGGATAAATGTCTGAATAAGGATCCTGATTCCCAAAACATGACCCACTGGCCCTCTGTCTGTGGCCTGCTATGTTCTGAGCAGGGTCTTCAACCTTGGACAGCTGTGCACTTTGTAGTGGAGAATCGGGATGATGGCTACCGGAATGACTTTTGAGTTTTGGCACAAGGCACTAATACAGACAGTACTGCCAGATGGGGTGATTTCCCCTTGACAGTACAAGTATAGTCCTGGCCTTGTTGAGGAGAGAGAGAAAGTGGAGACTGACCAAAAATGCGTGGAGAATGTTAATTTTCACAGTCATCGTGCTAACTGCCAATTACGGTGGTTAAATGTAACTGCCACTGCACTACCAATGGGGGGAAGTTTAATAGCAGTGGCGGAATTATAGGGGTCGCTGAGGTTGCCATGGCGACCGGGCCCCTTGCTGCAGGGGGCCCTTGAGGGCCCCCTGTATACAGTACTTTGATAGCTCCCCGATCCTAAGCCGAACTGTATTCGGCACTGTGAAGGGAGCTGGTCACACTGATTATAAAGTGAAAGCACAGTGCTGTGCTCTTTGTCTCCCCCTACAGTGCAGTACCCGGCAGGAAGAGCTAAAGGTAAAGGTCTGCCGTTTTTTATCTACTGTATGTGTGTTTATATGTATGTGCATGTATGTATGTGTGTGTGTATGTGCGTGTGTGTGTGAGCATGCATGTATATGTGTGTGTGTGTGTGAGCATGTATGTATATGTGTGTGTGTGTGAGCATGTATGTATATGTATGTGTGTGTGAGCATGTATGTATATGTGTGTGTGTGTGTGTGAGCATGTATGTATATGTGCATGTGTGTGTGCATGTATGTGTATGTGTTCAGTGGTGGTGTGTCCATATGGGCGCCGCCCCCTCTCTCCAGGCACCCCTCTATAACAAATAGATAGATTTATGCATAGCGTGAATCTATCTATGGCCGTCACCGCCCCCCTATTCAGACACCTGGCCCCTTTTTGGACGCCGGGCGCCTGAATTACACCGGCGAGGGTGTTTTTAAAGCACTAATAGGCTTCAAAATAGGTGAACTGCGAGTGCCATGCTTGGTGCTCACAGTCCACCCAGGTGTGTTAGAAAAGCGAATAAATATTCGCTTTCCTAACACTGAACCACCTCTCCACCAATCAGGTGCTCGGGTCTGTTACCCGTCACCTGATTGGCTGAAACGACAGGCGCCGCTATTGGATGCCTATCAGGAGGAGAGGATGGGAGGAGACGCATGGAGGACCCCGCTCGTCGACGTCACCCGCTGCCCCACCGAGACAGGGTAAGTGCCAGGCAGACTGCGAGCGGGCAGGGGGGTCACAGTGGCAGCATTTGATGGCACAGTGGCTGCGTTTCAGGGCACAGTGGCTGCGTTTGATGGGCACAGTGGCTGCGTTTTCTAGGCACAGTGGTGGCAATTGATGGGCACAGTGGCTGTGTTTGATGGGCACAGTGACTGCGTTTGAGGGCACAGTGGTGGCAATTGATGGGCACAGTGGCTGCGTTTGATGGGCAGAGTGACTGCATTTGAGGGCACAGGGGTGACAATTGATGGGCACAGTGGCTGCATTTGATGGGCACAGTGACTGAGTTTGAGGGCACAGGGTTGGCAATTGATGGGCACAGTGGCTGCGTTTGAGGGCACAGTGGTGGCAATTGATGGGCACAGTGCTGCATTTGATAGGCACAGTGACTGCTTTTGAGGGCACAGTGGTGGCAATTGATGGGCACAGTGGCTGCGTTTGATAGGCACAGTGACTGCTTTTGAGGGCACAGTGGTGGCAATTGATGGGCACAGTGGCTGCATTTGAGGGCACAGTGGTGGCGATTGATGGGCACAGTGGCTGCGTTTGAGGGCACAGTGGTGGCGATTGATGGGCACAGTGGCTGCATTTGAGGGCACAGTGGTGGCAATTGATGGGCACAGTGGCTGCGTTTGATGGGCAGAGTGACTGCGTTTGAGGGCACAGGGGTGACAATTGATGGGCACAGTGGCTGCGTTTGATGGGCACAGTGACTGCGTTTGAGGGCACAGGGATGGAAATTGATAGGCACAGTGGCTGCTTTT
This sequence comes from Lithobates clamitans, assembly GCA_037952925.1. Lineage (NCBI taxonomy): Eukaryota > Metazoa > Chordata > Amphibia > Anura > Ranidae > Lithobates > Lithobates clamitans. The sequence continues at coordinate 1,538,831 of JBBGZY010001884.1, read as the reverse complement.
GAGGGCACAGTGGTGGCAATTGATGGGCACAGTGGCTGCGTTTGATAGGCACAGTGACTGCTTTTGAGGGCACAGTGGTGGCAATTGATGGGCACAGTGGCTGCATTTGAGGGCACAGTGGTGGCGATTGATGGGCACAGTGGCTGCGTTTGAGGGCACAGTGGTGGCGATTGATGGGCACAGTGGCTGCGTTTGAGGGCACAGTGGTGGCGATTGATGGGCACAGTGGCTGCGTTTGAGGGCACAGTGGTGGTGATTGATGTGCACAGTGGCTGCTTTTGAGGGCACAGTAGTGGCAATTGATGGGCACAGTGGCTGTGTTTGAGGGCACAGTGGTGGCGATTGATGGGCACAGTGGCTGCGTTTGATAGGCACAGTGGTGGCAATTAATGTGCACAGTGGCTGTGTTTGATGAGCACAGTGAGGCTGCAATTGATGCGTTTTTTTTAAAAGAATTTTTCAGTTTGCTTGCACCCCCCAAAAAATTTTGAGCACCATCTGCCACTGGTTTATGTGTGTGTGCATATGTGCATTTATATATATATATATATATATATATATATGTGTGTTTACATGTATATATGCACATTTTATGTATGCGCTCTTAATCCTGACCCCCCTATATGTGTCCCATTAGAACCGATTTTTTTTTTTTTTTTTTTTGCTTGTTCATAGTACCAGCAAAAAAAAAAATGCTGTTCCTCTGAAAAGTGATCCATGCTCAGATCGCTTTTCAGAGGCATTTGACAGCCGGTAAAGAGGCAATATGTTGCCTCCTGACCGCCTGTTTTAACCCCTTAAATGCATCATCACTATGCTGCAACTGCATGGAATGCACACAGTTGCAGGGTGGTTGCAGTGCAGCCACTTCAAGGGTGCCCTGACTTGAAAAAGATTGAGACACACCGACATAGAGGAACCCATCTCTCCATTTTCCTCCTGCAGCTCCTGAATGCCTGTGGGGTGGAGAGGAGGAGAAGGGGGGGGGGAATCGATTCCTTTACATGCAGCCACCCACTTGCGACCGGACCCTGGTGTTCCGCCATCGGGCTTGGAGAAAAGAGCCCTGTCCGGGAGTCAGGGGGGCCCTTCATGGTTTCTTGCATCGGGGCCCTGAAGATTCTAGTTACGCCTCTGTTTAATAGCATTGTACTGAACACCAGTGGGGAGATTAGAAAACACTGCCACTGACCACCGATGGCGGGGAGGGTTAATTGCCCTTCTATTGATCATCAGTCCTGGGGGTTATTATTGTATCCGCTGACATCGGTGTTGAGGGCTATTAATGCTTACATTGGCACCAATGCTGTGTATCCACCGACTTCGATAGTGAGGGTTATTATTGCTTACACTGACACCAATGCTGGGGGTGGTGGATTTCACTGCCACTGCACTGATTGCCAGTAGGGCAGGTCATAAAACACTGCCCCTGGCCACCAATGGTGGATTAAATCGCACTGCTACCAATCACCAATGCATCTACCAACACCAATGCTGGGGGTATTATTGCAGTCACTGACACCAATGCTGGGGAAATGATTGCATCCGTGACACCAGTGCTGGGAGTTATTAATGCATTCATTGACACCAGTACTGGGGGGTTATTAAAGCATTCACTGATGCCAATGCTGGGGGTTATTATTGCAGTAACTGACACCAATGCTGGAGGATATTATTGCATCCACTGACACCAGTGCTGGGGGTTATTAAAGCATCCACTGACACCAATGCTGGGGGTTATTAATGCATCCACTGACACCAATGCTTGGGGTTATAGTTGCTTCTGCTAACACCAATGCTGGGAGTTAATATGTTATCCACTGATACCAATGCTGGGGGTTATTATTGCAGTCACTGACACCAATTCTGGGGGATTATATTGCATCCACTGACACCAATGCTTGGGGTTATAGTTGCTTCTGCTAACACCAATGCTTGGAGTTATAGTTGCTTCTGCTAAAACCAATGCTTGGGGTTATAGTTGCTTCTGCTAAAACCAATGCTTGGGGTTATAGTTGCTTCTGCTAACACCAATGCTGGGAGTTAATATGTTATCCACTGATACCAATGCTGGAGGATGTTATTGCATCCACTGACACCAATGCTGAGGGTTCTTATTGCAGTCACTGACACCAATTCTGGGGGATTATATTGCATCCACTGACACCAATGCTTGGGGTTATAATTGCTTCTGCTAAAACCAATGCTTGGGGTTATAGTTACTTCTGCTAACACCAATGCTGGGAGTTAATATGTTATCCACTGATACCAATGCAGGAGGATATTATTCCAGTCACTGACACCAGTGCTGGGGGTTATTAATGCATCCACTGACACCAATGCTGGGGGTTATAGTTGCTTCCGCTAACACCAATGCTGGGGGTTATTAATGCATCCACTGACACCAATGCTGGGGGTTATAGTTGCTTCCGCTAACACCAATGCTGGGAGTTATTATTTTATCCACTGATACCAATGCTGGAGGTTATGGTTGCTTTCACTGACATCAATATGGGGGCTATTATTTTCTCCCTATTCCCCTACCACTATTATTTTCACCCTAATGTACTGTATAACCAAAATGCATACATATTGAGAGGACAACCGATTCCCCTAAAACGAAATAGGGAAAATATGCAAAACATTTATTTTATAAAAGTTGGATTATTTTGATTGCCTAATTGTACATGTTGTCTTTATCTGAGATTTGGTAAAGGTCGAGAGATGATAAAAAAAATTGATTTATTGCTTCTATTTATTCCTATTTTGTGTTAGAAGCACCAAAAAAAAATCATTCATACAGGATACATTACCATTTTATAAATTCCCTCTCTGTTTGTATTTTACAGTGAAACTTCCAGATTCCCAGGGATTGGTAAGATATTGGACATCATTATAACAAATTATGAAATTTTTGTGGAAAGGAAGTGTAAAGTGTTATTTAATGGTAACTGTACATCTATAAATAAAATATACAACCACTCTATATCATTTCCCTACAAGAGGGTGTGCCAAAATCCCAATATATAAGTACATTGTACAAAATAAAATTTAAATAAAAAGTACAGAACTTTACAGGTACCAACAAATAATGTCTTTACAAAATTGGCAGTCAAAATAAATCAATCAATTTAAAACCATAAAAAGACTGATTATCCTTATTAAGTACTGATTTATATAAATGCTGATTTGTCTTCCACATATAGTTCCACCATTCTACAGATATGTGTCAAGCTGGCCCGATGATCCCTTGCAAAGTACAACATATATCATTGCTGGAGTTCAGCTTAAAGAACCCATCATTTCATTTAGGGTCTTTCACAAAACTATTGTCCACTATTACCGTACTTTTCACATCTTAATGTTTTGATTTTTTACAGAAACTTGGGAAGGTTGGAATCTTCTCCAGATCTTCACAAACAGATTACGAATGGCTGGAGCCCTTGCTGAAATCTGCAGACCTTGGCGTGAAGGAAGTTAGACCGGTTTATATATCAAACAAAGGATATGCAGAGTTTTATGAAGAGCTAACAATCTGTGATTTTGCGATCCTTTATCACACTAAGAACAGAGGGAGAGTCAATATCACTGATGTCAACGATTCCCTGTATGACATAGAAATAGAGGAACTGTCTACAGCTCTTGGTAAATAGTCGTGTGTATTGTCGTACCGCATTCCTTCTTAACACATTAGCCCTGCCTCAATGTGTTGTGAAAACAATGAAGACTTCAAAGAAACAGGACACAGGACAAACTTAATTAATACATTTTGATACAGTAAATGAGCCCCATTGGCCATCCCTGTCCTGTATTTTGAAAGCTTAGAACAAGTAAGAACCTTCTTTTGATGTCCAGATGTGTTAAACACCCTTTTCCTTGGTGTTATCTTACAATGTTTATAGAATAAACCCATTAGGTATTTTTTAACACAGATTTATTTTCTGAATGTTTAAAGTACATACTGTATAAAGCCAACAATTTTTATATTAAATGTGGAAGCACTGGAGGCCCCGATTCATCCTCCTTTATTTGTTCTGGTGACCATTGTCTCTGGTACTTGTCTCTGGTACAGAAAGTGATGGGAATTCCAAAATGTTTATGTTTTCAGCAGGACATGAGGAGAGGGGAAATCATCAAAGAGGGGGATTAATTCCCATTTTGGAAAGATTTTATTTCACTTCCTGTTATGCCACAGGACAGAAAGTGAAGGAAATTCCCCCCCAATAGAAAACAGACATTTCAAAAAAAAAAAACTTGGAGTGGGTCTAACCCTTAATAAAAACAAATAAAATAAAGTTACTTGTACCCGGGAACCCACATCCTGCCTTACAGGTGGAGGTCCCAAGAGCAGAGGACGGAGGAGAAGGGGTTACCCTGGCCCTATGAGGCTTACCCTCTCTTCTCTCCCCTTAACCCCCCCTCTTCTTCCCCCTCCTAAAGTCTTTATGGAAAAAAAAATGAAAGTTTAAGTTCAGATGTAGTCTAGAGACTATTATGCCCATGTACACGATCAGACTTTCCAACAACAAAACCATGGATTTTTGTTCGAAGGTTGTTAGCTCCAACTTGTCTTGCATACACACGGTCACACAAATGTTGGCCAACAATTACGAACGTGTGACGTACAAGATGTACGTGATATCTCCATACTGTTATATCTCCGGCTCGTACTTGATTCTGAGCATGAGTAGACTTTTGTCTGACGGACTTGTGTACACACGGCCGGAAAGTCCGACAAGAAACATTTGTTGATGGAAAATCTGAGAACCTGCTAGGCAACATGTTCGATGGAGCATACACATGGTCGGGTTTTCCGCCAACAAGCTCACATCCGAAATTTGTTGTCAGAAAATCCAATCGTGTGTATGGGGCAAAGGAGACTAGCAACCAGCCCACTCAAAGCCAGGATCTCCCAAGTAGTGAATAGGACCAATAATCAATTTGCTTTCAGAACAGGAAGGCCATGCTCCAAGAGAGTCTACTCCCCACCCAAAGAATCCTTGCCCCATGTGATGTATGTGCCACGTCAGAAAACAGGACACTTCCTTTTAGCTGCTGTACTAATAAGGTATTATAAATACTTGTTTATGAGGATAGGGATATTAAATAGGGAGTAAGTATTCTTACACCATAACATCCTCTGGCCCCAAAAGCAGGATTTGTATTGGATCCCACCAGAGATTATCCTGGGTTGAAGGACCTGTGCTTTCTATGAGGGTTGCCTCTTGGGGGAGCTGGTGGTGGGGTTGCTCTGAATATAGTGAATATGTAAGGGGTCCTAATAAATTGTAAAGTAAACTCATATCAGCCAGAGAATAAATAAAGGGGTTCACTTTGCTGAAATACTGTTAGACTGGATTGTTCAATATTTCCCCACCTCCAATATTAAATTGAATAATTGTAAAGCCAGCCATATATGGTTCGAAATTTGACTGGTTCAGCAGGGACCAGCTGAATTTTGATCCATGTATGGGCAGAGTGGTTGTACATAAGTCAATCTGCAGAAACAACTTCTGTACAACCAACTGCCCTTTCAGATCTTTCCCGCTTGATCAGCACCATCTGCTATAGCAGGCAATGCTGAGCCTTGTATTCTGATGGCAGGGAAGGCTCACTGCCATCAAAATACAACAGCACTGCGGGTTCAACCCAGTGGTTAAATGAAAAAAAAAGTGTCTCATCTATGGCTAGCCTTAGACAAAAGGATGAACTGTTTATACAGATATAACTTAATTAGAAGGTCATATAGAAGGGCACAGATAGAGGGCACGTGTAATAAATATTAATAGGAGGTTGTCCTTCTGTCATGTATAGGACGGTACAAGGTTTTGGTGGTAATAGATGATCTCCAGGACAGCAGCTGGAGGACAAAGAATCGAATTCTGAAGTTTCAGTACAGCATCCCAAAGTTCGCCCGGAATATGCTTCTTGTCTCTGAGGAAGAGAAGAAAAAGGGAGAAAATGAAGGAAAACTCCTGACTAAGTTGATAGAGATCATTATGTCCCCTGCGGTGGATGAAGAAGGTACTTTTCTTTCAAGCAAATTGTGAAACGATCAATGTAATGGCCACCGATGTAGACTGCTTGTTGGCAGTTTGCATTCCATTTAGAGTGTTGTTGACATTTCTTTTGCTTTTGTCATTCTATTGCTACAGTTCAAACATTTGTCATTTTATGCTAAAACCAGAGTCAAATAACTCAAAGAATATAAGGGGTAGCCTGGCAACCCAACACAGACCATTATGTATATGTAGTTAAATCTTCAACAGTTGATGCAAATCCTCACAAAGGAATATGTACTAAAAAACAAACAAGATGGAACGCTTCTAAAGCCTCGTATACACGATCGGATTTTCAGACGGGAAGTGTTCGATGACAGGCTGTTGGCGGAAAATCCGACCATTTTTACGCTCCATCGGACAATTGTTGTCGGATTTTCTATGGACAAATGTTGGATGGCAGGCTTTAAAATTTTCCGCTGACAAATGTCTGTTGTCGGATTTTCCGAGCGTGTGTACACAAGTCCGTCGGACAAAAGTCCAAAGTACAAACACGCATGCTCGGAAGCAAGGACGAGCCGGAAGCGGTCGGTCTTGTAAACTAGCGTTCGTAATGGAGAATTAACATTCGTGACGCTGCAAATTATGAAATCTCGAAATGCAGCGCACAATTCTCTTCTTCTTTAATGGGATAATAATGAAGATGCTTTGCTGGTGATACTGATGGAGTTATTGCAAACTAGCTTGCTGCAAGTTACTGCAACACCATTATCCTGTAGTTTTTAACCACTTCAGCCCCGGAAGGTTTTACCCCCTTCCTGACCAGAGCACTTTTTACAATTCGGCACTGCGTCGCTTTAATTGCTAATTGCGCAGTCATGCAATGCTGTACCCAAACGAAATTTGCGTCCTTTTCTTCCCACAAATAGAGCTTTCTTTTGATGGTATTTGATCACCTCTGCCGTTTTTATTTTTTGCGCTATACACGGAAAAAGACCGAAAATTTTGAAAAAAAATGATATTTTCTACTTTTTGTTCTAAAAAAAATCCAATAAACTCAATTTTAGTCATACATTTAGGCCAAAATGTATTCGGCCACATGTCTTTGGTAAAAAAAATGTCAATAAGTGTATATTTATTGGTTTGCGCAAAAGTTATAGCGTCTACAAACTAGGGTACATTTTCTGGAATTTACACAGCCTTTAATTTATGACTGCCTATGTCGTTTCTTGAGGTGCTAAAATGGCAGGGCAGTACAAAACCCCCACAAATGACCCCATTTTGGAAAGTAGACACCCCAAGGAATTTGCTGAGAGGCATGTTGAGCCCATTGAATATTCATTTTTTTTGTCCCAAGTGATTGAATAATGACAAAAAAAAAAAAAATTACAAAAAGTTGTTACTAAATGATATATTGCTCACACAGGCCATGGGCATATGTGGAATTGCACCCCAAAATACATTTAGCTGCTTCTCCTGAGTACGGGGATACCACATGTGTGGGACTTTTTGGGAGCCTAGCCGCGTACGGGGCCCCGAAAACCAATCACTGCCTTCAGGATTTCTAAGGGCGTACATTTTTGATTTTACTCCTCACTACCTATCACAGTTTTGAAGGCCATAAAATGCCCAGATGACATAAAACCCCCCCAAATGACCCCATTTTGGAAAGTAGACACCCCAAGCTATTTGCTTTGAGGCATGTTGAGTCCATGGAATGTTTTATATTTTGACACAAGTTGCGGGAAAGTGACAAATTTTTTTTTTTTTGCACAAAGTTGTCACTAAATGATTTATTGCTCACACAGGCCATGGGCATATGTGGAATTGCACCCCAAAATACATTTAGCTGCTTCTCCTGAGTATGGGGATACCACATGTGTGGGACTTTTTAGGAGCCTAGCCGCGTACGGGACCCCGAAAACCAAGCACCGCCTTCAGGATTTCTAAGGGCGTACATTTTTGATTTTACTCCTCACTGCCTATCACAGTTTCGGAGGCCATGGAATGCCCAGGTGGCACAAACCCCCCCAAAATGACCCCATTTTGGAAAGTAGACACCCCAAGCTATTTGCTGAGAGGCATGGTGAGTATTTTGCAGCTCTCATTTGTTTTTGAAAATAAAGAAAGACGAGAAAAAAAAATTTTTTTTTTCTTTTTTCAATTTTCAAAACTTTGTGACAAAAAGTGAGGTCTGCAAAATACTCACTATACCTCTCATCAAATAGCTTGGGGTGTCTAATTTCCAAAATGGGGTCATTTGGGGGGGTTTTGTGCCACCTGGGCATTCCATGGCCTCCGAAACTGTGATAGGCAGTGAAGAGTGAAATCAAAAATTTACGGCCTTAGAAAGCCTGAAGGCGGTGCTTGGTTTTCGGGGTCCCGTACGCGGCTAGGCTCCCAAAAAGTCCCACACATGTGGTATCCCCGTACTCAGGAGAAGCAACAGAATGTATTTTGGGGTGTAATTTCACATATTCCCATGGCATGTTTGAGCAATATATCATTTAGTGACAACTTTGCGCAAAAAAAAATAAAAAAAATAAAAAATTGTCTCTTTCCCGCAACTTGTGTCACAATATAAATTATTCCATGGACTCAACATGACTCTCAGCAAATAGCTTGGGGTGTCTACTTTCCAAAATGGGGTCATTTGGGGGGGGTTTGAACTGTCCTGGCATTTTATGCACAACATTTAGAAGCTTATGTCACACATCACCCACTCTTCTAACCACTTGAAGACAAAGCCCTTTCTGACACTTTTTGTTTACATAAAAAAATAATTTTTTTTTGCAAGAAAATTACTTTGAACCCCCAAACATTATATATATTTTTTTAAAGCAAATGCCCTACAGATTAAAATGGTGGGTGTTTCATTTTTTTTTTTCACACAGTATTTGCGCAGCTATTTTTCAAATGCATTTTTTGGGGAAAAAACACACTTTTTTACATTTTAATGCACTAAAACACACTATATTGCCCAAATGTTTGATGAGATAAAAAAGATGATCTTAGGCTGAGTACATGGATACCAAACATGACATGCTTTAAAATTGCGCACAAACGTGCAGTGGCGACAAACTAAATACATTTTTAAAAGCCTTTAAAAGCCTTTACAGGTTACCACTTTAGATTTACAGAGGAGGTCTACTGCTAAACTTACTGCCCTCGATCTGACCTTCGCGGCGATACCTCACATGCATGGTGCAATTGCTGTTTACATTTGACGCCAGACCAACGCTTGCGTTCACCTTAGCGCGAGAGCAGGGGGGACAGGGGTGCTTTTTTTTTTTTTTTTTTTTTTTTCTTTATTATTATTATTTTTTTATCTTATTTTTAAACTGTTCCTTTCATTTTTTTTTTTTTAAATCATTTTTATTGTTATCTCAGGGAATGTAAATATCCCCTATGATAGCAATAGGTAGTGACAGGTACTCTTTTTTGCAAAAATTGGGGTCTATTAGACCCTAGATTTCTCCACTGCCCTCAAAGCATCTGATCACACCAAGATCGGTGTGATAAAATGCTTTCCCAATTTCCCAATGGCGCTGTTTACATCCGGCGAAATCTACGTCATAAAATGCTTGTAGCTTCCGGTTTCTTAGGCCATAGAGATATTTGGAGCCACTCTGGTCTCTGATCAGCTCTATGGTCAGCTGGCTGAATCACCGGCTGCATTTTCAGGTTCCCTGTTGAGACAGGAAAGCCAGAGAAAAACACGGAAGACGGTGGGGGGGGGGGCATTCCCTCCCACTGCTTGTAAAAGCAGTCTAGAGGCTAATTAGCCACTAGGATTGCTTTTACATGAAAGCCGACCGCTGGCTGAAAAGAATGATAACAAGATGATACCTAAACCTGCAGGCATCATTCTGGTATAACCACTCAAAGTCGTGAATGGCGTACCTGAAGACAAAAAAATGGTTAACAATAAAGCACAGTAAACGGTAAGGTATAAAAAATTGCATACCTGAAAAGCAAACATGATAAAACATAATAACAATAAAACATTGCAGAATAGAATACAGTAAAAAAGAGCAGAACAATAGAGAGAGAGAGAACAATAAAACGACAACTATTTTTATTTTATATTTTTGTTTGTGTTTTTTTTTTTTTTTTTTTTACACTTTTTTTTGTAACTAACTTTTATAACGGTAACCGGTTCCAGGTTCGGGTCTCTCAAAATGCGATGGCATCTTGGGAGACCCTATGAAAGTGTGCCTAGTCTGTGCAATGCTGTACCCTACGCTAATACTCAACTAGTGCATGGTAGCGTTCAAAACATTCACCAATGCAAAGACCAGGATTGTCAGGACAGGAGGGACAATAATAGCGGGTGTCACGCCTATATCCGCGCTTGCTGCAGACACAACATCTTTTTTGGGGGGTTCGTTGGGTAGGGGTACTCGGGAGGACATAAAGAAAATGCCTCTCATGCCGCAGACTGCATTTGGTTGGGGATGTGAATGGGGGAAGTACGGGCGCTGCAGAAGCGGTGGGTTCCCAATTAGGATTGGCGAATGCAGCAGGAAGGGCACTATGGGCACGACGGGCCTGTGTTTGTCTTTTTGGTGGCAGCGGGACACTACTTGTGCTTGCCACCTCACCAGCTTGAACTGCACATATGGGACTCGCCACGTCACCAAGTGTTACTGCAGTGCTGGTTTGACTACGACCGGGGTGTACTAGGCCGCTGGTGCTTGCCAGTTCACCAAAACGCTACCAAAAAAACTGTTAGCGATCGCAGGGATCAGGCCTGACTCTGCGAACGCTGCAGTTATGCGTTTAGTGTTTTGTAAGTGACAGTGATCGATTGATACTGCACTTGGGTGGGCTGGGCCGGGCGGAGGGGCAAAACGCAGGTGCTAGCAGGTATCTGGGCTGATCCCGCTAACACTGCGTTTTTGGGAACCCTAAACTGCTGGGGACGCTAGTATAGATCTGATCGGATCAGATATTGATCCGATCAGATACTATACCACTAAGGGAGGTGTACGGTGCGTGCGTGGGTGTTAGCGGTACTGGCGCTAACCTGGCGCTGCCTGGGGCTGGTGCTTGCCAGTTCACCAAAACGCTACCAAAAAAACTGTTAGCGATCGCAGGGATCAGGCCTGACTCTGTGAACACTGCAGTTATGCGTTTAGTGTTTTGTAAGTGACAATGATCGATTGATACTGCACTTGGGTGGGCTGTGCTGGTCTGGGTGGAGGGGCAAAACGCAGGTGCTAGCAGGTATCTGGGCTGATCCCGCTAACACTGCGTTTTCGGGAACCCTAAACTGCTGGGGACGCTAGTATAGATTTGATCGGATCAGATATTGATCCGATCAGATACTATACCACTAAGGGAGGCATATGCTGCGTGCGTGGGTGTTAGCAGTACTGGCGCTAATCTGACGCTGCCTGGGGCGACGCATATCACCGCCGGGCGATCAGGGGGCTAAACCTTTATTCGGTAATAAACGGCGGGTGCCCTGACACTATAAAAAATAAACAAACTAACCAGCGTCACCCGTAACGGTTATACGGTGATCAGTGGTGAAAGGGTTAACTAGGGGGCAATCAAGGGGTTAAAACATTTATTAGATAGTATATGGGGGTCCCTGTCGCTATAAAACACTGACGGCGAACCTAAATATTTACGTTCCTAACTAGCGTCACCAGCGACACTAATACAGCGATCAGAAAAATGATCGCTTAGCGACACTGGTGAGGGGGGGTGATCAAGGGGTTAAAACTTTATTAGGGGGGGTTAGGGGGGTATCCTAGACCTAAAGGGGGGTAATACTCACTGCCCTAACACTAACTGTCACAAACTGACACTATGCAGTAATCAGAAAAAAAAAAAAAAAATACTGCTAATGTCAGTTTGTGACAGGGGGGGGGGGGTGATTGGGGGGGGGATCGGGGGGCGATCGGGGGGGGATCGGGGGTGTAAGGTATGCCTGGCATGTTCTACTGTGTGTGTGTGTTGTGCACTCACTTGTCATCTCTCCTCGGCACTGGAAAGGAAACTGCCAGACCGAGGAGAGATGACATCACATCCTCTGCCTGTGTGAAACGACACACAGGCAGAGGAGGATTCCCATTGGCTGGGAGCGATCGCGAGGGGGGGGCCACGATCGGATGGTCTCCCCCTCGCCTCCCGACGCTCCCAGTCAAATGCCGACCGCCGATGGCACCGGGGGGGGTCCGATCAGACCCCCCGCCCGCGGGAGGCAGATCACGTACGGGTACGTGATTCTGCCTGCCCGTGCCATTCTGCCGCAGTATATATGCGGTAGGCGGTCGGCAAGTGGTTAAGATCAAAGATACAACTATGTTGGTGTCCCTTGTTAATTTTACATTGTATTTTTTAAAACGTAAGTGCCGACTCCCAAACTGAACAAAATTTGAAGTAAAACACATAGCCAAGTATTATTCTACACAATTTTTTTATTGTGTATTAAAAAAAGAAAACAAATAAAATTAGACATGTTATCTGCCAATAGAACTTAACCAAAAAGTGCATTCTATGCATCCAAAAATATAGAACATATACCAAATCAAATCATTATTATTCAACCAAAAAATAAAATAAAAGCCTCATGCATGTGTCCTGCTTTTTAATATAGGTGGTCAACAATGCCAAGAGTTGGTGAAAGCAGGGGTCCGTCATCCGGAGATAATTCCGAAAATCATCCGGATTATTCTCCTGGAGCTCCCGCAGCAAAGGCATATGAAATAATTGGTCACGATTAATAAAGCAACCAATTTTTGGTCCAAGAAATCCTCCTCCTCCTGTTCCTGGACTGGACTTGGGTCAAAGCAATAACTCCATGGCCAATAATAAATAGCACGTTATCTCCTCCGATTCCGCAACATGGCTGGTTGACAAACGGCCATTCAGAAACAAAATGAAAAGTGCGAAATGAAAAGTGCAAAATTAAAAGTGCGAACCAACACTCACCAAACTTCAACTAACACGAAATTAGCAGAAGGAGCCCAAAGGGTGGCGCTAAAGAGCTGAAAAACCACGTCACTACGTTCGTGTTTGTTTGCCGACAATTGTGTGCCATTTGTATGCAAGACAAGTTTGGGGCCAACGCCCTTCAGACAAAAGTCTGCGGTTTTGCCTGCGGAAAATACGATCGTGTGCACGAGGCTTTAGAGTATCAGAAGACTGAAATGGTGAAATAAATCACCAAATCAATAAAATTAGAGAGCTCACCTTGGCAAAAGGCTGAGAGGACACAACTAAGCGTCCTGACAAACAAGCTTGAACAGCAAAAATCCATGGAATTTCCTCAGAAAACTTCCAAAACTGATGGATAAAGACAAACCATCTAAGTGTAATTGTAATCAATAATAAATAAAATTTGTAAGATAAAATTCCAGATTTAATGAAATAAATTAAAACCTAATGATTTTATTAAATCTGGAATTGAGTCTTATATTGTGATCTACCTTTTCTCCATCCTACCCTGTAGATCCATAACATCTAACGGTTTATTATACTTAGCCTTTAGGATCAGGTTAGTCCTTTCCTGTGGGTATGTCCCATTATTGGTTACAGCTACACTTAGATGGTTTATCTTTAGCCATCAGATTTGGTAAAATTTCTGAGGAATAGTATATCACGGGTTTTTGCTATTCAAGCCTGTTTGCCGAGACACTTAATTAGTGTTTTCTTGGCCTCTTGCCAAGGTCTGTTCACTGAAGCAACAAGCCGCAGTCATAACACCATAGTGATAAATTTAACATGTGTCAATGTTGGCTTATTTGTTATATATGCTTAGCGAAGTTGGTTGTGATTTTTTCTTCTATGATTCTAAAATTGTTTTATTTCTTTATTTGTCATTTTTTACATGTTCGGTTATAATTGAAAGAATCTTTGAATAAAGAGTTATACGTAAAAAAAAAAAAATAACACCATAGTGCTCAGGAATCATGGGAATCAGAAGGGTATCAATGTAAGAATTTGAATCTTCTCATGCACTAATGCCCCGTACACACGATCAGACTTTCCAACACAACCGTGGATTTTTTTCCAATGGGTGTTGGCTCAAACTTGTCTTGCATACACAGGGTCACACAAAAGTTGGCCCAAAATTGCAAACGTGAGAACGCGGCGACGTACAAGATGTACGATGAGCCGAGAAAAAAGAAGTTCAATAACCAGTGCGGCTCCTTCTGCTTGATTCCGAGCATGCGTGAACTTTTGTGCGACAGGCTTGTGTACACACGATCAAAATTTCTGACAACAAAGTGAAGTTGGCGGAAAATTTGAGAACCTGCTCTCAAACATTTGTGTCCGACAGCAAATGTCCGATGGAGCATACACACGGTCAGACTTTCCGACAACAAGCTCACATCCAACATTTCCCGTCGGAAATTCCGACCGTGTGTACGCGGCATTAGAAGGACTCCTTCTTGTAATATATGTTAAAGGAAACTTCCACCACATGTGGTTTTGGTGAAGTTTAAATGGAATTATAGTGAGAATAAAGCATTGACTGGAATGTAATATTTCCTAGCAGCAACAATCACTATTCTGTCTGCCCGCAGACACAACTGATGTTCTGGGTGTGAACCAAATACCTAAAATAAATAATTTCTTTATAAAATATATAATTGGAATCAGGGCCTGATCTAGCCTATCTGATCTGATAATAATAACCAGGGAGCACAATATTCAATAGTCTGAAAGAGATGCAGGAAACTGGTATTCCCTCTTCGCTCTGAATGCTTCTGTATCATGAGTCACAACCTGGAAGTAACATCTGACGGGTGGTGCAGAGGTGGTACAGGAGTGAACAGAGAACACTAGTATGTACTGTATAAGGCTGTCATTAGTTTAGGATGATTAAACAGAACCTATGCCTGCCCCCTTATATCAGGTATCCCTATCAGAGTCCCTCCTTACATCAGGAGTACTCATCAGAGTTTACCCTTACATCAGAATTCCTATAAGAGCCCTTCCTTAGATCAGGTGTCCCCACCAGAGTGCCCCCTTATATCAACCCCCCCCCACAAAGTGCCCCCATTACATCGATTGACTCATTAGAATGTCCCCTTCAGAATGTCCCCTACACCATATGCCCCCATCAGAGTCCCACTTACATCAATTGTATCCTTCAAGTCTCATGGATTAGTGGATGCACACTCAGAGATCTAGGGGGGGGGGGGACTAAAATCTGGCACCCCCCTATATCAGGGCCTTATTGGAATGGGTGGTAAGTTTCGAAGATGACTAGTTGCTAAATTCAGCATGTAAAGGTAATCCCAAGAGCAAGGAGGATCCAGAGAACCTTCACGTGTAAGAATCTTTGATCCAGAATTGGCCAGAGCCCTTCATATCTACACAGGTCTATGTGAAGGGGGTTTAAAATGCATTTTCATGTTTGAACCAGTTTCCTAGCTTTTGGACAATCGGGCACTTGGTCCTTCATTGTGCTAGACATGGGGGGCGTGTCACATGTTCCTCTTATACTGGGTAACAGCAGGCACTTGATGGTGCTCCATACCAAACCTGGGCATTAGTTAGACATTTTAATTTTGCTCATTAGGCAGCAGAGACGTACACTATTCAATAGGTACTGAAAGGGTAGGATAGGGTGAAGGTAAGTACAGAGAACACAGGTACAGAGAAAGGATGGCATGAAAATTAAACAGAAGAGGCCACCAGGACTGGTGGATGGACTTTCAATGGATCTACTGTATAATGCAGCAGACAGGTGATAACTAAACATGTAACACAATCAGTACTGAATAAGTAGGAACACAGTAAGATTCGGTTCACACAGGGGCGACTTGTCAGGCGACCTAGTCGCCTAACAAGTCGCCTCCCATTCTGCACAATGGAACCGTTCTAATAGGAGCGACGCAAGTCGCTCCGACTTAGAAAAAGATTCCTGTACTTCTTTTGGGGCGACTTGAGGCAACTTGCATAGACTTCTATACAGAAGTCGTTTTGCAAGTCGCCGTGGATGTCGTGTGCAGGTCGCCTCGATGAGGCGACCTGCAAGTCGTGCCGCCCCTAGTGTGAACTGACACTTATATTACATTAAAAAAAATGAAACAATGTTTTAACTGGGCCAAGATATGGCTTATCTATTAGACATGTGCACACTGAAATATTTCGTTTCGGAATTTCGTTTTCGTCCAAAAAATACATTTATTTAGTTACTCCCGAAATTCGTTTTTATTTATTTCGTTTTTCGTTAAAAATTGCGTCCGAAAATCCAAATTGAGGTGGAATCTGTCATTGAAGGCTTATGGTGTCTGTTGAATGTTCAAAGAAGATTCGACAGAGCAGCTAAACTGTATGACGCCGTATAGTTTACCTGCTCCGTCTAATCTTCTTAGAACTTTCAACAGACACCATAAGCCAAAGTACGTGTACTTTGTACTTAGTTCTAGCTATTTTACTGCTCCTCCTCTTTGGTTACAATCAGCCAATAACATTCATCATCATCATTATTTTTATTTATCTTTTCTCCCCTTTGTCGAATCTTTCTCCCCTACGTCGAATCTTTTCTCTCTATGTCGAATCTTTTCTCCCCTACGTTGAATCTTTTCTCCCCTTTGTCAAATCTTTCTCCCCCACGTTGAATCTTTTCTCTCTATGTCGAATCTTTTCTCTCTATGTAGAATAATCTTGGACTAATAGAGTTAAGGTTAGGCACATTCGACCACAGGTTTGATGGACACAGATTGTTATTGTCATCATCATGTCGAATCTCCTATCTATATCGAACTGTTGTAGCAACGAAAATGAAAATAAAGCATTTGTTTATGTCGGATCTTTCGTTTTTCGGATTCTGTAGTTTCGTTATCGTTTGTTAAAACGATAACGAAAATACCTGAAATTCGGACGAAAATGCATTCGGACGAAAACGAATGCACATGTCTATTATCTATAGCATAAAATAATAGACGTTGATTGCCAATATAAAATAACTGATGTCTACAGAATGTTGCAATGCCAATGCACTATTATGGTTTAAAAATGTATTGGGGATTATTTAGAAAACAGTGATTTGAACATTTCTCCATTTAAAGTGACCCCTACTTTACTGTAAAAACCCCTACTTTCTGTAAAATGTAAGTAACATTTCTGACAAAAAGAAGATATTACATGTTTCCTACTAAAATTGTTTAGCCCTAAAACTCTGCTCTGTGGCCCTTTCTGATTTAAATTTACTTTGTTGCTTGTGTACATTAAGTTCACATGAGCAACAAAGCAACTTTTAAAGTATACGAAATAAACTGCAATGGGATTGATTTACTAAAACTCTATTCTATGCATGGAGGTAAAAAAACCTTTTCTGTGTAACAGCCCCCCGACCTCCAATACTTACCTGAGCCCCATCACGATCCAACAATGTGCATGAGATCCTCGGCTCTCCGGGGACTCTCCCTCCTCAGTGGCTAAGACAGCAGCGGCAGCCATTGGCTGTCAATCACAGGCAGTGAGTCAATGAGGAGAGAGAGAGGGGGCGGGGCCGAGCCACGGCTCTGTGTGTGAATGAACACGCAGAGCCGCGGCTCAAGAGCGAGCCTCCTCGAGGTGCCACATTGCAACCTGCTTTCTCTGGGGGCACTTGGCAGGAGGGAGGGGCCAAGTGCGCTGGCGGGGGGACCCAAGAAGAGGAGGATCGGGGCTGCTTTGTGCAAAAACACTACACAGAGCAGGTAAGTATAACGTGTTTGCTATTTGATTTATTTATTTTGTTGGCTACCATGCACAGCTGCACCAAGTTTTGCACTCTCCAGTTTTAGTAAATCAACCCCATTGAGTACATGAGCGGTTGATTTCACCCTATTTATAATGGAAAGCGAATAGATTTTCATCTTAATTACATGCCACATTCTTCATTCTATTCCAGTTGACTGCAGTGAGATCTCAATGCACTTTGATTTCTGTAGAGAAAATAAAGGAGTATTTCCTGTAATAAAAAGGTGTTAAATGCTGATCAAAGTCCTGGAATGTGAACGTTGTATACATTTTCTAATTGCATATATAACAACCTGAATGTAAGTAATAGGACAAAGAGTAAAGGTTTATCTGCTTGGTTCAACACAGGCCCTTGGGAGACTGAAGGACATGATCCTGAAACTAATAAGCCAAGAAAAACTGACCATTAAAAATGATCCTGAAGAACTGAGCAATAGAAATGATCCTAAGACATCTGACACAGAAATTGAAGGATTTACTGACTGACAGAACATATCATGACCCTCCAGTGAATATTATCCTTACACACCAACTGGTGAATATGGTCCTGGCACCCCATTTGGAGGACATAATCCTGACACACGGATTGGTAGCTTTGATCCTTGCTCAAAACCATCCTGAGATACCAACAAAAGGAAATAATCCTGGGGCACCGACCTTCAGAAGTAATAACCAGGTCAACCACTAATGGAGAGGTTAATCAACCAGCAAAAATAATCTAAGAACACCAAGGTTTGAAGACAATCCTAAAACAGAATTGCAGTGAAAGTCTGTTCAGGCACAGAATGGTACAAACAATTCTGAGATACAGACTAGAAATGACTATCTTGTGAAAAAGAAACTCATCCATTGGAATCCGGAGAGATGATTGGACCGTGGAAATACAGTAATGCAGATAAGATAACTTAAATATTGGGACTGGAGATAAGCAAGCTGATTAAAGTGAATTTGGAATCAACTTAGATTGCAAATATTCCCCCAATATAGGTGTAAGGGGAAAAATGAGGGGGGTTACATTTTTGTAAAGGGCAGGGTCTGCCCAATGGTTCTTAAAAAGATCATCTCCATTCTGGGATTGGTACATGTGGAAAAGATGAGGCCAGCTGCAGACTCCCCTCAGCCAATCCCAGGAGTGCATTTAGGAGGCAGGGACGCCTGAGGTGACAGATGTGACATGGACCTCTAAATATCACGAGGTGAGAGGAGCAGCATGGTCCCCCCACTTCTGTTCCTGTGAAGGCTGCCTAAAGCAAAATGTGAAGTTCCTCCATTGTGAGAATCATATTAAATTCTGCCCGAGGGAGCATTAATCTACTGTTGGGTGCTCCCCTTTGTGAATTGAAGGCCATAATTGTGAATCCTTGATGCAAAGTAGAGGATAACACTGACAGATATGATACAAATCTACTGTGCCAAAGCTAGCTCCGTTGAGCCTGAAACATCTCCATTAAGAAGCAGTTGTATTTCACACATTTCCCTCATTAAAGTGAAAATGCTAAAAATGACAACCTCTTTGTGTGTGTGTCCTTTAATCCTCTATCTCTCAATCATAAAATAACTTTTTCTGGGGTGATCAAGGTGTTGTCCACCTGAGGTAAAATGGTCAATATTCAAGCAGTCAATAGTCAAGTAAAGTTCACCTAAAGAGAAATAGGCCTGGATACTTAGGCAAGGGCGGAGGGAACAATAAGAGAAGGTTGTGTATTAGGGGGGCACACTGGAAAGAAAATTGAGCAAACCTGTGTCTTGCTGAGAACAGGAAATGGGACTAGGAAGCAAGCTGGCTGCTTAAAGTGATTGTAAAGCTTCAATTACTTAAAAAAATAATAACAAACATATCATACTTACCTCCACTGTGCAGATCAATTTGCACAGAGTGGCCCCGAACATCGTCTTCTGGGGTCCCTCTGTGGCTCTCGTGGCTCCTCCCCACATCAGATAACCCCCTAGGAGAAACGCTCTCCCGGGGGGTTACCTTGCGAGCGCACTCCCGAGTCCATTATTCGGCATCCATAGCCGCCGAATGTATGACTCGGCCCCGCCCCCCCGGCGCCCGCATCATTGGATTTGATTGACAGCAGCGGGAGCCAATGGCTGCGCTGCTATATATCTATCTAATCAAGAGCCGAGAACTCGGGGCAGAGGGACAGCACGTCCCCGCCGGGTGAAGTTCCAGGGCTCAGGTAAGTAAAATGGAAGGCTGGGGGGCCGGTCACTGCCAGGTGTTTTTTCACCTTAATGCATCCTAACCCCTTTAATGCCCCTAGAGGGCCACTGGTGAAATTAGCCTTTTTCCCCAAGCTAGGGCACACACAGCTAGGCACATGGCATTTTCTTCACTCTTCCACTGGCTCAAAGAAACAGTCTAGGGCTGTCTTTTTTACCTTTTTATGGGAGCATAGAACTTGGATTGGGTGAGGGAGCATGGGATACCCCAGAACTAAACACTTGGAGGACTCCTTAACTATCTTGCTGCACTGTACAAAAAAGTACCACAAAACCTCTAATGCCGACTGTGACTATGGATTTTTGCAGAGACTAAAAGCTACACACAGTCACTGAATCACATGGACCATCTTGTCACGCAGCCACAGGATCTTCGGTTGCCTCTTTACAATATCCACCAGGCTCTTCACCAGGAGGGAGATACAGACTCACATCACCAAAGGACAGCTGGACATTCTTTCCCCCAGCTTCCTCTTGGCTCTCTCCAGTGAGCACTCACCTGGCCCACATTGATTCCAGGACTAAGCTTGCAAATAGAGCCCCCCCCCCCCCCAGTTAAGCCTAGCTGGAACCTTGGTGTCTTCACAAAGGCTTCTCTAGCACCCCTGCCCAGGGGCAGAGCCCCCGCAGAGGGGTTACCTCCAGCAGGACTGGACCCAGCAACACTCTGCCCCCTGCCTTAGGCCTCAGACTATTTATGCGTTCCCCCACCACCTACTGGGCACACCTCCCCAGCGATTGGCTGGAGTCCCATAACTATTCAGGCTGCTTTCCCACTCTTCCTTCCACTGTAATTCTAGAATCCTCCAGGGGGAAACATTCAGACCGGCAACCTTTGAAACACTGATTAGCCTAGAACAATAAATCCTAGCTCCACTGATTACAGAGGAGCTAAACTAAATGTACCTAGTGACCTGCGCTAATAAGGAGGGTGCTACACGTATATGCAGTTATTTTATACAATTTTAAAATTCAAACACAAGGAATACAGATCAGCACGTGTCCACAACTTGCTGGCTTATCTTGTCTGTTCCTGTACCAAATTACAACCAAATGATGGTGTGGCCTCAGGATTATAGCAATCATGCCTTCCCCAATAGAGAAAAAACATCAATGTGAGAGCCAGCTGTAAGGCCTCCCCAGAGAAGTTTGGTCACCAGGCTTCCTATTGGATCTCCCTGATCATGCCTTGCATAGTGTTGTGTAATAATAATAAACACTAAAAGATGACAGATACCCTTTACATTAATCATAATGAGAGAGTGAAAGTTCTACATAATTTGTATTAATATGTATATAAAACATTGCTTTTAGTATATATTGCTAATATTTGCATCATGTTTAGTAGGTAAGGTTTCCAGTGGACCCGTTTCCCAAGTCATTGAAGAAAGGGGTATAAACTGACCTGTCCACACCATGGGTGGGTAGGTTGCAGAATGCCCCCATCAGTGACTCTGAAAACATTGATTCTACTTTTTTATAATTAGGCCAAATATGTATTTTTTCATGGAAGATTTACTTTAACTCTCTCAGTCAACATTAACTTTTTTTTTTATCCTTATGATGCTAGGTTTAGTAAATAGATAGGAAGGTATGTTTTATTTTCTTGTTTTAAAGCGGTAGTAAAGCGCTGCAGAAATATTAAAAAAAAAACCCAGTAAGACAATGACATAATGTGCTAGTATGCATCGCATACTAGCACATTATGAAATACTTACCTTAGAATGAAGCCCTTCCAGCGGATGTGCTGTCGGCGCTGAGAAGGCTGACATCTCCCTCCGGCCTTTCTTCCGGGTTTGCAAGCTCTGGCGCTGTGAGTGGTCTGAGCAGCAATTACATCACTTCCACGCATGCGCACGGGAGTCCTCGGTTCCGGCAAGAATCTCTAAAGGTCCGACGCGGTATGCTGGACCTTCAAAAGACATGCGCCGGTGAGGTAACTGGCTGAAACCAGGGTGAATATCACCTAAACGGTGCATGTTTAGGAGATATTCATTTTACCTACAGTGAAGCCCTATTATAGACTTACCTGTAGGTAAAAATAACAAAGCAGGCTTTACTACTGCTTTAATCTTTTTTTTTTTTTTTACATTTACAGTTTCTTTCTGGTTTGTAGCCTAGGCCAAAATGATGTCATAGATTGCAGGAATCTTGATGGGAGGAGGGTCTTTCTCAGCTAAGCATGCCTTCCTACCTGGATACCTCACCTAAAGGCTACATGAATCATCTGCCCTTACTCAAGATGGCTGCGGCTAGAGATGATAAGGGGGTACATTTCAAAATGATTTCTCAACAAAATTAAGCATGGAGACTTAGATGAAAGAGTTTGCTTTGAATATTAAAAATAAAATAAATTGAGTGATTGCAAAGTTTCATTTTTTTTCAATAAAAATAATAAACATGTTATACTTACCTCCTCTATTAGAGTGGATTTGCACAGAGCAGCCCTGATCCTCCTCTTCTCGGGTCCCTCATCTGTGATCCTGGCCCCCTCCCTCCTGGTGAACGCCCCCACAGCAAGCAGCTTGCTATGGGGGCACCCAAGCCAAGTCACAACTCCCTGTGTCCATTCAGACAAGGAGCTGCAGCCTGGCCAGCCCCCTCGCTCTCCTGATTGGCTGACTGGTTTTGATTGACAGCAGCAGGAGCCAATGGCACCGCTGTTGTGTCTCAGCCAATCAGGAGGGAGACACTCGTGGACCTCACTTAAGAGAGAGATGGGGCTCAGGTAAATATTAGGGGGTGCTGGGGCGGCTGCTGCACTCAGAAGGCTTTTTATTTTAATGCATAGACTGCATTAGGATAAAAAAAAAAACTTCTGCCTGTACAACTCCTTTAAGTTCTGCTTTAATTACATGTGATTATGGAAATTTTTGTCTGGGAATAGTGTGCAATTGATTTGAGATCGGTGTTTGTTTCCTTGTGCTGGTTAACACACCTATTCAGTCATTTAAGGCTGCATGTTGCTAGTAGTAAACACATGAAAACAAAGTTTGAGTTTTGTTTTCAGTAGGTTGTTTATACTATAGCTATAAAAATGTCCCACAACTCATTGAAAGATTTTTAGGAAAGGCAGGATTGAAGCCCCCATTGCAGCTCCAAATTTTTGCATATTAAAAATGTCAAAAGTGTGTGTTTAAAAAAATGTCAAAATTGTGCTATTAAAAAAAACTTAAAAAACTAATTTTTGTTGATGCTCATTGTACCCAAAATTATTTTTGATTACTTTCTTAATTACACAATTTTAAGAGTTTCTGTCTGCAAAAATGTGGCGCTGCAATGGAGTCCTCATTCCTGAAATGATATTTTTCAGTAACTTAGACTAAAGAATGTAGCATGTGTGTAAATAATAAATCAAACAATCCTCTTTACTAAACCAAAAATCGGGGCTCAGTGAATTGCTGGCCAACACCTATAAGCGACTCAAAACTTATTGTATAAACTGATATCCAAAATGGTGTAGCACAACTCTCCTAAAATATTATAATGCAATTTGCTATCATAAGCGGCAATAACTGATATTAACAAAAACAGCGTACATATATCACACCGTATTAAATGTGCATAATTAAAAAAACACCAAAAATAATACGGTATTTCTTCTCTGTGTATCACACACAAAACTTCTGAAATTATAATACCGTCCAACAAATGTCCAAATGTGCAACCAAAATTGTGATAAGTCGATGAATATATTCCAACATTAATCAACAAAAATCCCCACTGTGCCAAAACTGAATTAAGTGAATCCACCACCCGTTTAGAATGGCCTCTCACCTCACTGACATGACCCCTCCATTACCAGTAGGTCACACCTCATAGTTTTCCCTCTCTGGGGAAACAGCTACCACTTCCAAATCTTCACTGTCTCCTACTCTGAGTGGATGGATGGATCTCAGATAAGATTAGCATACATGCAGGGAAACAAATCACACAACCCTAGTGTTCTCCGTTTAAAACTCTCATTTAATGTATAGGATAAAATATGGCACTCAGTGGCGTCACTAGGGTTGGTGTCACCCGGTGCTGAAAAAATTGGTGTCACCCCCCTCCCCCCCGCCCTCCACCAAATATAGTCCCCCCTCAGTACAGACCCCTCTCCGCTAAGTACAGATCCTGCAGCATAGATCCCCCTCCCTCAGTATAGATTACCCTCACTAACAACAGACCTTCACCCTCAGTGCAGACCCCCCTATCAGTACAGACACCCCCCCCCATCAGTATAGACCTCCAAACTCAGTGCAGACCCCCATCAGTATAGAATCCCCCCTTAGTGCAGACCCCCACAGTTTAGACACCCCCCTTTAGTGCAGACCCCCCATCAGTATAGAATCACCCCCTTAGTGCAGACCCCCCATCAGTATAGAATCACCCCTTAGTGCAGACCCCCCATCAGTATATAACCTCCCCTTAGTGCAGACCCCCCCATCAGTATATAACCTCCCCTTAATGCAGACCCCCCATCAATAGAGACACCCCCTCTTAGTGCAGACCCCCCATCAGTATAGAATCCCCCTTAGTGCAGACCCCCCATCAATAGAGACACCCCCTCTTAGTGCAGACCACCCATCAGTATAGAATCCCCCTAGTGCAGACCCCATCAGTATAGAATCCCCCCTAGTGCAGAGCCCATCAGTATAGAATCCCCCCTAGTGCAGAGCCCATCAGTATAGAATCCCCCTAGTGCAGAGTCCCCATCAGTATAGAATCCCCCCTAGTGCAGACCCCATCAGTACAGAATCCCCCCTAGTGCAGAGCCCATCAGTATAGAATCCCCCTAGTGCAGAGTCCCCATCAGTATAGAATCCCCTAGTGCAGAGTCCCCATCAGTATAGAATCCCCCTAGTGCAGAGTTCCCATCAGTATAGAATCCCCCTAGTGCAGAGTTCCCATCAGTAAAGAATCCCCCTAGTGCAGAGTCCCCATCAGCATAGAATCCCCCTAGTGCAGAGTCCCCATCAGTATAGAATCCCCCCTAGTGCAGACCCCATCAGTATAGAATCCCCCCTAGTGCAGAGTCCCTATCAGTATAGAATCCCCCCTAGTGCAGAGTCCCCATCAGTATAGAATCCCCCTAGTGCAGAGTTCCCATCAGTATAGAATCCCCCCTAGTGCAGACCCCATCAGTATAGAATCCCCCCTAGTGCAGAGCCCATCAGTATAGAATCCCCCTAGTGCAGAGTCCCCATCAGTATAGAATCCCCCTAGTGCAGAGTCCCCATCAGTATAAAATCCCCCTAGTGCAGACCCCATCAGTATAGAATCCCCCTAGTGCAGAGTCCCCATCAGTATAGAATCCCCCTAGTGCAGACCCCATCAGTATAGAATCCCCCTAGTGCAGACCCCATTAGTATTGAATCCCCCTAGTGCAGAGTGCCCATCAGTATATAATCCCCCTAGTGCAGAGTCCCCATCAGTATAGAATCCCCCTAGTGCAGAGTCCCCATCAGTATATAATCCCCCTAGTGCAGACCCCATCAGTATAGAATCCCCCTAGTGCAGAGTCCCCATCAGTATAGAATCCCCCCTAGTGCAGAGTCCCCATCAGTAGAGAATCCCCCCTAGTGCAGAGCCCATCAGTATAGAATCCCCCCTAGTGCAGAGTCCCCATCAGTATAGAATCCCCCCTAGTGCAGAGCCCATCAGTATAGAATCCCCCCTAGTGCAGAGTCCCCATCAGTATAGAATCCCGCCTAGTGCAGACCCCATCAGTATAGAATCCCCCCTAGTGCAGAGTCCCCATCAGTATAGAATCCCCCCTAGTGCAGAGTCCCCATCAGTATAGAATCCCCCCTAGTGCAGAGTCCCCATCAGTATAGAATCCCCCCTAGTGCAGAGTCCCCATCAGTATAGAATCCCCCCTAGTGCAGAGTCCCCATCAGTATAGAATCCCCCTAGTGCAGAGTCCCCATCAGTATAGAACCCCCCTAGTGCAGAGTCCCCATCAGTATAGAATCCCCCTAGTGCAGAGTCCCCATCAGTATAGAATCCCCCTAGTGCAGAGTCCCCATCAGTATAGAATCCCCCCTAGTGCAGAGTCCCTATCAGTATAGAATCCCCCCTAGTGCAGAGTCCCCATCAGTATAGAATCCCCCTAGTGCAGAGTCCCCATCAGTATAGAATCCCCCCCTAGTGCAGAGTCCCTATCAATATAGAATCCCCCCTAGTGCAGAGTCCCCATCAGTATAGAATCCCCCTAGTGCAGAGTCCCCATCAGTATAGAATCCCCCTAGTGCAGAGCCCATCAGTATAGAATCCCCCCTAGTGCAGAGTCCCTATCAGTATAGAATCCCCCCTAGTGCAGAGTCCCCATCAGTATAGAATCCCCCTAGTGCAGAGTCCCCATCAGTATAGAATCCCCCCCAGTGCAGAGTCCCTATCAGTATAGAATCCCCCCTAGTGCAGAGTCCCCATCAGTATAGAATCCCCCTAGTGCAGAGTCCCCATCAGTATAGAATCCCCCTAGTGCAGACCCCATCAATATAGAATCCCCCTAGTGCAGAGTCCCCATCAGTAGGGATGAGCCGAACACCCCCCGGTTCGGTTCGCACCAGAACCCGCGAACGGACCGCAAGTTCGCACGAACGTTAGAACCCCATTGACGTCTATGGGACTCGAACGTTCGAAATCAAAAGTGCTCATTTTAAAGGCTAATTTGCATGGTATTGTCCTAAAAAGGGTTTGGGGACCCGGGTCCTACCCCAGGGGACATGTATCAATGCAAAAAAAACTTTTAAAAACGGCCGTTGTTTCGGGAGCAGTGATTTTAATGATGCTTAAAGTAAAAAAAAAAAAGTGAAATATTCCTTTAAATATCGTACCTGGGGGGTGTCTATAGTATGCCTGTAAAGTGACGCGTGTTTCCCATGTTTAGAACAGTCCCTGCACCAAATGTCATTTTTAAAGGAAAAAATCTCATTTAAAACTGCTTGCGGGTTTAATGTCATGTCGGGTCATGGCAATATGGATGAAAATCAGTGAGACAAACGGCATGGGTACCCCCCAGTCCATTACCAGGCCCTTTGGGTCTTGTATGGATATTAAGGGGAACCCCGCACCCAAATTAAAATAAGGAAAGGTCCCTATATACTCTGAACAGCAGTATACAGGCGGTGCAAACAAGACAGGGACTGTAGGTTTGTTGTTAAGTAGAATCTGTTTGTAATTTTGAACATTTTTAATGTGTTTAGCTCCAGCCAAAAAATCTTTTCTAAGCTTTTTGGAAAACATAGGGAAGGGTTATCACCCCTGTGACATTTGTTTTGCGTCTTTCCTCCTCTTCAGAAGATTTCACCTCACTTTTTTGTCCCAATGAAAAATGTTTTTTGAAAATTTGGGTTTTTTTGTGGAACAAGGATTGGAAAGCATCAGTGGAAAGGAGAAATTGTTTTCCCATATTAACTCTTACAGGAGAGAATTTCCCTTCCTTAGGGGTAGATTTCATCTCACTTCCTGTTGTCTCCTTCCGTTTGCAAGTAGGAGTCGTTTGTAAGTTAGATGTTTGAAAGTAGGGTCCTGCCCTATATACTCAGCAGAAATTTGGGCCTTAGGTGTTGCTGTGGCCAAAACACTGTAAGCCCTCACAGGGCCCTGCTGTGAAATATTAGATCAAGAATTGTAATTACATGCCCCTGTTGAACAGGAGCTGAAAAATTAGGCCTTAGGCACTGGTGCTGGTGCCACAACACTGCAACCCCTCACAGACACTCTAGTTGGAACGCAGGAACGAGCCCTGCTGCAAAGTATTGCATCAAAAATTGTAATTACACGCCCCTGTTAGACAGGGGCAGAAAAATTGGGCCTTAGGCACTGGTGCTGGTGCCACAACACTGCAACCCCTCACAGACACTCTAGTTGGAACGCAGGAACGAGGCCTGCTGCAAAGTATTGCATCAAAAATTGTAATTACACGCCCCTGTTAGACAGGGGCAGAAAAATTGGGTCTTAGGCACTGGTGCTGGTGCCACAACACTGCAACCCCTCACGGACACTCTAGTTGAAACGCAGGAACAAGCCCTGCTGCAAAGTATTGCATCAAAAATTGTAATTACACGCCCCTGTTAGACAGGGGCTGAAAAATTGGGTCTTAGGCACTGGTGCTGGTGCCACAACACTGCAACCCCTCACAGACACTCTAGTTGGAATGCAGGAACGAGCCCTGCTGCAAAGTATTACATCAAAAATTGTAATTACACGCCCCAGAACCAAAAATGTTCTTACAAGCTATCAGCGTGATGATTGAGGAGGAAGAGGATAATTACTCAGGGATAGTCACTCAGCATCAGCATAGGCAGTTTTTGAAGGGATCTGAGATTTCAAAAAAAATTATTCGGTTACATCTGCATCAGGTGCTTGGTAGCTGGTGGTGATCCAAGACTGATTCATTTTTATGAAGGTCAGCCGATCGACCGAGTCGGTGGACAGACGCACCCTGTGATCGGTTACCACGCCTCCAGCAGGACTGAATGTGCGTTCCGAAAGAACGCTGGATGCAGGACAGGCCAGTAGCTCAATTGCATACTGTGCAAGCTCTGGCCAGTGATCCATCCTCAAGACCCAGTAACCCAGAGGATTTTCGGTGGGAAAGGTGTCCAAGTCTGATCTTGCCCCTAGGTATTCCTGCACCATGTAAAACAGACGCTGGCGATGGTTGCTGGAACCGATCATACCTTGGGGCTGCGGACCAAAAAATTGTCTGAACGCATCGGTTAGACGGCCACCTTCTCCACCGCTCCTTCTTTGACTGACCGAAGCCTCAGCAACACGTTGTCCAGAAACAGGAGTTTGTAACCTCCCAGTCTCTGGGAACGCGTTGCACAGACCTTTCTGCAAGGCCTCCCGAAGATGTTTCATCCTCTGCTCCCTCTGCGATGGCAAGATAAGGTCCGCAACCTTACCCTTGTAACGTGGATCAAGGAGGGTTGCCAGCCAGTATTGGTCCTTCTCCTTGATACCACGAATACGAGGATCCTTACGCAGGCTTTGCAGGATCAGGGAGGCCATGCAGCGTAGGTTTGCTGAGGCATTCGGTCCAGAGTCCTCTGGGTCACTAAGGACAACAACGTCCGCAGCCACCTCCTCCCAGCCACGTACAAGTCCATGTGTTCCTTGGGACTGATCCCTTAAAGACTGCTGATGCTGAGTGCCAGGCTCCACCTCCATACTGACACAATCTTCCTCCTCCTCCTCCTCCTCCTCCTCGTCCTCTTCCTGTGTGATCGGCGGGCACGCAGGAACACTGTCTGGATAAAGGGGGCCTTGAGAGCTAAGGAAGTCCTCCTCTTCCTGCCTCTGTTCTGCCTCAAGTGCCCTGTCCATTATTCCACGCAGCGTGTGCTCCAACAGGTGGACAAGGGGGACAGTGTCACTGATGCATGCACTGTCAGTGCTCACCATCCTCGTGGCCTCCTCGAATGGTGACAGGACAGTGCATGCATCCCTGATCATGGCCCACTGGCGTGGGGAAAAAAAAACAAGGTCCCCTGACCCTGTCCTGGTGCCATAGTCGCACAGGTACTCATTGATGGCCCTCTGCTGCGTGTGCAGCCGCTGCAGCATGGCCAACGTCGAGTTCCACCTGGTGGGCATGTCACAGATTAGGCGGTTCTTGGGCAGGTTAAACTCCTTTTGGAGGTCCGTCAGCCGAGCACTGGCATTATATGACCGGCGGAAATGCACAGAGACTTTCCTGGCCTGCCTCAGGACATCCTGTAAGCCCGGGTACCTGCCCAAGAACCGCTGCACCACCAAGTTAAGGACGTGAGCCAAACAGGGCACATGGGTCAGTTGTCCCTGTCGGAGGGCAGAGAGGAGGTTGGTGCCATTGTCGCAAACCACCATTCCTGCCTTAAGTTGGCGTGGCGTCAACCACCTCTGAACCTGCCCCTGCAGAGCTGACAGAACCTCTGCCCCAGTGTGGCTCCTGTCCCCCAAGCACACCAGCTCAAGCACCGCATGGCATCTTTTGGCCTGCGTACTTGCGTAGCCCCTTGAACGCCTACGGAGCACCGCTGGTTCCGAGGAAGAGGCCATGGAGGAAGAAGAAGAGGAGGGGGTGGAGGAGAGAGGTGTGTCACAATCGGCATTTTGGAGGCGTGGTGGCGGAACAACCTCCAACACTACTGCACCTTGTCCTGCATCCTTCCCAGCTGCCAGCAGAGTCACCCAATGCGCCGTGAAACTTAAGTAACGTCCCTGTCCATGCCTGCTGGACCATGAGTCAGCGGTAATATGCACCTTACCGCTGACCGCCCTGTCCAGCGAGGCATGGACATTGCCTTCCACATGCCGGTAGAGAGCCGGAATCGCCTTCCGTGAGAAAAAGTGGCGTTTGGGTACCTGCCACTGAGGAACCGCACATTCCACAAACTCACGGAAGGGGGCAGAGTCTACCAACTGAAAAGGCAGCAGTTGAAGTGCTAGCAATTTTGCCAAGCTAGCATTCAACCGCTGGGCATGTGGATGGCTGGGAGCAAACTTCTTTCGGCGGTGCAGCAGCTGGGGCAGGGAAATTTGCCTGGTACAATCTGACGTCGGTGTACCAAAAGCAGATTGCCCACAAGTACTTGGCTGTGACACACCTAATTCTACACCTTCATTCCTCTCACTGCAGGTCTCAGAGAGGACTGAAGGTCTAGTGGGGTTGGAAATCTCAGCTGATGAGGAGCAAGGAGAGATCGTCTTTGTTCTTTGGTGTGGGTCTTTTAGATACGCTTGCCAACGAACTGCATGGCAGGTCAACATATGTCTGGTCAAGCATGTGGTACCCAAGCGGGAGATGTTTTGGCCACGCGAGATACGCTTGAGACATATGTTGCAAATAGCAGCGGTGCGATCTGATGCACTCGTCTCAAAAAAGGCCCACACCAAAGAACTTTTTGAATAACGCGCAGAGACTGCAGCGCCCTGCACATGTGGAGCTTTGGGGTGTGATGCAGTCAATGTGCTGCCCTTAGGCTGGCCCCTGGAGGGCATCCTGCCTAGTTGGTGATGTGCCACCTCCTCCTCCTCCTCCTCCTCCTCCTCTCTCCTATCAGGCACCCACGTTGAGTCAGTGACCTCATCATCCCCTCCCTCCTCATCACTGGAGCAAACCTGGCAGTATGCTGCAGCAGGGGGAGCATGACTGCCAGATTGCTGTCCTTCTTGGGCACCCCCTCTGTCCGTGCTCATGTTACTGCCTTCATTGAGCTCAGTATCATCATCAGAGCCTTCCAAACGCTGGGCATCCTCCTGGAGCATGTACCCAACACTGTGGTCAAACAGTTCGAGGGAATCCTCATGAGGACATGGTGGAGCTAGGGAAGGAGTCACTGATGACATTGAGCTGAGGGAAGAGGCCGCTGCTTTGCCAGACAAAGCACCCTGGGCATGGGTGAGAGAGGATGAGGAGGATGAGGACGGCTTGGTCATCCACTCGACCAAGTCTTCCGCATGTTGCGGCTCAACACGGCCAGCTGCCGAAAAAAAGGCCAAGCGTGTCCCATGGCCACGTGCTGATGAGGATGCACCGTCTCCATGACCAGCACTAGACACAGAGCCTGCTTGCCCTCTCTTATTGGCTTGTGACTGTCTGCCTCTCCTTCTTGGCCTTCCAGACATACTAATGGCCTGTAGCTGCACTAAGCTGGGATAGAACACCTGTAATTTTCTTAAGGTAGCTTTATATACTGTAACCAGACAAGCCTGCCTGTCAGTAGGAAGATAACAGGAACGGATCTAGCTGAACACTGTGAGCAGGACACACTGTACTAAATGTAAATAGTCTAGCTGCCTGACCGTGGTACTAATAGGATCAAAAAGAACACCTGTAATTTTCTTCAGGTAGCTTTATATACTGTAACCAGACAAGCCTGCCTGTCAGTAGGAAGATAACAGGAACGGATCTAGCTGAACACTGTGAGCAGGACGTACTGCACTAAATGTATATAGCAGGAACGGATCTAGCTGAACACTGTGAGCAGGACGCACTGCACTGAATGTAAATAGCAGGAACGGATCTAGCTGAACACTGTGAGCAGGACGCACTGCACTAAATGTAAATACCAGGAACGGATCTAGCTGAACACTGTGAGCAGGACGCACTGCACTGAATGTAAATAGCAGGAACGGATCTAGCTGAACACTGTGAGCAGGACGCACTGCACTGAATGTAAATAGCAGGAACGGATGTAGCTGAACACTGTGAGCAGGACGCACTGCACTAAATGTAAATACCAGGAACGGATCTAGCTGAACACTGTGAGCAGGACGCACTGCACTGAATGTAAATAGCAGGAACGGATCTAGCTGAACACTGTGAGCAGGACGCACTGCACTAAATGTAAATACCAGGAACGGATCTAGCTGAACACTGTGAGCAGGACGCACTGCACTGAATGTAAATAGCAGGAACGGATCTAGCTGAACACTGTGAGCAGGACGCACTGCACTGAATGTAAATAGCAGGAACAGATGTAGCTGAACACTGTGAGCAGGACGCACTGCACTAAATGTAAATACCAGGAACGGATCTAGCTGAACACTGTGAGCAGGACGCACTGCACTGAATGTAAATAGCAGGAACGGATCTAGCTGAACACTGTGAGCAGGACGCACTGCACTAAATGTAAATACCAGGAACGGATCTAGCTGAACACTGTGAGCAGGACGCACTGCACTGAATGTAAATAGCAGGAACGGATCTAGCTGAACACTGTGAGCAGGACGCACTGCACTGAATGTAAATAGCAGGAACGGATCTAGCTGAACACTGTGAGCAGGACGCACTGCACTAAATGTAAATACCAGGAACGGATCTAGCTGAACACTGTGAGCAGGACGCACTGCACTGAATGTAAATAGCAGGAACGGATCTAGCTGAACACTGTGAGCAGGACGCACTGCACTAAATGTAAATACCAGGAACGGATCTAGCTGAACACTGTGAGCAGGACGCACTGCACTGAATGTAAATAGCAGGAACGGATCTAGCTGAACACTGTGAGCAGGACGCACTGCACTGAATGTAAATAGCAGGAACGGATCTAGCTGAACACTGTGAGCAGGACGCACTGCACTAAATGTAAATACCAGGAACGGATCTAGCTGAACACTGTGAGCAGGACGCACTGCACTGAATGTAAATAGCAGGAACGGATCTAGCTGAACACTGTGAGCAGGACGCACTGCACTGAATGTAAATAGCAGGAACGGATCTAGCTGAACACTGTGAGCAGGACGCACTGCACTAAATGTAAATACCAGGAACGGATCTAGCTGAACACTGTGAGCAGGACGCACTGCACTGAATGTAAATAGCAGGAACGGATCTAGCTGAACACTGTGAGCAGGACGCACTGCACTAAATGTAAATACCAGGAACGGATCTAGCTGAACACTGTGAGCAGGACGCACTGCACTGAATGTAAATAGCAGGAACGGATCTAGCTGAACACTGTGAGCAGGACGCACTGCACTGAATGTAAATAGCAGGAACGGATCTAGCTGAACACTGTGAGCAGGACGCACTGCACTGAATGTAAATAGCAGGAACGGATCTAGCTGAACACTGTGAGCAGGACGCACTGCACTAAATGTAAATACCAGGAACGGATCTAGCTGAACACTGTGAGCAGGACGCACTGCACTGAATGTAAATAGCAGGAACGGATCTAGCTGAACACTGTGAGCAGGACGCACTGCACTAAATGTAAATACCAGGAACGGATCTAGCTGAACACTGTGAGCAGGACGCACTGCACTGAATGTAAATAGCAGGAACGGATCTAGCTGAACACTGTGAGCAGGACACACTGCACTAAATGTAAATAGTCTAGATAGAAGATAACAGGAACGGATCTAGCTAAACTGAATACAGTGTATATATATATATGCAACACCTGGGATGCATATATATACACAATACACTGTAAGTGCAGCTAACTGACTGACTGTTCTGCCTAATCTATCTAACTCAAATCAAATGACACTGTCTCTCTCTCTCTCTATCTCTCAGCACACCGGAACACACACTACACAGGGCCGCCGTGCAGGCGGCCTTATATAGTGTGGGGTGTGTACTAAATCCCCTGAGCCATAATTGGCCAAAGCCACCCTGGCTTTGGCCAATTACAGCTCTCTCTACTGACGGCGCTGTGATTGGCCAAGCATGCGGGTCATAGTGCATGCTTGGCCAATAATCAGCCAGCAATGCACTGCGATGCCGCAGTGAATTATGGGCCGTGACGCGCCACACGAATTTGGCGCGAACGGCCCATATCGTTCGCAATTCGGCGAACGACCGAACAGCCGATGTTCGAGTCGAACATGGGTTCGACTCGAACACGAAGCTCATCCCTACCCATCAGTATAAGCACCCCTCTCCCCTCCCATAGCGCCCCCCCCCCCTCACATGTCTATCTACTAATCTACTTAGAGTTGTCAGACTCAGTACAGTACCTCAGTACAGCGTGGCCGCGGAAGAAAAAACACACAGAGGTGTGTGTCACTCGGAGCTCCTCCTCCTCACTGGATGTAAACAGAGGAGGAGGCAGCTTCAGTCCGCTCCACGGGGGGACACAGAGTGAGTGAGACGAGAGGCACAGGGCAGGGGGCGGTGTCAGCGGCTGCGGTTCTGCTATACATGGGTGTCACCCCTCTGGCGGGTGTCACCCGGTACGGTCCGCACCCCCCGCCCCCACCTTGCTATGCCACTGATGGCACTGACAAGAAATAGCACTATAGGCAGTGCTGACCAAATATCACTTGTCTTTAACAACTAGGGATGAGCCAAACACCCCCCCCCCCCCGGTTCGGTTCTCACCAGAACATACCGAACAGGCCAAAAATTCAGAAGAACACACCAACACTGTTAAAGTCTATGGGACACAAACATGAATAATCAAAAGTGCTAATTTTAAAGGCTTATATGCAAGTTATTGTCATAAAAAGTGTTTGGGGACCTGGGTCCTGCCCCAGAGGACAAGTATCGATGCAAATTTTTTTTTAAAAACTAACTTTTTTGGGAGCAGTGATTTTTTTAATGCTTAAAGTGAAACAATACAAATATCGTGCCTGGGGGGATGTCTATAGTATGCCTGTAAAGTGGCGCATTTTTCCCACAGTACCACAGCAAAATGACATTACTAAAGGAAAAATTGTCATTTAAAACTGATCGAGGCTGTAATGAATTGTCAGGTCTCGTTAATATAGATAAAACTCATTGAAAAAAAATGACATGGGTTCCCCCCAGTCCATTACCAGACCCCTTGGGTCTGGTATAAATATTAAGGGAAACCTTGAACCAAAATTTAAAAAAAAAATTGCGTGGGGTCCCCCCCGAAATCTATACCAGACCCTTATCCAAGTACGCAACCTGGCAGGCCACAGGAAAAGAGGGGGAGACGAGAGAGTGCCTCCTTCCGGCGGCTTTCGAATTTGCCCCGAACAGCGCATATTGTTCAGTGAGGTGTTCGCAAAACATCCGAACAACCAAAGTTCAGCCCAGACTTATGCCCGGGTCTAACTGTTCGCCCATCTCTATTAACAGTCACTAGCAGGACAGCTAGGTGCAGAGATGGCCATGGGGTGACGTTATTTACAGGGTTCCTTGTCCTATACGTACAGTACTTTACCTCTAATAGTCAGGACTTCCTCAGTAAGGGCCCCATGTCACCCCACAGCCATCTCTGCGCGTAGCTGTCCTGCTAGTGGTTGTTAAAGACATGTGATATATGGTCAGCATTGCCTATAGTGCTATTTCTTGTAAGTGCAATATTTTATCCTATACATTAAATTAGAGTTTTAAATGGAGAACACGAGGATTGTGTGCTTTGTTTCCCTGCATGTATGCTGCTCTTAACTGAGATCCATTCTTGCTTTGTGCACTGGTGGGCAGTCATATTGGAACAAGAAGGGGACATTCCCGAACTATTCCCACAAAGTTGGAAGCATGAAATTGTCCAAAATGTCTTGGTATGACTCCTAAAACTTGTGGACAGCCTTCCCAGAAGAGCTGACCCTGTTATAGCTGCAAAGGGCGGGCCAAGTCAATATTAAACCCTACGGACTAAGAGTGGGATGCCATTAAAGTTCATGTGCGTGTAAAGAAAGGTGTCCCAATACTTTTGGTAATATAGAGTATTTTGCTTCTACTTTTGCCCTTTGTGTACCTCATCCTTGAAAATAGTTGCTCACGAATATACCTGTGTGTGTAAAGGCAGGCGTCCCAATACTTTCACAAAAGCTGCACTTACATGAAATGCACATTTATAGTCAGGAGCAGAGCAACGATGGGCAGCCAATGTTGTGGTACGTGTAACCAGGAAGTGACTGAAAGAAAATGGAGGAAATCTGCAAGTAACAAGAGTAAAAAACAGGTGTAAACAGGTTTTTTTGAACAACAACAAAAAAAAATAACAATTACAATACACAGCTAGTCAAGGTTTAGATCTAAATTAATAACAATAGATTTCACTTTTATGCTGATAATCACATTGTGTACAACAAAGTATTTTGTTACATTGTCATTAAAAGTGAAAGACTAAAATCTATTGACTTCATGCAGAAAACATTGGAATCCAGGAAGTGTTAGATATAATCACACTGCATGAGGGCAATAAACATATCAATTGCATTATACTATGTTACCTTTGTATCTAGGCTCCACCTTTCCTTGTAAACCTTGACCAGGTTCTAAAGTTTATGCGGCTGTGTCTAGAAGCATTCACAGAGAGCCGTGTACTGTGTGTGTGATACTGGAAGAGACAAGGGGCTCACAGAATCCAACATTTTTAGATCATCCATTGGAAGGAAACTGTATGTAATAACGTTGGGCCAGAATTAATAACAGAGACAGTGCCTGGACCAAAGGATCCACCATAAAATGTATGGGATTCACTAGGACTGGGGAAGAGTGACCAACCTAAAAGACTATTGACCAAGTAAAAACCAAAATGGTAATGAAAACTTAACAGTCAACACAGAAAAGGTGCAAAAATAAAGAGAAATCTCATTTGGCTTCTAGAAGTGATGCAGGATTTAAGCCTCCTCTAAAACTTTATTAAGAAATAACCCAATGATTGAACCCTACCAAGATCAGGAGGAAAAGAAGGACATAAGAAGTCCTCAGTTAACTGAAAACCTCAGCAAGACACAACGGCTTGTGACCTACTTTGTCAACCAGGCTGGAGCCCAGCATAACCGGGTAAAGCATCAGAAATCTTAAGACCTAATGTGTCAAGACGGCTAAAAACGATGGACAACACTAACAGTTCAGACAAAGCTCCACAGAATCAAGGAGATCAAAATAAAAATGGCAAGGTCACTCCAGGACCACCAACAGAAGGCAAAAAGACATCACAGAGTGTTAAAAGTGTATCAGACACTGAGGCTAGGAGGTCACATGGAACTGCCAAGAATGAAAATAAACCCTCTGTGAAACCATTGAACTCACCATCAAAGCCAACGGAACAAAAAGAAGAAGCAAAAACAAAAAATGAAGCTAAAAGCAAGACACCGATGTCCTCGAAAGATACAGTGCCACCCAGAGATCAGGATGTAAAAGAGCATCAACCAGGAAAGGAAGAACAAAAACGGTAGGATGTGGTCTGTTAGTTTATGGCCACCAATTATTTAACTTTTTTAGTTACAGATAATATTTTTTTTACATAGTGTTTTCATACATTTTATGAGGGGAGATTGTAATGTTCATCCATTTCTCCCCACATTCATTCACAGTACTCCTTGTATTCTGTGAGAAGAATATAAGATGTTTTATGACCAGAGGAGGTGTGATTAATCTGATATTGTTTTTTTATTCTTTGTTTTTCATATTGGTTGTTTGAATGCACCTGCAGGTACAGCTCTGTCTAGGTAATGACATCTAGCCTGAACAACAAGATTCAAAATTTGTAATAATATTTACACACACAAGCATATACTACATACAGTACACACTATCCCTAGGGGAGAAGGGTTCCCTGTCCTCAGGTGAGAAGGGAGCCCTGTCCCCAGGTGAGATGGGGCCCCTTTCTCCAGATGATAAAGGGTCCCTGTCCCCAAGGGACAGAGTGGCTTATTGGATGGTGTGTGGGGGGTATGGGGTCATCTCACTCCCCAATACCAGGCTGCAGGGCACTCATCCATGATCGCCTGGGCTCCCCCCAGCAGCATCATGGACAGGCGATCAGCATTACCTCCAAGGGGGATCTGTCATCTGTGTATGGGGGGGCTGGCAGACAAGCCTGTGGTGTCCTCAGGGGAGCCAGCTCTCATAGGGCTGCATCTTTTCCTAAAGTTTGTTTGCCCGGAAGAAGCATGTAGTGCAGTGTGAGCAGACTCAGGGGGTTGGCTGGGGAGGGCAGACACTGGACTGAGCGGTGCTGCAAGGAGCAAAAGAGAGGAACCCGGAGGAGCTGGATGAGCACACAGGCAGGGAATCCAAAACTAAAATGCAGCCAGTGCAGTAGAGCAGGGAGCTCTGCTACCCACCCCCAGAGGCGGCTCTTTAATAGGCGGCCACGAAGCCTCTGTAAGCGCGAGGCCTAAGGCGACCCCATAATTAGAAGCTCCCCTGCCTCCCCTCTCGGAGTGCAGCCTGGGTCCAATGGACCCATCGGAACCCTTGGTAGGGCCGGCCCTGGAGCCAGGCATTCTTATCCAACAACAGTGCCTGACGTCACAAATGCGCTTCTGGAAAAATTCTTAAACATTCCCATAGACACACTCCTAAACCATTTGGACAGCCTTCCTAGAAGAGTTGGAGCTGTTATAGCTGCAAAAGGTGGGCCAACTCAATATTGAACCCTACGGACTAAGACTGGGATGCCATTAAAATTCATGTGCGTGTAAAGGCAGGTGTCCCAATACTTTTGGTAATATAGTGTATTTTGGTTGCCCTTTTATTGCCCTTTGTGTGCCTCATCTTTGAAAATAGTTGCTCACAAATATACGTAGGTGCTGCCACAAACTGATGACATGAATAAGCCTTGATTGTGAAGAGTGGATCATTTTTCTTTGGGAAGATAAAACTCACAAAAGTCCAGTAAAATTTTTCTTCAGCTGCATGCGTTTGCTCAGTTTAAAGCATTCAATAGAAGAAAAAAAAATCCCCCAAAAATCAACATTTTTAAGTAAGTTTACGATTTTGTGTTGGGCTGCATTCATAGTCATCTTGGGCCACAGGTTGGACAAAACAGTTGTGAAGTTTGGAGAGCATTTTTAAAATTAAGAAGAATAGTTTTCTTGGCTTGAAAGAAAATGAGCCTAAATATAGTGAGAGAACAAGTGGTTTAGAATGCCCAAGCAACAAACTTCAGGGGTCTTCGGAGTCTGAAGACCCAAGTGAGTTTCCAGTACTTTAAACAACTTTTCCAGAGGATAATGATTTGTGGAAAGGTCCAGAACCTATATAGCACATCCGCTGGTGTAGTACCATACCTTGGGCATCGGGCATGAATCCCAAAACCCATACAGAATAGCTTAGCTGTGTGTAATGCAGGTGCAATTTAAATGGTGTCAGCTTGTCCTTGGTGCTGATTACATCTTGAAACCAAGATGTAAGGTCAGTTATATATTGGAGCCATTTCTGATAGGATTTATTAAATTGATCTTTTGCCTTGCAAACGTTTATAAAAAGTTGTGGTACGTTTGGTGTGGCCAGAGTTGTACAACAAGTGGACAACTACACTTTCAGTGTGCCAACTTGATTCCTAATGATGTGATGTAGTAGGAGGTATTTGAAAAGAAATGTATCGGAATTATTATTTTTTTTTTACCTTGCGTGCCTCAAAGGATATAAAGATGTCTTTCTCAAAGAGCTGAGAGATATATACAATACCCCTACTGGACCACCAGGTGGTCACTGTGACCAGCTAATTCCATGAATCTGTGGAAATTCCATAGAGGGGTTCGAAATGTTATGTTCCTCTTGTTTTGGATGATTATTGAATGTGACAACTCAAAATTTTAGATATTTCCTCACTTTTAGTCCTGGAGACAATGGTCACCAGGACAAATACAGTATAGATGGTAAAGATCTCTAGTGTGGACACAGATAGCAATAAAAACCTGTCAGTGGTTCTACTGTAATCCTTCCCTTAGAGAAATATTGGGTTTTGGAGGTATGACTCTATCTTTTTTTTTGGAGCTGAGAATGTAAATCATAATTCGTCTACATTAGCAACATTCTTTTGTAAGGAGTTCCTACTTGTTGGTGTTCCTAAAATGTATTTGCCTCTAACAATCAGAAATGTCCCTGCTTCAGTCCTACTAGTACAAGATCTTCTCACCCACTGTATAGTGTAGTTTTTCTCTGAGGGTGTACTTGTTATTGGTAATCTTAGTTGTCGACTTTTATTTACTCTTTATCTAACTTTTCTTTGCCATCAGCTCTAACTTATTTCATCCAGTTTGGGTTTGATATAGGGCCCAAGTGACATCTTAGTTTGAATCCTTGGATTGCCTACTAGCTTCATCCCACTTCTGTATTTGCCAGGCTGGGTTTTACTTTGGTCTACCTGTGGTTATGATGTCTTAATTCCTGATATTACATCTGCTTGCCTGGTATTGACTTTTGGCTATTCACATCTATTCGTTTGGCCAAAAGGTCATGAAAATTTGATGGGGCACCATAGTACAACAAAAGAATTAGATGCTTCCTGGAATGATGACTGCTATGGTCCCAGAGAGCTGTCCCAACCCCTACAATGTCTATTAATGCTCCCGGTTATGTGACATTCCTTGCTGTTAATCACTCTATAATAAGTACCACCATATCCTCCTCCATTTTTTCCATTGGTCTAAGGACCAGCTTTTGTCGAAGGAACATGCTGGAAAACCAGAATCCGATCAGTCAATGGCTGTGAGCGTTGATTAGTGTCTTCTATCGGTTCTTGTCAGAACACAAAGGCACAGCAGGAGAGATCACTGCAATAACATTGCTTAGTTAGAACAGCAATCTTTTAAGGCTTTTCTTTTGTTTGGTTCACTGGGTTGAATGAAAATAAAAATTGAATGTGTGTACCAGACTGTCATATCATTGGAAGGAATAGTGTCTCAAGGGCCAGATAAAGGCTAGCAAAGGACCACAGTTTGGAGACCACTGCTCTATAGGACCAAGAAAAAGACATTCCTTTTAGATTGCTGTGGACAATTTTCTCTACAATTTTTTCTTCTACATGTTCCATAATTGTCCTTATCTGCGCTGGATTCTGTATGAGGAACTATTACAGGTAAATTGGTTGGTATTTACAAGGAGTAAAGTACAAATACCGCCAAAAGTAATGATTTGTCTTATTGGCCATAAAGGAGCACTGACAACACTGGGGAATTTATAGGTTTCTGTTCTGCTAGAACCATACAATTTTTTTTTCTTTGAAGGTCATTTTAATAAAAAGCAAAGAATTCTGTTTCAGAATTCTGAAAATGTTGTTACCTGTTTGTGACTATCCTTTATAAGCTAAAATCCTAGTTTGCAGATTGGTACAAGGACGCTTAGTTTTATGACATATGTTTATGAGTGTCAAACATTCCCCATAATGGAAAATCTGACCTTTAACCACTTGCCTACTGAGCACTTTCACCCCCTTCCTGCCAAGACCAATTTTCAGCTTTCAGTACTGTCACACTTTGAATGACAATTGCGTGGTCATGTAACACTGTCCCCAAATGAATTTTTTATCATGTTTTCCCCACAAATAGAGATTTCTTTTGGTGGTATTTAATCACCCCTGTTTTTTGTTTTTTTTTGCAAAAAACAAAATAAAAAAGACAGGAAATTTAGAAAAACAAAAATATATTTTTCTTAGTTTCTAACAGAAAATTTTGTAAATAAGTAATTTTTCTCCTTCACTGATGTGCGCTGAAGAGGCGGCACCGATGGGCACTGATATGCTGCCCTAATGGGCACTGATAGGCTGCACTGATAGGCACTGATGAGGCTGCACTGATA
The DNA here is from genome assembly GCA_037952925.1 of Lithobates clamitans. Taxonomy (NCBI): domain Eukaryota; kingdom Metazoa; phylum Chordata; class Amphibia; order Anura; family Ranidae; genus Lithobates; species Lithobates clamitans. The sequence goes on along the minus strand of JBBGZY010001884.1, from coordinate 1,496,960 downwards.
GGCACTGATGAGGCTGCACTGATGGGCACTGATGAGGAGGCACTAATATGCAGCACTGATGGGCACTGATAGATGGCACTGATGGGCACTGATAGGCATCACTGATATGCAGCACTGATATGCAGCACTTATAGGCGGCACTGATGGGCACTGATAGGCAGCACTGGAGCAGGAAAAGGTTTACCACACTCACAGGTTTGAAGCAAAAGTGAAGACTTTATTAAAGATAAAAATCATCAGACAACATCGTAGACATCATGACATAAGTGCAAACCTGGCACAGATTAACGCATTTCATGATTTGGAATTCTTTTAGTCAGCTTAGGCAGCACTTATGGGCAATGATAGGTGGCACGGATAGGCGGCACTGATGGGTGGCACTGATAGGCGGCACTAATGGACACTGATGGGCGGCACTGATGGGCACTGATGGGTGGCACTGATGGACAGGCACTGATGGGTGGCACTGATGGGCAGGCACTTATGGGCACTGAAGTTTGTGAGTTTGTGTGTTTACAGTCTGCTACAAATATGCTGCACCATTCCCACATGCATATCACACGGCCTCCTGTGGGTGTACAAGATAGTTAGGAAGGGGTGTGTATGACTATTAAATGAAAATGTGGTAATACCCTGAATGGAAAAAAGTATAAGCTCATTGTAACGTAATGTTGCATAATGTAGCATCTGTGAGTTCCACATTTCCATTTCACATTGTCAGATGTCTTCAGAAAAGGATCAGTATGGGCATCTCCTATGTTTTTTTCCCTACAGGTCTCCTATAAATTCCAGCTAACTTTCAGCCTTCAATAACATCCATTGTTTCTGTTTGTCCTTCAGTTACAGGGCACTGCTTCTGTCCTGGGAGGTAAGCTGGAACGCTGTTGGTATAGCAGCCTGCTTGGCAAACGGTAATAAGGTCAGTGATTTCTCTTATGTGGCACTTTCACCTCCAACAAACGACTCGGAATGGACACCTCCAGTGGACCAATCCTCGATTGTCATCATTTACTCTTCCCCCAAATCAGAGAGACCACCATACCAGATGGAACGCTACCTGGATTACTGCAGCAGCAAAAAGGGTTGGTTAATACTGTCTATGCTGATAAGTGATATGTAAATGAACTTAAAGAGGAAATAAAGGAGAAAAATAAAAGGTGCAGCTGAAATTGGGAAGGGCTGGCAAACTTTGGCTGGTTGTAGGTGGAAAGTACCAAGGTTGCCAACTCATCTCTTTAAAGGGTTATTGTAGTATTGCACAAAATCTGATCCCTACCCCCACCCTGGTTTTCATGATTAAATTATGCAACACAAAAGCAGTCTTTGGACGCAGGTAAATTCAACTTCCCACTGCCTTGACTGCCCAGGTCCAGAGGCAGTGTCTACACCAGGGGTCTTCAAACTATGGCCCTACAGTTGTTTAGGAGCTACGATTCCCATCCTGCCTAGTCATGTCTCTAAATTTCACAGTTTTGCAATGCCTCATGGGATGTGTAGTTCCACCACAGCTGGAGGGCCGTAGTTTCAAGATCCCTGGTCTACCCCCTCCTGTACTTCTAGGTCCTCTGGAATTGACATGTGCACTGGGCTTAGCCTTAGAACATGGACCCCATAGGACATAAACACTAGACCTGCAATAGACATGGACCTGTCTGTACTTTCCAGTTTGATGAAATGGAAGCAGATGATGGAGGTGACATACTATTTTTTTCACTGTGACCCTCTGCCTTCTTATTAATTGCAAATATCCAATATCTCACAAAAGTGAGTGCACCCCTCACATTTTTGTAAATATTTTATAATATCTTTTCATGTGACAACACTGAAGAAATTACACTTTGCTACAATGTAAAGTAGTGAGTGTACAGCTTGTATAACAGTGTAAATTTGCTGTCCCCTCAAAATAACTCAACACACAGCCATTAATGTCTAAACCGCTGGCAACAAAAGTGAGTACACCCCTAAGTGAAAATGTCCAAATTGGTCCCAATTATCCATTTTTCCTCCCCAGTGTCATGTGACTTGCTAGTGTTACAGGGTCTTAGGTGTGAATGGGGAGCAGGTGTGTTAAATTTGGTGTTATCGCTCTCACTCTCTCATACTGGTCACTGGAAGTTCAACATGGCACCTCATGGCAAAGAACTCTCTGAGGATTTGAAAAAAAGAATTGTTCCTTTACATAAAGATGGCCTAGGCTATGAAAGGATTGTCAAGACCCTGAAACTGAGCTGCAGCATGGTGGCCAAGACTATACAGCATTTTAACAGGACAGGTTCCACTCAGAACAGGCCTCGCCATGGTCGACCAAAGAAGTTGAATGCACGTGCTCAGCGTCATATCCAGAGGTTGTCTTTGGGAAATAGACTTATGAGTGCTGCCAGCATTGCTGCAGAGGTTATAGGGGTGGGGGGTCAGCCTGTTAGTGCTTAGACCACACACCACACACTGCATCAAATTGGTCTGCATGGCTGTCGTCCCAGAAGGAAGCCTCTTCTAAAGATGATGCACAAGAAAGCCAGCAAACAGTTTGCTGAAGACAAGCAGACTAAGGACATGGATTACTGGAGACATGTTCTGTGGTCTGATGGGACCAAGATAAACTTATTTGGTTCAGATGGTGTCAAGCGTGTGTGGGGGAAACCAGGTGAGGATTACAAAGACAAGTGTGTCTTGCCTACAGACAAGCATGGTGGTGGGAATGTCATGGTCTAGGGCTGCATGAGTGCTGCCAGCACTGGGGAGCTACAGTTCATTGAGGGACCCATGAATGCCAACATGTACTGTGACATACTGAAGCAGAGCATGATCCTCTCCCTTCGGAGACTGGGCCGCAGGCAATATTCCAACATAATAACTACCCCAAACACACCTCCAAGACCACCACTGCCTTGCTAAAGAATCTGAGGGTAAAGGTGATGGACTGCCCAAGCATGTCTCCAGACATAACCCTATTGATCATCTGTGGGACATCCTCAAACAGAAGGTGGAAGAGCGCAAGGTCTCTAAAATCCACCAGCTCCGTGATGTCGTCATGGAGGAGTGGAAGAGGACTCCAGTGGCAACCTGTGAAGCTCTGGTGAACTCCATGCCCAAGAGGGTTAAGGCAGTGCTGGAAAATAATGGTGGCCACACAAAATGTTGACACTTTGGGCCCAATTTGGACATTTTCACTTAGGGGTGTACTCACTTTTGTTGCCAGCGGTTTGGACATTAATGGCTGTGTGTTATTTTGAGGGGACAGCAAATTTACACTGTTATACAAGCTGTACACTCACTACTTTACATTGTAGCAAAGTGTCATTTCTTCAGTGTTGTCACATGAAAAGATAGAATGAAATATTTACAAAAATGTGAGGGGTGTACTCACTTTTTTGAGATACTGTATATACATTGTACAAGTATGATGGATAATTAGGTCCACTCATTGAAAGAAAATAGAGACACAATACGCAATGCGTGGCACCACATCCAGATTATATGAATAAAAGGAGAGAAAAATTAGAAGGCGGTCTTTTAAGGCTGCCACTGTATTCCCAATGGGAAAAGAGAAGTACTCAAGGGTATAGATAAAATATCAAAATGTATTAAAAAACATCATAAAAACATGTCACAAAGGATAAGTGCATGGGTATGCTGTGGTATGTACATTCTCCCATATATGACAAATATGTCTGGACAGGGAAACCTGTATGGATGGTCTCTGGAATAGTGAATATGCTGTCATAACAGGAATCATCTATCTGAAGGCCAGCCGACGGGATCACAATGCCAGCACCAATGGAATACTCTGCATTTCGCCAATAGCTTCCTCAGGAGATGCTATTGGTACTCATGTGTTTGATTTCATTCCAATAGGATCTCCTGAGGAAGCTATTGGCGAAACGCGTAGAGATTCATTGCTGCTGGCATTGTCAATCCCATCGGCTGGCCTTCAGATTTCTGTTATGACAGCATATTCACTATTCCAGAGGCCACCCGTACAGGTTTTCCTGTCCAGCCATATTTGTTATATATGGGAGAATGTACATACCATGGCATACCCATGCGCTTATCCTTGTGACATGTTTTTATGATGATATTTAATACATTTTGATATTTTATCCATACTCTTGAATACTTCTGTTTCCCCATTGGGATTACAGTGGCACCATTAAAAGTCCGCCTTCCAATTTTTCTCTCTTTAGGTCAACTCATTGCCTTGCTCTGTGCTCCTCACATCACGCATCGGCCAACAGAAACTGATTGAAGACCCTCTTTCAAAATTGAATAGAGGCTCATGATCAAACCATGGTGCAAATTATACATCCAGGACATAAAAGTAATGGCTTTGATATGGTGTTAAACGTAGAGCCAGCCCAACAGCTGTCAATGTTTTTAAACAAGTTAGGCGCAAGAAAATGAACGATCCCTGTAAGGATCGGCACCCCAATTACAGTACTCTTGTCAAAGTCAAATGACCACAAGATCACTGTATAAAGGACCAGTATTTTGTATAGCAATGTTCAGTGTCCTTAAGCATTAAAAACGTTGCTAGATGAAGATCATGGCTTTGAATGTCATTTTTGTTTTTGTGTCACATCGGCTAGGGACACAAAAAGTGATTGTGGTGATTGGAGAAGAAGATGATATACAGAAGTGGAAGGATAAGTGGGAAGAAAACCAATTTTCCAAAACTCTTGATCAGTTCAGATTTTCACGGGCAGAGCTGGACTGTATCACCAGGAAAGATATTGTTGAAGAGATGCTGGAAAAAATAGAAAAGTTGAGAAAATCCCTGATCAGTCCAACAGGTAAGTGAGGATTTGTTGGTCAAGTTGTAAATAGCTGAGAAAGTAGACATGCGTAATTCGTTTCGTTCCAAATTATTTCTTTTTAACTAATTTCAAGAAATTCGTTAATTCGGAAACTGAATTAAAATGAAAACCAGTTTAACCAAATTTTTCTGAATATTCATAAATGCGTAGATTCGAAAATTTGGAAAATCAGAAATTTGAAAATCTGAAATAATAACTAACTTTTAAATTATAGGTATTAGAATTTCCTTTCAAATTTGGCTGTTAGTGAACGTAACGAATGTGGATTTATTCGAAGTTACCAATTATCCAAAATAAGGAATGCCGTATCTAAACGAATGTAGCGTAATGAATTAATAATAATAAATAGCAATAATAATACATTTTTTTATAAATTATTTATTATTAATTCATTCCGTTCCATTTGTTTAGAAATAAATAAACAAATGGAACGAAACTAAATAATAATACATAATAATACTTTTTATTATTATTATTATTATTGTTATTTATTATTAATTTGTTAAGTTCCATTTGTTTAGATACGGCATTCATTACTTTGGATAGTTTGTAACTTCGGATAAATTTGTTTTCGTTACGTTCACAAACAGCCAAATTTGAAAGGAAATTCCAATACCTATAATTTAATAGTTAGTTATTATTAGTTAGTTAGTTATTCTTTAGAATTTTTGTTGTTATTTTCGGATTTTTTGGATGTGGATTTTCTAATTTACAAATTTACAATTTTTTCAAAAATTTACGAATTCATGAATTTCCGAATTTTCGAATTGGGATCATAACCAATGACCCGAAAAAAAAAAGGAAACGAATTAAACAAATGAAAATGAACACATTTTTAGGCAGTGTACACATGTATGGGAAAGGTTTTGTGTAAAGCAAATTAAGAGCTATCAAGATAAAATGGCATCATATGGATCTGCTTAGCTACTTGCGGACCGCCTCACGCAGAGGTGGCCGCTCTGTGCCAGATCACGTACCTAGTATGTGATCTGATACTTCCGGGTCTGGGGCGCGGGCCGCCGGCGACCCGCTCCCGCTGTGTTAGGACACAGCAGGAGCCAATCAGCGGGTCCGGCGAACTCGATGTCCACTGGGACCCGCCGATCATTCGAGACACAGGCAAAACGGCAGTCTGTCTATGTAAGCAAGGCAGACCTCCATTCTGTGAGAGGGGAATGTACTGATCCTGTGTTTCTGCTAAGCAAGAACACAAATCGTTACCTTCCCCATCAAAGCACCTCCCCAAAAGTTAGTAAGCACTCCTAGGGAAGACATTTAACACTTTGATCGCCCCCGATGTTCACCCCTTCCATGCCAGTGTCATTAGTACAGTGACAGTGCATATTTTTAGCACTGATCACTGTATTAGTGTCACTGGTTCCCAAAAAAACTGTCAGTTAGGTGTCCGATTTGTCCACCGCAATGTCGCAGTCCCGATATAAGTCGTTGATTGAGGCCATTACTGGTAAAAATAAATAAATAAAAATGTCCCATAGTCTGTAGATGCTATAACTCTTTCGCAAACCAATCAATATACACTTATTGGGATTTTGTTTGTTTGTTTGTAAGTGACATTTGGAAGCAGAATCAGCCAAATCTGGCTCATGTGTTTACTATCACACACACATTGGGGCTGTAGTTGACCACAACCATCAGCAGAATCACAGCGAAGATCATTGGCTGCGAGCCTGCTGACCAACTTGTGCTCTGTCCAAGCACAGCATGAGAAATCAGAAAGTTTTCCCCCCGTGCTGTACCTGTACATTTCAGGGGAACAGCAAAACTGACGACCAGCAATACATGTTAAACTGCTGGCCGTCAAGTGATGCACAATATTACGTTGCATTAATACACATGCATTAATGCAATGCATAGTATGAATCTGCCCTGAGTATTTGCTAGAAAGTCTAGTACAGTGGAACCTTGGACTATGAGCATAATCCGTTCCAGGAGAATGCTTGTAATCCAAAGCACTCGCATATCAAAGCGAGTTTCCCCATAGAAGTCAATGGAAATGAAAATAATTTGTTTCTGCATTGACTTCTATTGCATGCAATACCGCATGTAGCCAGAGGTGGGGGGGGGGGGCGCCGGAGAGCCTTGCAAATACTCGGGGACTGCTCGGCTGAACTTAGAAAGCCTTGGAAAGGCACGGAAACACTCAGGAACCAAGTATTTCCGAGTGTTTCCGAGTGATTCCGAGTATTTCCGAATGGCTCCGAACCGTTCAGAGTGTCAATGGCGCCCCTGCACCTCTGGCCAAATGCGGTACTGCACACCCCATTAGCTTGAATTCTTGATAACTCGCAAACCGAGCCAGAATTTAAAAAAACAAAGGTTGCTCGTCTTTCAAAACGCTCGTTAACCGCGTTACTCGTTAACCAAGGTTCCACTGTATTTGGGAGATGCTGTAATATTCATTTGGCTGCTCTGCCTCCTCACTTTGGCTGATACCAATAAAATACGTTTCTTGTTACATTCTACATTCTTTAGTTGAGCCTCCCGTAATAATGGGCCTTCACCTCATGCCTATACATTAGTATATTGCTCTACCAATCCTGGAAAAATAAAATGCAAGCTGAAGTGTTCTGTGTGCCAAGGCTGCTAATATACTGTTAAAATATTATACCCAGAGTAGTGTTGGACCTTCTTACGAAAAAAAAAAAAAGACACTGCCATTTCTGCATATATACTGTAGTCAAGGTAATCCTCCTACTGGACCTTCAACTGGTCTAGTTGAGATATGAGGAAAGTGATGTGATTTCCGGAGGCAGTGGGCCTGGTCAAGGCATTGGTAGATGCAGGAACTTTCTCTTACACTGATCTTCTCTTACTAACAGGTCTTCAAGAGAAACCAAGTGGAAACGAGGTAAGAGATTCCTCCATAACAGTAAGTTCTTCACTAAATAGAGATATGCCAATAATTTTTATTAAAGTGGAACTTCAGTCATTTTTTCATCTTTCCATCCTTTAAATCTTCTGCCCTTGTTGTTGTTTTAACTTTGGATAGTAAAACTTTTTTTTCTCAGTAAATCCCTTATACAGCCCACTTCCTGTTTCTTGTCTGGTCATTAGCCTAGGCTTATGACATCATGCACAGCTCTATCTCTGACTCTCGTGAGAGTTTGCCAGGAAGGGAGGGGGGGGGGTGAGTCATAAGAGGGCCAATGGGAGCTGCAGAGCTGGAGGTGTGCCTCTATGTGTGTCTGTGAAAATCCAGGAAGTGAACAGGCAGCAGCTTCAGCTGCCCACAGTTAAAATGGATGCAACCAGACTCAGTGGAGGGAGATTTCTGCAGCATATTTGGCAAGTACAGAAAATATATATACAATAATATGCAAACTGGTTGGAGGGAAGCTTCAGAAATGGCAAAGATGTTTTTATTCCAAATTATGTGAGCAGACTGCAGTTCCTCTTTAAGTATTATTTATTTCATCTATTTCTGTACTTTTACTTTAGGAAGTGAAGCAAGTGCCACAAATAACCGAGAAAACTAAACAAGGCAAACAAGATAAGATGAATAAGCAACAATCAAATAAACATAACAAGGACAACATGACGAAAAATCAACAATTACAGAAAGGACCTCCATCAAACAATACAACACAAGTAGAAAGGCATGGAGAAATGAATCAGGCCATCCGCATTCTGTCCTGGCCAAAGACCGACAGTCATTGGCTGCTGACACTTCTGCGGTCTCCATATTTCAGGGAAACAGTGAAGGATGTGGAGACCATCAACGTGACTGGAAGTGAACTTGAGAAAATCACAGAACAGACCTCATCTGTGGCCACATACATTTTTTATTTCACCAAGGAAAGCCTGGAATTATTTCGTTCTCAGCTACGCAACAGTGTGAAGCTTCTGTCTAATTTTGGTAAGTAAACATCCAACTATACAACGGGCTCTTCATATACAGTAGCTATACCAGTTTGAAGACATGAAGACGTTTCATCTATTGGCTGTTGAGGGAGAAATTTCCAGTATTTTACACAAAATATGTTCTTACAACTCTAGATCCAACCCAGGGCAACCAGCTGCTTCATCTTTAAAGCAGAGTTACAGCCATTTATTGAACTGTGCACCCAAAGCCTTTGATTTAGAGACCAAATACATCTTAAATATAGAGCCATTTATCCAACTGTACATCCAGAGCCTCTGGTTTATAGACCAGATACATACAAATATAGTTATGCATCCAAATGTCCATCCAGAGCCTCTGGTTTATAGACCAGATACATACAAATATAGAGCTATGTATCCAACTGTCCATCTAGAGCCTCTGGTTTATAGACAGATACATCCTAAATATAGAGCCATTTGTCCAACTGTCCATCCAGAGCCTCTGGTTTATAGACCAGATACATCCACAATATAGAACCATTTTTCCAACTGTCCATCCAGAGCCTCTGGTTTATAGACTGGATACATCCTAAATATAGAGCCATTTATCCAACTGTTCATCCAGAGCCTCTGGTTTATAGACCGGATGCATCCTAAATATAGAGCCATGTATCCAATTGCCCATCCAGAGCCTCTGGTTTATAGACCGGATACATCCTAAATATAGAGCCATTTATCCAACTGTCAATACATAGCCTCTGGTTTATAGACCGGATATATCCTAAATATAGAGCCATTTATCCAACTGTCCATCCATAGCCTCTGGTTTATAGACCGGATACATCCTAAATATAGAGTCATTTATTCAACTGTCCATCCAGAGCCTCTGGTTTATAGACCGGATACATCCTAAATATAGAACCATTTATCCAACTGTCCATCCAGAGCCTCTGGTTTTATAGAACGGATACATCCTAAATATAGAACCATTTATCCAACTGTCCATCCAGAGCCTCTGGTTTTATAGAACGGATACATCCTAAATATAGAACCATTTATCCAACTGTCCATCCAGAGCCTCTGGTTTTATAGAACGGATACATCCTAAATATAGAACCATTTATCCAACTGTCCATCCAGAGCCTCTGGTTTATAGACCGGATAGATCCTAAATATAGAACCATTTATCCAACTGTCCATCCAGAGCCTCTGGTTTATAAACCTCCTAAATATAGAGCAATTTATCTATCTGTACATCCAAAGCCTCTGGTTTATAGACCAGATATAGTATAAATATAGAGCTGTTTATCCAATTGCCCTTGTAGAAACACTGGATATTATTTATAACCAGTGGCAGAACTATCAGGGTCACAAAGGTCACACTTGCGACCGGGTCCTGGAGTTTCGCCACTATGGGGGAGGGGGCCCAAGAGCCTTGACTGTGGCCCCCTAGTGGCTGCAGGGCTCTGAGCTGCATGTCTCTTTCTCTCACAGCCCAGAGCCAGTGCTGCCAGTTCCCTCCCCCCACACGGATGGGAGAGAAGGGAGAGAGAGCTGATCAGCTTCTTCTCCTCCCATCCCTCTCCTCCTGTGTCTGTCCCGCCCACACAGTGGGCACAGTGCTATGCATCTGAGGAGGGGGAGTGTGGGCAGGAAGTTTGAAGTCCGGCTGCCAGATGAGGAAAGGTGCCAATGCCTGAGTGAGCTCTCCATCCGTCCACTGTGAGTAAAGTCTCCCCCCTCCCTCCCTTCACTCTCCTGCCCCCCAGTGAGTAAACTATTGTAAGAGGGACTCCAATGTAAGGGGTGCTCTGTGGACTCTATGTGATGACGTAAGGGGGCTTTGGTGAGCAGAGACCGCCTCAAATCAGAGTTCCCACAGCATTCCCCCTTACATCAGACCCCCCCACTTAAATCAGGGTTCCCTTTACATTCCAGAGTCCATAGAGATCCCCCTTAGTGTAAGTGGAAATTCTGCAGACTCTGATGTAAGGCACGGCTCTGCGGAATCTTATGTAAGGGGAGCTCTGCAGACTCTAAAGTAGGTGGGCTTTGTGGACTTCGATGTAAAGAGGCTCTGCAGACTCTGATGCAAGTGGTGCTCTGGGATCCCTGATTAAAGGGGAATGCTGGGATCTCTGATGTAGAGGACAACTCTGATGTAGGGAGAGGCTCTGGGAACCCTGATTAAAGGGGAGTGCTGGGAACACTGATGTAAGTGGGGGCTCTGGTTACCAGAGTCTGCAGCGTTCCTTCTCACATCAGAGTTCCCTCCTTACATCAGAGTTCTCAGTGTTCCCCCTTAAATTAAAGTCCCCAGAGTTCTCCCTTACACCAGAGTCTGCAGAGTTGCCCCTTACATTGTAAGGGAACTCTGCGAGTTCAGATGTAAGGGGAATTCTGCAGATTCAGATGTAAAGGGGAACTCTGTGGATTCAGATGTAAAAGGGAACTCTGAAGATTTAGGTGTATGGGGAAGCTCTGTGGATTCAGATGTAAAGTAGATCTCTGTGGATTCAGATGTAAAGGGGAACTCTGTGGATTCAGATGTAAAGTGGAACTCTGTGGATTCAGATGTAAAGTGGAACTCTGTGGATTCAGATGTAAAGTGGAACTCTGTGGATTTAGATGTAAAGGGGAACTCTGTGAATCCAAATGTAAAAGGGGAACTCTGTGGATCCAAATGTAAAAGGGAACTCTGTGGATTCAGATGTAAAGGGGAACTCTGTGGATTCTGATGTAAAGGGGAACTCTGTGGATTCAGATGTAAAGGGGAACTCTGTGGATTCAGATGTAAAGGGGAATTCTGTGGATTCAGATGTAAAGTGGAACTCTGTGGATTCAGATGTAAAGTGGAACTCTGTGGATTCAGATGTAAAGTGGAACTCTGTGGATTCAGATGTAAAGTGGAACTATGTGGATTTGGATGTAAAGGGGAACTCTGTGGATCCAAATGTAAAAGGGGAACTCTGCAGATTCAGATGTAAAAAGGTAACTCTGTGGATTCAGATGTAAAGGGGAACTCTGTGGATTCAGATGTAAAGGGGAACTCTGTGGATTCAGATGTAAAGGGGAACTCTGTGGATCCAAATGTAAAAGGGGAACTCTGCAGATTCAGATGCAAAGGGGAACTCTGCGGATTCAGATGTAAAGGGGAATTCTGTGGATTTAGATGTAAAGGGGAACTCTGTGGATCCAAATGTAAAAGGGGAACTCTGTGGATCCAAATGTAAAAGGGGAACTCTGTGGATTCAGATGTAAAGGGGAACTCTGTGGATTCTGATGTAAAGGGGAACTCTGTGGATTCAGATGTAAAGGGGAACTCTGTGGATTCAGATGTAAAGGGGAATTTTGTGGATTCAGATGTAAAGTGGAACTCTGTGGATTCAGATGTAAAGTGGAACTCTGTGGATTCAGATGTAAAGTGGAACTCTGTGGATTCAGATGTAAAGTGGAACTATGTGGATTTGGATGTAAAGGGGAACTCTGTGGATCCAAATGTAAAAGGGGAACTCTGCAGATTCAGATGTAAAAAGGTAACTCTGTGGATTCAGATGTAAAGGGGAACTCTGTGGATTCAGATGTAAAGGGGAACTCTGTGGATTCAGATGTAAAGGGGAACTCTGTGGATCCAAATGTAAAAGGGGAACTCTGCAGATTCAGATGCAAAGGGGAACTCTGCGGATTCAGATGTAAAGGGGAATTCTGTGGATTCAGATGTAAAGTGGAACTCTGTGGATTCAGATGTAAAGGTGAACTCTGTGGATTCATATGTAAAGGGGAACTCTGTGGATTCAGATGTAAGGGGGGAATCTAACATGCTATCTTCTGAGGGTTCCCCTTGTCCTGAAGAAGTGGTCAATATTCAGGAAATGTGTAGGCACATGGGATACCCTGTTGTAATTATATACAACATATATGAGCCACTATTTGGCGCATTTGACCCACGTTCTTATTATACATTTATACGCAGTCATGTAGGTTTATATGTGTATCCTAAATAATGTCTAAACATCAACTTGTGGGGTTTGCAGATTAGCATTCCCTGTTTTTTAAGGGTTTGTTTTTTGTGACGTGTAAGTAATACATTTGATAAATTTTTTTAATTTTTGAGTCAAAGTTTTTCTTGATTGTGCGTGTTGAACCTTTTTTTACTTTGGTGGTGTATCAACACAGCGATTGAATAGGAGCAAAGAACAGAAGATCATCAGTCCATAAATGGTTTTTGAAAATATTCCATGTAATAATCTTACTGTAACTGTTTTTTTTTTTGCAGAAAATAAGAAAATAATTGTAGTGATAGATAATCTGGAGAATAAATACGATGAGCAAAAAGCTACCAAACGCCACCACGAATTACCTTTCAGCAGCCTTTCCAAACACCTTTTTCTTTTTTGGAAGAGGGAGAAAGAGACGGATTATCTGACACATCTCACCAAGAACCAACAGGTCGCCGAAAAAGCTGAACAAAAAATGAAACAGTTTCAAAATCTGATAAATGAGAGAAGTAAGAATTTCTGAATCATCACCGTCTTCCTCTGTCTAGAAGTTGTTGAATTATTTTTAAATGTTTAACCACTTGACGACCAGCCGCCGCAGTTTTAATGCGGCAGAATGGTACGGCTGGGCAAAGTAACATAACATGTGACCACTAGGGGCGCGCCACGCCACCAGGGGCGCGCACGCGCCGGCTGCGCGCCCCCCCGAGCCGATGCGACATGGAGAACCGGGATCTGTGTGTGTAAACACACAGTTTCCGGTTCTCTGCGTAAAGAAGTGACAGATCATCTGTTCATACAGAGTATGAACAGCGATCTATCTCTTCCCCTACACAGTCCCCTCCCCCCTTCAGTTAGAACACACACTGAGGGAACACAATTAACCCCTTGATCACCCCCTAGTGTTAACACCTTCATTGCCAGTGACATTTTTACAGTAATCAATGCATTTTTATAGCACTGATCGCTGTATTAATTCCAGTGGTCCCAAAAATGTGTCAAAAGTGTCCGATGTGTCCGCCAGAATGTCGCAGTCCCAATAAAAATCACAGATCGCCGCCATTACTAGTAAAAAAAAAAAAATAATAAAAATGCCATAAAACTATCCACTATTTTGTAGACGCTATAACTTTTGCGCAAACCAATCAATATACGCTTATTGCGATTTTTTTTTTACCAACAATATGTAGAAGAATACATATCGGCCTAAACTGAGGACAAAAATAGTTTTTTTTATTTATTTTTGGACGATATTTATTATAGCAAAAAGTAAAAAATATTGTGTTCTTTTCAAAATTGTCGCTCTTTTTTTGTTTATAGCGCAAAAAATGAAAAACGCAGAGGTGATCAAATACCACCAAAAGAAATCTCTATTTGTGGGAAAAAAAGGACGTCAATTTTGTTTGGGTACAACATTGCATTACCGCGCAATTGTCAGTTAAAGCGTCGCAGTGCCGAATCGCAAAAAGTGCTCTGGTCAGGAAGGGGGTAAAATCTTCCGGGGCTGAAGCGGTTTATAAAAGAAATAAACTGGATAATGTACACATTAACCACTTCAGCTCCTTAAGATTTGACCCCCTTCATGACCAAGGCATTTTTTGCTATTGGGCACTGAGCTAATTTAATTGGCAAATGCACGGTCATGCAATGCTGTACTCAAACTAAATTGATATCATTTTTTTCACACAAATAGAGCTTTCTTTTGATGGTATTTAATCACCACTGTTTTTTTTTTTTTTTGCAATATAAACGAATAAAACACCAGAAATTTTGAAAAAAAAAAATATATTTTTTACTTTCTGGTTTAAAACACATCCAATAAAAAAATTAAGAAAATCAAATGTTTTCAAAAATGTTGTCCAAAATTGTATCCAAAATGTATTCTGCTACATGGGAGAGAAGATATTTTGCCCATGTTCTAGAAAATAAAGCACCACATCCCTTAGAAATATTTAAGAAATTAGGAAAGGTATATGGGATTTTTTAAGTTGCTAAATTAGAACAAAATAATTTCATAAAAAGTAGAAATGTATTTAAGCAATAAAAACAGACATACAAAAATAGATATTGATATTACAGTACTGATACATGTGCTGACTGATTTCATCTCTACATGTTTCGCCTTGATAATTGGCTTCTTCGGGAGATTTAATTGATATCAGGCACAATGAACACTAGAAATAAACAGATTTTTCTTTTTTTTTATTTCTGTTTATTTCTAGTGCTCATTGTGCCTGATATCAATTAAATCTCCCGAAGAAGCCAATTACCAAGGCGAAACATGTAGAGATGAAATCAGTCAGCACATGTATCAGTACTGTAATATCAATATCTATTTTTGTATGTCTGTTTTTATTGCTTGAATACATTTCTACTTTTTATAAAACTATTTTGTTCTAATTTAGCACCTTAAAAATACCATATACCTAATTTCTTAAATATTCTGCTACATGTTTTGGGTTTTCAACAAATCCCAATAAGTGCATATTGATTGGTTTGCGTGAAAGTTATAGTTTGTCAAAAGTATGGGATATATACTGAAATCTTTATTTTTAATTATTTTTTTTTATGCTACTAATGGGGGCGATCAATGGCGACTTATAATGGGATATTGCGGCCGACAATCTGACACTAACTGACCCTGGGTAGGAACTGACCCACTAGTTACTGCCAAGTCTAGTATAAATAAATAAATAAATAAATAAATAAATACAAATTCCAGTAAACTGTATATAACATGGTTTGTAGATGCTATAACTTTCATTCCAACTTTCAAAACCAATTAATATACACTTATTGAGATTTTATATAATTTTATATAAGATAGATATATAAGATAGATTTTATATAAGACATGTAGCAGAATACATTTTGACATAAATTTGTGAAGAAATTTGATTTTGTTTACATTTTTTATTGGATATGTTTTATAACAGAAAGTAAAGAATATGTGTTTTTTTTTCAAAATTTTTTTTTTTCGTTTATATAATAAAAAATAAAATACCCAGTGGTGTTTAAATACTGCCAAAAGAAATTTCTATTTGGTGGTATGCTTTGTATTAGAAAGACTATTGAATAATTGAAAAACACCACTTTAATCTATAAGGTTTATTAATTTTTTTCCAATCTGTTTTAATCTCACAGTTGGGGGACCTGATACACCATGGCCGGTAAGTTTTTAAAATATAATCTTTTTTATATACAGTGTAAGCATTTTGTTTGCTGGGTCTCTGCGTTCCAATCACCTTTCATAACTTTAGACCCTGCTAGGCAAAATGACTGTTCCGCTTTAAGGGCTCATTCATATGAATGCATTTATGTGTATCCCTTTAAGAATTCAACATATTTTTAAGGGGGGCTCATGCAAAAAAAACAGCAGGAGGTCACCCCCAAATTCTATAAGGCGGGAACCCCATGCAAAAATCAAGAGAAAGCCTGAGGTCCACTCAAAAAATCCATATTAGACCTTTATCTGAGCATGCTGCCTGACAGGCCAGGGAAGGGGGTGTTTGCGAGTAACGCGGTTAACGAGCGTTTTGCAAAACGAGCACTGTATTTCTAAGAACCCTACCTTGGTTTGCGAGTGTTGTCTCGCAAAACAAGCAGGATTCAGGCCAAAAGCAGTGTGCAATACCGCTTTCGTCCTGAGGTAGGGGGCGCCAGAGCCGAACAGCGCCAATCGTCGGCGTTCGGAAATGCACGGAAACGCCCAAGGACAGTTCGGCTGACCTTGGCAAACCTCGGAAAGGCTCTGAGTCTTTCTGAGGTTTGCTGAGTCTTTCCGAGATTTGCCAAGGTCAGCCGAAGCGTGCTCGGGCCTTTTCGGCCGTTTCCGAGGCTCTTCGGCGCCTCCCGCCTCTGGCCGCATACGGTATTGCATCCCACTGAAGTCAATGCGTAACTAATTATTTTCATTTCCATTGACTTCAATGGGAAAACTCGCTTTGATATGCAAGTACATTGGATTACGAGCATACTCCTGGAATGGACTATGCTAGTAATCCAAGGTTCCATTGTACATGCACTCAATGTGGGGGGTTACCTTGCCAGGGGGGGAACTCCTTGGCAAGGCAGCTTGTCCTCATGTCTTCTTGTCGATGAGGACAAGAGCATCTTCCCCACAACCCTGACTCGCTGGTTGTGAGCATCTGAGGGTCTACTTATTGGAATCTGGAAGCCCTCTTTAACAATAAAAACAAAAGTCCTACGATGTATGTCCATCATCAATCATGTTGTCCAGCAATGTAGATGTCTGATGCCAACTCTCATCCTGATGACTTCTTGCCCTCTACTGACAGCTCCGGTGGATAACAGTAAAGTCTCCCGGGTAATAACATTGACCATAAATGGCCATAACCATATTTGGTCAATGTTGTCACAGGGACCCAAAGCTCAGCTCTGGTATGAATTTTGGAACTCCACACAAAAAATAAAAAAAAAGAAAGCATGAGGTACCCCCCCCCGAAAAAATTCACATCAGACCTTTATCTGTGCATGTAGCTTGGCAGGCCAGGAAAGGGGAGGATGAGGGTGTGACCCCCCTCCTGAACAATACCAGGCCACATGCCCTGACTGTTGGGGGGGTACTTTGCCAGTGGTACCCCTTGCAAACCATCTTGTCCCCATGTTGAAGAGGACAAGAACCTGTCATATTTAGGCAACAATGTCACCCCCTATCCCCACTCCTTTGCTTTTGCAGCTGGGAATCACTCAGCTCATCCCCATTCTTTGACAATCAAGCGCCATTTCAAGCCCATTGCACTCTTACAAACCACCAAAAAACTGATTGCTCGTAAAACCTTGCGGTGTAAAAAATGTTCTACTCTGTGGTCACCATGGTTAAACCATCCTAAGTGCATAGTTACCCCTTGCTGACCTAATACATCCTTTTTCCTTTGATGACTGGTCGCAATTACCTGTTGTAATCTTTTTGATTGCTGTGTTGTATCTCTATACCCTTCCCATCCCCCTTTACCCTTCATATCACTTTCCCTCCCAATTCCTCCTTCTTCCTCTTCACACTAACTCCTCATTTATATCATTGGAGCAACTCTCCTAAGTACTGCTGCAATGTCTTATGTCTTATAAGGGTTGTCTACAGGCTACTTACATATCCTGTTGACTTCTAGACCATGCTCTAACTGTAGCTTTATTGCACATGTCTTCTCCTTTTCTGTATGTGGATTTAAATCTTTAATAAAAAAATCTATTGAATTAGAAAAAAAAAACATTAAAAAATCTCAATTTTACCTCTCATATTGACTCCAATACATTTTTTCAAAGTGGTGTCCAAAATGTCCCAATTTTATCAAAAATTTGAAAAGACTTTAAATTTCGCTCATCCCTAATCATTATTATTTATCTTATACTTTTCAAAAATCTATATATCTTCTCTTAACCACACCATAGAATATGGTGTAATTTATGATTTTTCTCAGGTTCAGAAGGTCCATGTCTGATGTTTAACCCAAAATGTATCTCTGTAGGGACCTAGGACTGTCGGGATCTTCTCCAGATCTGCAAAAGAGGACTATGAATGGTTGGAGAAACTGCTGAAATCACCAAAATGTCAGGATTTTGTAAAAGATGTCAGACCGTTTTATATATCTAACAAAGGATATGAAGATTTTTATAAAGAGGTCATTAATTGCACCTTTGGGATCCTGTATCACACCAAGAACAGAGGGAGAGTCAATATCACTGATGTCACAGACTCCTTGTATGACATGGAAATAGAATACATGTCATCTGCACTTGGTAAATAGTCACATGTAACCAGTGGTAAAGTCTTTGACTGAACAAATTTAATTTGACCCTTAAGGTAAAATGTATTATGTGTCTTCTAAGCAATGCATGTTTTAGAATACCAGGACAAGACACAGGACAGATATTGGCTATGAAATGTAGAATAGAAAAATTAGAGGTTAAAAAAATTATGCAAAGCCAGGGCTCTTTTTTCAGCGGGAATGTGGGGGAACGCAGTTCCGGCACCTTCTGCACTGAATAAATGTAATGGCAAAGGGTGCTGGGGTGTGCTGGAGGCTGGGAGATCTATTGTTGATGGAAAGGGTCTATTGTTGTTGGCTACTGGAGGGTCCATTGATGCTGGCTGATGGGGGGTCTATCATTGCTGGGGGCCAATTGTTGCTGGGAGGGATCTACTGATGAGAGAGGGGTTTATTGTTGCTGGCTGCTGGAGGGTCTATTGATGCTGGCTTCTGGGAGATCTGTTGTTGCTGACAGGGGTCTACTGTTGCTGGGGTGGATCTGTTGTTACTAGGGTGGATCTTTTGTTACTGGAGGGTCATTTTGTTGCGGGGGTCTATTGTTGAAAGAAGGGTATATATCTTAATGCTTATTAATAAAATCTATACAAATTACTTAGCACCACAAAATGATACTTGGTTCTGTATTCTCTAAAAAGGTCCGTACTGGAAGGTGGGTAGAGGATGGAACCAAGGGGCGGTGCTCAGAGTTGGATAGGGGCCGAAGACAAGGGGTGACTTGAAAAGGGGAGTTCCTGAACCTATTCTCTGAGAAAAAAAGCCCTGTGCAAAGTAATATTTAATCTATAAATTGTCTTACACATCTCAGAACGTTGGGAGGCAGCATGTACTGTACATTTGTATAACTCATTATAGCAGAATTTACCCACCAACTTTACATGTATATGCAGCCAAAGCTTACTATACCAACATACATTACAAGAGTTTAATGCCCCATACACACAATAGGATTTTCCGACAAAAAAATCCATGAGATTTTTTCCAACGGATGTTGGCTCAAACTTGTCTTGCATACACACGGTCACACAAAGTTGGTCGGAAATTCCGAACGTCAAGAACGCGGTGACGTATGACACGTACGACGAGCCGAGAAAAATGAAGTTCAATAGCCAGTGCTGCTCTGCTGCTTGATTCCGAGCATGCGTGGCACTTTGTGCGTCAGAATTGTGTACACATGATGGGAATTTCCGACAACGGATTTTGTTGTCGGAAAATTTGAGAACCAGATCTCAAATTTTGTGTGACGGGAATCCCTATGAAAAATGTGTGATGAAGCCTACACACAGTCGGAATTTCCTACAACAAGGTCCTATCACACATTTTCCATCGGAAAATCCTATCGTGTGTACTGGGCATTATGGCAACCCAAGTTTTGTCCATGCAAAGAAAAGCAACAGGTTCACCTTACAGTGTATGTATTCATTCACTTTTTTTTTTTTTTTTTCTTGCTGTCTATGTCCTGTTGGGGAGATTTCCCTTAATTTCCTGTGTCAGAGATGCAAGAAAAAGTGGGAGGACAGTTGTCACATGAATAGTTGTCCCCACTTTTCCTCTCTTTTCCAGTATTACAATTTTCCATCATGTTTTGTCCCAAAGACAATGGGCACCAGGACAAGTATAGAGGCTGAATGTACCCAGTGGGATACTAGAAAGCAATGACAATTTGATAGCGGAGACAATCCTCCCTACTCTAGAAAATGAAAAAAGAAAACACTTTTGGCTATATATACACTTTAATGTCCCCCCCACCCCAATCAAACATTACATATTCACCTTTCCTTCACTCAACCGCCACCTAGTTCAAGTACCAGGAGAAAAGAAAGACAGCCTCCTGTAAGCTCCATGTTGCTAACAGAAAGCTATGGACTTCCTCCCACCCAGCCTCAATGCTAAAGCACTGGACAAATGACTAAGCACATTAGCACTTTCACATGGAACGTGTCACATGCTCCTCCATACTAGGAAGTGTGGAGTGTTTTTATTATTCTCAAGGACTGTCCCCTTCTCACGGCGTCCCTCTGTCCTCTTCCCACAGCGTCCCTCTGTCCTTCTCCCACGGTGTCCCTCTGTCCTCTTCCCACAGCGTCCTTCTGTCCTCTTCCCACAGTGTCCCTCTGTCCTTCTCCCATGGCGTCCCTCTGTCCTCCTCCCACGGCATCCCTCTGTCCTCCTCCCACGGCGTCCCTCTATCTTCTTCCCATGGCATCCCTCTGTCCTCCTCCCATGGCATCGCTCTGTCCTCCTCCCACGGCGCCCCTCTGTCCTCCTCCCATGAAGATGACAGGGCAGGTCTTAAAAAGGGAGGGGGGGCCTTGATAGAAAGGGGTGGGTCATATTTAAATTAGGGGGTGCACAAGCTTAGTCAGGCCTAGGGCGGCACAAAACCTAAATACACCACTGGTAATAGGATATTACTGTCTTTCTATCTGGCACAGGACGGTGCAACATTTTAGTGGTAATAGATGACCTCAAGGACAGCAGATCAAATGAAAAGGAGAGGATTCTATACACTCAGCCCAGCATCCGAAAGTACGCTCGCAATCTTCTTCTTGTCACCCCGGAAGAGAAGAAGGATAAAGAAACACTTCTGTCCAAGCTGATGGAAATATTTGTGTCCCCTGCGATAAAGGAAGCAGGTATATAGAGAATGTGCCAACTATATAACATCCATAAAAGGTACCTATATCCTAAACATTGAAGAGAGGAGGATTGAATTGAGGCTACTATGGACTTTTCATGGTACCGTATACAAAGGCTTTACAAACGCAACATTATTTAAAAAAATTAAGTTCATTACAAATATTCATTGGTTAAAAAAGACAAACATTTATAAAATAGAGACACCGGTATGTGTCGCTATGGTATACTTAATTGCTCTGTATATTCAATAAGACACAAATGCAGTGACATCAAAAGGCGAGTGCTCTTTAGTTGTCACATGTAGTTGTATAGCTATTGCTCAACATAATTTGCGGATGCACTTCCACTTTTTCAGGCGCTTAAATATATTAACAGAGCAAGCATCAACTTGATTTCTATGAACCGAGAGAAAAGAAATAGTGTGTATACCATTCAATAACAATATGGAGTGCACCCTTATCTTACTCACAACTAAACCACGTATATGGACCCACAAGTCAAAAAGTCTACCCAGTGGATATGGGAGAATTAAACCAGAGGGCGCGTATCTTTATCATTTATTGGTAAAATAATAGAGGAAGCAGGTATTTCTTAAAATGTTTTTAGTAGTCTTGAAGTGGAGTTCTGCCTAAAAAAAAAAAAAAAAAATTAAAAGTCAGCAGCTACAAATACTGCAGCTTCTGACTTTTAAAATAAGGACACTTACCTGTCCAGGGCGCCCGCAATGTCCTCACCGAAGCCGACCCGTCCCTCAGCTCTGGGTGGAGGCGCCGCCATCTTCAGTAAGGGAATCAGGAAATGAAGCCTTGTGGCTTCACAGTCTGGTTCCCTACTGCGTATACACGAGTCTCGCTGTACATTCTGAATGGTCCTTGTTGTCTCCTGGGACCCGTGTGTCTGAGGAGGGGCCAGACATGGCGTAGAGCGCCGTGAATACTGCAGTGAACTTTCTCCGGAAGTGGGAGCAAATACCTGGATTAGACAGGTATCTGCTCCCCCCCTGAAAGGTGCCAAATGTGACACCGGGGGGGGGGGGATCAGCGGAAGTTCCATTTATGAGTGGAACTCCGCTTTAAGAAAATAAATAACCAATGTGTAATCTGAGAAAGAATAAACTTAATAAAAATAGGGGTCAAACCTTTAACTAAGAAAGTATGAACATTCTATTCTACATTCTTCATATTGTTTTATATACTGTGTAGCAATGTGCATTTGGATAAAAAAAAAATAAAAAAAAATAATGTTTTTTCGCTTTATACAGAAACACCACAAGAAGCAGAGGCATCAGTCAGAGAGATGGATACAAAGAATTCTGCCGGAGAGAAGGACACAAATAATTCTGCCGGAGAGAAGGACACAAATAATACTGCTGGAGAGAAGGACACAACGAGTTCTGCTGGAGAGAAGGACACAACGAGTTCTGCTGAAGAGAAGGACACAAAGAATTCTGCTGGAGAGAAGGACACAACGAGTTCTGCTGGAGAGAAGGACACAAAGAATTCTGCTGGAGAGAAGGACACAAATAATACTGCTGGAGAGAAGGACACAACGAGTTCTGCTGGAGAGAAGGACGCAACGAGTTCTGCTGGAGAGAAGGACACAAAGAATTCTGCTGGAGAGAAGGACACAACGAGTTCTGCTGGAGAGAAGGACACAACGAGTTCTGCTGGAGAGAAGGACACAACGAGTTCTGCTGGAGAGAAGGACACAAAGAATTCTGCTAGAGAGAAGGACACAAATAATACTGCTGGAGAGAAGGACACAACGAGTTCTGCTGGAGAGAAGGACACAACGAGTTCTGCTGGAGAGAAGGACACAAAGAATTCTGCTGGAGAGAAGGACACAACGAGTTCTGCTGGAGAGAAGGACACAACGAGTTCTGCTGGAGAGAAGGACACAACGAGTTCTGCTGGAGAGAAGGACACAAAAAATTCTGCTGGAGAGAAGGACACAACGAGTTCTGCTGGAGAAAAGGACACAAAGAATTCTGCTGGAGAGAAGGACACAACGAGTTCTGCTGGAGAGAAGGACACAACGAGTTCTGCTGGAGAGAAGGACACAAATAATTCTGCTGGAGAGAAGGACACAACGAGTTCTGCTGGAGAGAAGGACACAACGAGTTCTGCTGGAGAGAAGGACACAACAAGTTCTGCTGGAGAGAAGGACACAAAGAATTCTGCTGGAGAGAAGGACACAAATAATACTTCTGGAGAGAAGGACACAACGAGTTCTGCTGGAGAGAAGGACACAACGAGTTCTGCTGGAGAGAAGGACACAAAGAATTCTGCTGGAGAGAAGGACACAACGAGTTCTGCTGGAGAGAAGGACACAACGAGTTCTGCTGGAGAGAAGGACACAACGAGTTCTGCTGGAGAGAAGGACACAACGAGTTCTGCTGGAGAGAAGGACACGAAGAATTCTGCTGGAGAGAAGGACACACCGAGTTCTGCTGGAGAGAGGGACACAAAGAATTCTGCTGGAGAGAGGAACACAAAGAATTCTGCCGGAGAGAAGGACAAAAGGAATTCCACCAGAGAGGACACAAATAATTCTGCCGGAGACTGAACCAAATACAGCAAAAGAAACTAATGAAACGGAAGTGTCATCGCAACTCTGAAAATGCTGAGCCATCAGGTGTTTGTGAGGCTACTGGGACACCTGAGATGCCAACTAATAGACCTGATGAAAACTCAGACAAAAAGATCCTCATGAACAGTGAACTTTCAGAGACAATATCAAAGGGATAATCTAACCCAGGGAAATACAAGGAATATGGACATTTGTATTTTTGTAGATATAGATAAATGAATCCGCGCTTAGGACAGTGTGAGGGCTGCTGCCTATCCCTAATTAGTACCCCTAGGGGTCTAATTGCATAAGTGGATAAGTAGTATGAGAATGAGAACGGCGCTGCCCTCTCCGTTGTTAAATAATGGGTACAGGTGTCATAAATTGCAAACTAATTTTATATAGCTACAGTATATAAAAAACTTTACCATCAGCTATCATAATAGGGTCCCAAACAAGAAAACCCATAATATTCGGGCATAACCAAAATACTCAAAGCACCAGTGATTTAGAAATTGCTAAATAAAACTACAAAATAAAATATGTCCCCCCAGTGAAATAGAATGTCTGCCAAGGTGAAATATATGATAAATCAGTGGGAAAATAGTATGGTGAATGATGCAGTAATTTACGAATAAAAAATAATAAGTTGACCCCAGAGCTCAAAAATATTGAGACAAAATGGCGCCAGAAATTTTTTTTAAAATTGATGAAAATTGAATGTGCATAGTGGTGTCATTGTAATATCCGTGTTAACCCTTCCATGAGTGTATAAAAAAATTGAGTGAGGTTGTGATTGATCCCAATGTTCAAAAGTATTGGGACAGTATGGCGTTTATAATCCTAAAAATTTTCTTTATGTGTAACAAAATAAAGATCAAATCAAACACTCCCTGTGCACGTCTGTGTGAAAGAGCCCTAATGGCTTGAGATTACCTGTGACTGCTTTCATGAAATTGAAGCTACTGTCCATAGAGGGTTAATCTCTGACTTGCAATACTTCCCCTGCAGAACAGCTGCTTCCTGTGTTGCTGCTGATTACAGAAGAGCTGCTGGTGGGATAGTGATATGTAGGATACAGCGGAAGAATTCCATCACTACAGCCCCCTTGTGTTTTCTCTTTTCTCTGCATCTCTGGAGAGTCTAACAGATTAAGGTGGTATATCGATGGAGTAGCAAGGTTACATAAAAAGCACATATCTCCTTTGGAACAGCCGTAAGGATCGCATTGAGCAGAGGAACGGCAGCATTACTGGAGTCATTATCATCCGTCCTGAGGCACCCACTCTGTCGCTCGGTACCCCTGTAGGGGTGATTATCTCTGGTGAGTGGGGTAGCATTGGGGGGTGAGCACTTCAAGTCACCATCTGAACAAAATGCACAGAAGTCACTGTGGTGAGCCCTTAAGGGTGAAATAATCAACTTTCACATTTGAACTCTGTTTTCCTATCTGGTTAAAAACACCCATTTTTGCATGGACTATATATATAAAATACTTTTTAGTAGTTAAACATCACCTGGTATAAACAAGAACAATTGGAATCTACCTTTTATGCATGTCATCCTTTTATTTATATATTTATATGTTCCTATCTTATTGTATTTAATGCACAGGGAGTGTTTGATTTGATCTCTATTTTGTCGCACATAAAGAAAATTTTTAGGATTATAAACGCCATACTGTCCCAATACTTTTGAACACTGGGATCAATCACAACCTCACTCAATTTTTTTATACACTCATGGAAGGGTTAACACGGATATTACAATGACACCACTATGCACATTCAATTTTTATCAATTTTAAAAAAATTTCTGGCGCCATTTTGTCTCAATATTTTTGAGCTCTGGGGTCAACTTATTATTTTTTATTCGTAAATTACTGCATCATTCACCATACTATTTTCCCACTGATTTATCATATATTTCACCTTGGCAGACATTCTATTTCACTGGGGGGACATATTTTATTTAATAGTTTTATTTAGCAATTTCTAAATCACTGGTGCTTTGAGTATTTTGGTTATGCCCGAATATTATGGGTTTTCTTGTTTGGGGCCCTATTATGATAGCTGATGGTAAAGTTTTTTATATACTGTAGCTATATAAAATTAGTTTGCAATTTATGACACCTGTACCCATTATTTAACAACGGAGAGGGCAGCGCCGTTCTCATTCTCATACTACTTATCCATTTGTATTTTTGTGTTCATACTTTGGACTTCTGATCTTGCAAACATAGAACCACAAGCTGATGGTTGTTAGGTATATTAATTTAAATAAAAGTTTCTCGGTTCAGTGTCCATGCATGGCTCTGTGCTGATCTACTAGAAGAATTCAGAGTGGGATGTGCCTACATCATCCTGCTCAACAGCTCACACCACAGTTGTATCAAAGCTCTCACGTCCTAGTAACAGTCACATGTTGTAGAACCCTTTGTAGTCTACAGGTATTGCAATGTCTCAGTTTGGACTTCATTGAAATATTTATACCAAAATCTGTTCCTGCCCGTACAGTGGCCAGAAGTGGAGGATCTATTATGATAAAAAACCTGGTTCTCCTATGTTAAAATGTTCACACAAAAGAGTCCTTCAGCAATTCTTCTCCTTGTCTTGGCCATCTTGTGCATAGGTGGAGAAAAGCACGTATACAGTTCTCCATAGAATACTGAATAACTGGTAATCAGTAGTGTTGGTGGGTACATGGAGGAACCATATGTCACCATCTTTATAGTTACCTTTATCAAGTATTCGCCTCATGGTAATGCTCTCTTTTGTGTGGGTTAATGCCCCTGGTGGCCTGTAGAATGGCACCGACCAAAAAGTCATTTTGAGGGAAATAGCAGGAAAAACTGATTTCCCTCAACCAGTTATTTTACACACATTACAATTACTCCTCAACCTAAAGGTATGGAGGGAAGATACTGTATATTTTGCAAGGCCTTGAACACTCGTGGTACAGGCCTTCTCCATTGGACTGTTTTGTTACTCAGCGTCCAACTTAGGGTCTCTCCTGAACTGAATGCTGGACATGTGCACTGCCGAAAAATGTGTTCGTTTTAGTTTTCAATTCATTTGTTTTTTTGGGGTTTTTTTGGAAATTCGGAAATGAGAGAATTAAAAAAAAATTGTAAATGAAGAAATTCATAAATTTGAAAATTCATAAATTTGAAAATTCGTAAATTCTAAATTCCGTGAATTCGTAAATTTGAAATTTCATAAATTCGTAAATTCGAAATTTCGGCATTCGTACATTTCAAAATTCAGAAATTCATAAAATTCAAAATTCGGAAATTCAATAAATTTGTAAATTTGTAAATTTGTAAATTCAAAATTTGTAAATTCGATAAATTTGTAAATGCGAAAATTCTAAAATTCGGTATCCGTAAATTCGGAACTCGAAAATTCATAAAATTGAAAATTCGGAAATTTGGAAATTTAAAAATCCGAAAATATGAAAATAAGAAAGGAAATACCGAAAATTAGAAAGCATGAAAATCCAAAAATTCAAAAATTCTAAATAACTAACTAACTAATAATAACTAACTATTAAACTATAGGTGTGGGAATTTCCTTTCAAATTTGGCTGTTAGTGAATGTAACAAAAACAAATTTATCTGAAGTTATGAATTATCCGAAATAAATAAAAACTTGGAACGAAACTAAATAATAATAAATAATAATAATTATAAGTTTTTATTATTATTGTTATTTATTATTATTTATTTGTTACGTTCCATTCGTTTAGATATGGCAGTCATTATTATGGATAATTCGTAACTTCGGATAAATTTGTATTCGTTACGTTCACTAACAGCCAAATTTGAAAGGAAATTCCAATACCTATAATTTAATAGTTAGTAGTAGTTAAGTTATTATTAGTTAGTTATTATTTCAGATTTTCGAGTTTTCAGGTTTTTGAATTTTCAGATTTTTGTTCTTATTTTCTGATTTTTGTTCTTTAGAATTTTCGGATTTTCATTCTGTTATTGGATTTCTGAATTTACGCATTTTCAAATTTCCGGATTTTCAGATTTTCGAATTTCTAAATCTCTGAATTTCCAAATCTTTGAATTCTGAATTTCCAAAATTTCGAATTTTTGGATTTTCGAATTTCCAAAATTTCGAATTTTCGGGTTTTCGAATTTCCAATTTCCGAATTTTGGAATTTTCAAATCTCCAAATTTTAGAAATTTTTAATTTTTGGATTTTCGAATTTCTGAAATTTCGAATTTTTGAATTTCCGAATATTCGGAAAAATTCAGAAATTCGAAAATTTGGATATTCGGAATAAAAAAAATCAGAAAACGAATTTGGAACTAAACGAATTGCACATGTCTACTGGATGCTTCTTCTTCCTTTTTATCTCTGACTTGTCCATTACCCATAAGCTTAACATGGATGTTTACACTTTTTTCCTGTTTCATGTACTGTAGGATATCAAAATGTAAAGAAAAATCCCTGTGACCGTTATGTGAAAAAATTAAATCAAGAAAAGAATACAAAAAAAAAGAGCTGCTACCACTAAAACAGTGCATACACTACACTATAACTGTATATCAAAAAACACAAATAATAAAGTGAAGTGCTCTTGTATGAAGCTCAGATATTCCACAATATATAAATGCATAAAAAAAATCTACTGGTGATTATATATCAAAATCAACAATGCAAGAAAAATATTCAATAAATATAATATAATCACAACAACTATCTTATACAAAAACCAGTGTGATAAAATAGTTCAATTTTTCTTGCATTGTTGATTTTGATATATAATCACCAGTAGATTTTTTTTTATGCATTTATATATTGTGGAATATCTGAGCTTCATACAAGAGCACTTCACTGTAGGATATCCCTCTCACTTCGTACTCCCGGTAAATCAGATCAAAAGATTCACTTAACCAGCATCTCAATTTACTAAATAAATGGCAGAGTTAAACAACGTCTTCCTCATATAATATAAAGCATGAATGTGTGGTGCTTCGCAGTCTCTACTGTGTAACACAAATAGCCAATCCCAAACAAATAATAAAATAAGTGATAAATTATGAAAAAAATAATCAAATAAGAAACTCCAATATGGTGCACCCAACACCAAACTGGGATACAGTGACCCTCAATTCTTCTATCACACTAGTCTCCCGATTTCTTCACAACTTGTGCTTAAAACACAAACGCACACTCACCAGAAGTGCATGACCCCTTTTTTTCACAGGTAGGTCAAACAGCGCATTTTCGGCTCTCAAGGGTTCTTGCAATCTTAGATATTCCCCGGATTGTTCTTCAGTATGTTGGCAACTAGAGTGACAAAGTGTGAGATGCTATAAAAAGTATCATAGATTAGTATTTATTTGTAAAAGAAGAACAACCAATAAAAAGATTGCACTCACATGCTGCAGTGCCTGTGTACCGGCACCAGTGTATACAGCCAGTGTTGTTATACATACAGCCAGAGCTACCATGGAATGGTTTAGATCAAAGCATATTCATGTGTTAGAATGGCCCAGTCAAAGTCCAGACTTAAATCCAATTGAGAATCTGTGGCAAGACTTGAAAATTGCTGTTCACAGACGCTCTCCATCCAATCTGACAGAGCTTGAGCTATTTTGCAAAGAAGAATTGGCAGAAATGTCCCTCTCTAGATGTACAAAGCTGGTAGAGACATCCCCCAAAAAGACTTACAGCTGTAATTGCAGTGAAAGGGGGTTCTACAAAGTATTGACTCCGGGGGGCGCCATAAAAATCCCCCCCCACACACTTTTCACATATTTATTTGTAAAAAGAATTGAAAGCCATTTATCATTTTCCTCCCACTTTACAATGATGTGCCCCTTTGTGTTGGTCTATCACATAAAATCCCAATAAAATACATTGATGTTTTTGATTGTAACGTGACAAAATGTGGAAAATCTCAAGGGGTGTGAATACTTTTTCAAGGCACTGTACATTTGTATAACTCATTATAGCAGAATTTACCCACCAACTTTACATGTATATGCAGCCAAAGCTTACTATACCAACATACATTACAAGAGTTTAATGGCAACCCAAGTTTTGCCCATGCAAAGAAAATCAACATGTTCACTTTACAGTGTATGTATTCATTAACTTTTTTGGGGGTTTTTTCTTGCTATGTCCTGTTGGGGAGATTTCCCTTCATTTCCTGTGTCGGAGATGCAAGAGAAAGTGGGAGGAAATCTCTACAAAGTAAGTGGAATAACCCCGATTTAGACAGTTGTCACATGAATAGTCGTCCCCACTTGGACATTTTCCTCTCTATTCCAGTATTCCAATTTTTCCATCATTTTTTGGCCCAAAGACAATGGGCACCAGGACAGGTATAGAGGCTGTGAAGAATGAAGATTAATATCTAATATTCTTGTATCTCAGGGGCGTTTCTGGATGAATAGCCAAGTCTTTGTGTAAATATGTCGGTGTCATCTCTCCTAATGGGTGTGTGAAGGAGAAGTGTGTCTGTCTTTATCCAAGGCCGCATCTTCACCAAATTATGTTAGTAATTTGTTTCTTAGTAGAAGTTGAAGAAACCTTTGTTCATACAATACTTCCAGAAAAGTTGTTTTATTGTTCAGAAAGATAAGGAAAGACATAACTTACATAGTGACATCTGGTAAGATATGGTAGTGATGGCTTCAGAAGGAGGAAGAGATATCAGATGTTCTTCATTCTCCAAAGTGTAGAGTTCCTTCCCTCTCTTCCCACCTCTCTTCCCAACTAGCCATTCAACCCTTCTCAATTCTTATACTGTTTCATAATGTTATGTCAGCATTTCCTAAAGTATCACACATTGTTGCATATAAGCTTATATGGCTTCAATCTATAGTTATAGTTAACTCCTCCCATTGTCCTGACATTGTAACTCAGAATAGAAATACCTACACAGCAAAATTACTTTTCTCTGTCCTCTGTCCCTTCAGAGACTAATTGATCGGAAATTCAGCCAGCAAAAGACCGATGAGAGCTTTTCATCGGAAAATGCGACCGTGTGTATGCTCCATCGGACTTTTGCTGGCCGAATTCCAGCCAGCGAAAGATTGAGAGCGTGTTCTCAACTTTTCGGTCTGAAAAAGTTCCTATCTGAAAATGCGATCGTCTGTATGCAATTCTGACGCGCAAAATTCCTACGCATGCTCGGAAACAATTCGACGCATGCTCGGAAGCATTGAACTTCATTTTCTCGGCCCGTCGTAGCGTTGTACGTCACCGCGTTCTGTGACGGTCGAAAGTTCCGCAAACTTTTGTGTGACCGTGTGTATGCAAGGCAAGCTTGAGCGGAATTCTGTCGGAAAAGCCGTCTTTTTCCGACAGAATCCGAACAAAAATCCTGATCGTGTGTACGCGGCATAATACTAATTACATTATAGCATTCATGTGTTTCATATATTTTTCAGAAACTTTTATCACTTAAAATAGTGACTCAAAATGTCTAATAGGCTGAATGTACCCAGTGGGATAATAGAAAGCAATGACAATTTGATAGAGGAGACAATCCTCCCTACTCTACAAGAAAATTGAAAATGAAAAAAGACAATGAAAAAAGAAAAAAAAAGTTTTGGCTATATATACACTTTAATGCCCCCCCCCCCACCCACCCAATCAAACATTGCATATTCACCTTTCCTTCACTCAACTCAACCACCACCTAGTTCAAGTACCAGGAGAAAAGAAAGACAGCCTCCTGTAAGCTCCATGTTGCTATCAGAAAGCTATGGACTTCCTCCCACCCAGCATCAATGCTAAAGCACCGGACAAATCACTAAGCACATTAGCACTTTCACATGGAACGTGCCA
The DNA here is from genome assembly GCA_037952925.1 of Lithobates clamitans. Classification (NCBI taxonomy): domain Eukaryota; kingdom Metazoa; phylum Chordata; class Amphibia; order Anura; family Ranidae; genus Lithobates; species Lithobates clamitans. The sequence continues at coordinate 1,465,497 of JBBGZY010001884.1, read as the reverse complement.
CACGCTCCTCCATACTAGGAACTGCGGAGTATTTTTATTATTCCCAAGGACTGAAAAGTGGGGTATCAAAGATAATGTACATACACTGTATATGCAACTAGTAAGGGGCAAATTAAAGTGGTTCCAAAGGTTCAATTTTTTCTCCCATTAAAATAATAAGCATGTTATACTTACTTGCTCTGTGTAATGGTTTTGCGAAGAGAAGCCAAGATCCTCCTCTTCTCGGGTCCCCCGCAGGTGCTTCTGGCACTTCTCCTTGGTAGGTGCCCCCAGAGCAAATGTGTGCTCACTTTTGACCCACCTCTGTCTGTTTATGGGACACACAGAGTGTGGCTCAGGCCTGTCCCCTGCTCCCTCCTCACTGGCTGCTACTGACAGTGTGTCTCAGCCAATGAGGAGGGAGAGACCTGGAACAGAAGCCACTCTTGTGCACATCGCTGGATGGAGATGGGGCTCAGGTAAGTATTAGGGGGGCTGTGGGGAGAGCTGCACACTGAAGGTTTTTTTACCTTCATGAATAAAATGCATGAAGGTAAAAAAACCTTCACCCTTTTTCAACCACTTTAAGACCCATTTCACACTGGGGCGTTTTTCAGGTGTTTTTCTGGCGCTTTAGCGTTAAAAAAGTGCCTGAGAGAAGCCTCATCTGCAATCCCAATGTGAAAGCCCGAGTGCTTTACACATTGGGATTGCAGATGAGGCTTCTTTCAGGCGCTTTACAGGCGCTTTTTTTAACGCTAAAACGCCCCAGTGTGAAAGGGGCCTAAGGGAAATCTGTTACTTTGCACTCCATAGACAAAACACAGGTTTACTTTAAGTCTTGTGATTGATAAACCCACCACCCACGGCTTTGGTTTTTCTGGAAATGATAATTTAAAAAATAATAGTAGTAATCATAATAAAAATAACAGTAATAGGCAGTGCTGTGTTTTGGCCTAGGCCGACAAGGCCCAGGCCTAGGGCGGCACTTTGTGCAGGGGGGGCGGCAATAAAGCCCATACTCCCCCTGCACGAAAAAAGTACCTGCACTATCCTGCTATCAGAGGGGTACAGCTCAAGTTCTGGCACTGAGCTCCGGTAACTGGCCAGACAGTGCCGCCCGGGGTCCCGCAAGAGGCAATCGGCGTTCTGTAGCAGCCGACACCTCTCTCCCCACTGACAGCTGCACACACTCCTCAGATCCCCCTCCTCCTCAGCTCCAAATGTTCTAGTGTACACAGCCAGGAGGAGAAGGAGCCACAGAGGAGGGACACAACTGCAGTGCAAGAGCCACACTGCTGGTCTGAAGTCTGTGTATAGTTTACAGTGGAGGTGAACACATTAACTGGGAAGGGGGGGGCAGATAACAGATGCACACATGGAGTGAAGGGAGGGGAGGGGGGTAAGGGAATATTTGCTGGGGGGTGCTTTGGGAGAAGGGTCTGATCCCCCCCCCACTAGTACATGCCCTCTACCCTTCCCCAGCTATCCCCTTGCCCCCTTCTTCCCCTAAATTAAAAGATGCCACGTCCCTCTCTGTCCTCCTCCCAAGGTGTCCCTCTGTCCTCCTCTCACGGTGTCCCTCTGTGCTCTTCCTACGGCATCCCTCTGTCCTCCTCCCATGGCATCCTTCTGTCCTCCTCCCCTGGCATCCCTCTGTGCTCCTCCCATGGCATCCCTCTGTCCTCTTCCCATGGCATCCCTCTGTCCTCCTCCCCTGGCATCCCTCTGTGCTCCTCCCATGTCATCCCTCTGTCCTCCCCCATGTCATCCCTCTGTCCTCCCCCATGGCATCCCTCTGTCCTCTCACGGCTTCCCTCTGTCCTCTTCCCATGGTGTCCCTCTGTCCTCCTCCTCCCATGGCGTCTCTCTGACCTCCTCCCACGGCGTCCCTCTGTACTCTTCCCATGGTGGCCCTCTGTCCCCCTCCTCCTACGGTGTCCCTCTGTCCTCTTCCCATGAAGATGACAGGGCAGGTCTTAAAAAGGGAGGGGGGGCTAGATAGGAAGGGGTGGGTCATATTTAAATTTTAGTTAGTTAAGTTTAGTCAGGCCTAGGGCAGCATAAAACCTAAATACACCTCTGGTAATAGGATATTACTGTCTTTCTATCTGGCACAGGACGGTGCAACATTTTAGTGGTAATAGATGACCTCAAGGACAGCGGACCAAAGGAAAAGGAGAGGATTCTATACACTTATCCCAGCACCCGAAAGTACGCTCGCAATCTTCTTCTTGTCACCCCGGAAGAGAAGAAGGATAAAGAAACACTTCTGTCCAAGCTGATAGAAATATTTGTGTCCCCTGCGATAAAGGAAGCAGGTATATAGAGAATGTGCCAACTATATAACATCCATAAAAGGTACCTATATCCTAAACATTGAAGAGAGGAGGATTGAATTGAGACTACTATGGACTTTTCATGGTACCGTACAAAGGCTTTACAAACACAACATTATTTAAAAAAATTAAGTTCATTACAAATATTCATTGGTTAAAAAAGACAAACATTTATAAAATAGAGACATGGGTATGTGTCGCTATGGTATACTTAATTGCTCTGTATATTCAATAAGACACAAATGCAGTGACATCAAAAGGCGAGTGCTCTTTAGTTGTCACATGTAGTTGTATAGCTATTGCTCAACATAATTTGCGGATGCACTTCCGCTTCTTCAGGCGCTTAAATATATTGACAGAGCAAGCATCAACTTGATTTCTATGAACCGAGAGAAAAGAAATAGTGTGTATACTATTCAATAATATACAGATACAACAGATCCGCAATAAAAAAAAAAATTGGGTGATATGGAGTGCACCCTTTTCTTACCCACAACGTAACCACGTATACGGACCCCAAAGTCAAAAAGTCTACCCAGTGGATATGGGAGAATTAAACCAGAGGGCGTGTATCTTTATCATTTATTGGTAAAATAATAGAGGAAGCAGGTATTTCTTAAAATGTTTTTAGTAGTCTTAAAGTGGAGTTCTGCCTAAAAAAAAAAAAAAAAAAAAAAAATTAAAAGTCAGCAGCTACAAATACTGCAGCTTCTGACTCTTAAAATAAGCACACTTACCTGTCCAGGGCGCCTACAATGTCCTCACCGAAGCCACCGAAACCGACCCGTCCCTCAGCTCTGGGTGGAGGCGCCGCCATCTTCAGTAAGGGAATCAGGAAGTGAAGCCTTGCGGCTTCACAGCCTGGTTCCATACTGCGTATACGCGAGTCTCGCTGCGCATTCTGAATGGTCCCTGTTGTCTCCTGGGACCCGTGTGTCTGAGGAGGGGCTAGACATGGCATAGAGCGCGGTGAATACTGCAGTGAACTTTCTCTGGAAGTGGAAGCAAATACCTGGATTAGACAGGTATCTGCTCCCCCCTCCCCCCAGAAAGGTGCCAAATGTGACACTGGGGGGGGATCGGATCAGCGTAAGTTCCATTTATGAGTGGAACTCCGCTTTAAGAAAATAAATAACCAATGTGTAATCTGAGAAAGAATAAGCCTACTAAAAATAGAGGGCCATACCTTGAACCAAGAAAGTATGACCATTCTATAGTACATTCTTCAAATTGTTTTATATACTGTGTAGCAATGTGCATTTGGATTAAAAAAAAATTAAAAAATCATGTTTTTCCCGCTTTATACAGAAACACCACAAGAAGCAGAGGCATCAGTCAGAGAGATGGATACAAAGAATTCTGCCGGAGAGAAGGACACAAAGAATTCTGCCGGAGAGAAGGACACAAAGAATCCTGCCGGAGAGAAGGACACAAAGAACCCTACCGGAGAGAAGGACACAAAGAATTCTGCCGGAGAGAAGGACACAAGGAATTCTGCCAGAGAGAAGGACACAAAGAATCCTGCCGGAGACAAGGACACAAAGAATCCTACCGGAGAGAAGGACACAAAGAAATCTGCCGGAGAGAAGGACACAAAGAATCCTGCCGGAGAGAAGGACACAAAGAATCCTACCGGACAGAAGGACACAAAGAATCCTACCGGAGAGAAGGACACGAAGAATCCTGCCGGAGAGAAGGACACAAAGAATTCTGTTGGAGAGAAGGACATAAAGAATTCTGTTGGAGAGAAGGACACAAAGAATTCTGCCAGAGAGAAGGACACAAAGAATCCTGCTGGAGAGAAGGACACAAAGAAATCTGCCAGAGAGAAGGACACAAAGAATCCTGCCGGAGAGAAGGACACAAAGAATCCTGCCGGAGAGAAGGACACAAAGAATTCTGTTGGAGAGAAGGACACAAAGAAATCTGTTGGAGAGAAGGACAGAAAGAATTCTGCCAGAGAGAAGGACACAAAGAATCCTGCCGGAGAGAAGGACACAAAGAATCCTGCCGGAGAGAAGGACACAAAGAATCCTGCCGGAGAGAAGGACACAAAGAATCCTGCCGAAGAGAAGGACACAAAGAATTCTGCCAGAGAGAAGGACACAAAGAATCCTGCCGGAGAGAAGGACACAAAGAATTCTCCCGGAGAGAAAGACACAAAGAATTATGTTGATAACACAAATAAAGTAGATGCAGGTAATGATGCAGAGGATTTTAAAAAAGGAGATGAAGGCAAAACTAATAAACAGACTGAACCAAATACAGCAAAAGAAACCAATGTACTGAAGGGAGCAAATAAAAATAATGAAACGGAAGTGTCATCGCAACTCTGAAAATGCTGAGCCATCAGGTGTTTGTGAGGCTACTGGGACACCTGGGACGCCAACTAATAGACCTGATGAAAACTCAGACAAAAAGATCCTCATGAACAGTGAACTTTCAGAGACAATATCAAAGGGATAATCTAACCCAGGGAAATACAAGGAACATGGACATTTGTATTTTTGTGTTCATACTTTGGACTTCTGATTTTGCACACATAGAACCGCAAGCTGATGGTTGTTAGGTACATTCATTTAAATAAAAGTTTCTCAGTTCAGTGTCCATGCATGGCTCTGTGCTGATCTACTAGAAGAATTCAGAGTGGGATGTGCCTTCATCATCCTGCTCAACAGCTCACACCACAGTTGTATCAAAGCTCTCACGTCCTAGTAACAGTCACATGTTGTAGAACCCTTTGTAGTCTACAGGTATTGCAATGTCTCAGTTTGGACTTCATTGAAATATTTATACCAAAATCTATTCCTGCCCGTACAGTGGCCAGAAGTGGAGGATCTATTATGATAAAAAACCTGCTTCTCCTATGTTAAAATGTTCACACAAAAGAGTCCTTCAGCAATTCTTCTCCTTGTCTTGGCCATCTTGTGCATAGGTGGAGAAAAGCACGTATACAGTTCTCCATAGAATACTGAATAACTGATAATCAGTAGTGTTGGTGGGTTCATGGGGGAACCATATGTCACCATCTTTATAGTTACCTTTATCAAGTATTCGCCTCATGGTAATGCTCTCTTTTGTGTGGGTTAATGCCCCTGGTGGCCGGTAGAATGGCACCGACCAAAAAGTCATTTTGAGGGAAATAGCAGGAAAAACTGATTTCCCTCAACCAGTTATTTTACACACATTACAATTACTCCTCAACCTAAAGGTATGGAGGGAAGATACTGTATATTTTGCAAGGCCTTGAACACTCGTGGTACAGGCCTTCTCCATTGGACTGTTTTGTTACGCAGCGTTAAAACTTAGGGTCTCTCCTGAACTGAATGCTGGACATGTGCACTGCCGAAAAATGTGTTCGTTTTAGTTTTCAATTCATTTGTTTTTTTGGGGTTTTTTTGGAAATTCGGAAATGAGAGAATTAAAAAAAAATTGTAAATGAAGAAATTCATAAATTTGAAAATTCATAAATTTGAAAATTCGTATATTCTAAATTCCGTGAATTCGTAAATTCGAAATTTCATAAATTCGCAAATTCGAAATTTCGGCATTCGTAAATTTCAAAATTCAGAAATTCATAAAATTCAAAATTCGGAAATTCAATAAATTTGTAAATTTGTAAATTCAAAATTTGTAAATTCGATAAATTCGTAAATGCGAAAATTCTAAAATTCGGTATCCGTAAATTCGGAACTCGAAAATTCATAAAATTGAAAATTCGGAAATTTGAAAATTTAAAAATCCGAAAATATGAAAATAAGAAAGGAAAATCCGAAAATTAGAAAGAACGAAAATCCAAAAATTCAAAAATTCTAAATAACTAACTAACTATTTATAACTAACTATTAAACTATAGGTGTGGGAATTTCCTTTCAAATTTGGCTGTTAGTGAATGTAACAAAACAAATTTATCTGAAGTTATGAATTATCCGAAATGAATAAAAACTCGGAACGAAACTAAATAATAATAAATAATAATAATAATATGTTTTTATTATTATTGTTATTTATTATTATTTATTTGTTACCTTCCATTCGTTTAGATATGGCAGTCATTATTATTGATAATTCGTAACTTCGGATAAATTTGTATTCGTTACGTTCACTAACAGCCAAATTTGAAAGGAAATTCCAATACCTATAATTTAATAATTAGTAGTAGTTAAGTTATTATTAGTTAGTTATTATTTCAGATTTTCGAGTTTTCAGGTTTTTGAATTTTCAGATTTTTGTTCTTATTTTCTGATTTTTGTTCTTTAGAATTTTCGGATTTTCATTCTGTTTTTGGATTTCTGAATTTACGCATTTTCAAATTTCCGGATTTTCAGATTTTCGAATTTCTGAATCTCTGAATTTCCAAATCTTTAAATTCCGAATTTCCAAAATTTCGAATTTTTGGATTTTCGAATTTCCAAAATTTCGAATTTTCGGGTTTTCGTATTTCCAATTTCCGAATTTTGGAATTTTCAAATCTCCAAATTTTCGAAATTTTGAATTTTTGGATTTTCGAATTTCCGAATTTCTGAAATTTCTAATTTTTGAATTTCTGAATATTCAGAAAAATTCGGAAATTCGAAAATTTGGATATTCAGAAAAAAAAAAGTCGGGAAACGAATTTGGAGCTAAACGAATTGCACATGTCTACTGGATGCTTCTTCTTCCTTTTTATCTCTGACTTGTCCATTACCCATAAGCTTAACATGGATGTTTACACTTTTTTCCTGTTTCATATACTGTAGGATATCAAAATGTAAAGAAAAATCCCTGTGACCGTTATGTGAAAAAATTAAAGCAAGAAAAGAATACAAAAAAAAGAGCTTCTACCACTAAAACAGTGCATACACTACACTGTAACTGTATATCAAAAAACACAAATAATAAAGTGAAGTGCTCTTGTATGAAGCTCAGATATTCCACAATATATAAATGCATAAAAAAATCTACTGGTGATTATATATCAAAATCAACAATGCAAGAAAGATATTCAATAAATATAATATAATCGCAACTACTATCTTATACAAAAACCAGCATGATAAAATAGTTCAATTTTTCTTGCATTTTTTATTTTGATATATAATCACCAGTAGATTTGTAGATTTTTTTTTATGCATTTATATATTGTGGAATATCTGAGCTTCATACAAGAGCACTTCACTGTACGATATCCCTCTCACTCCGTACTCCCGGTAAATCAGATCAAAAGATTCACTTAACTAGCAGCTCAGTTTACTAAATAAATGGCAGAGTTAAACAACTTCTTCCTCATATAATATAAAACATGAAAGTGTGGTGCTTCGCAGTCTCTACTGTGTAACACAAATAGCCAATCCCAAACAAATAATAAAATAAGTGATAAATTATGAAAAAAAATAATCAAATAAGAAACTCCAATATGGTGCACCCAACACCAAACTGGGATACAGTGACCCTCAATTCTTCTATCACACTAGTCTCCCGATTTCTTCACAACTTGTGCTTAAAACACAAACGCACACTCACCAGAAGTGCATGACCCCTTTTTTCACAGGTAGGTCAAACAGCGCGTTTTCGGCTCTCAAGGGTTCTTACAATTTTAGATAGTCCCTGGATTGTTCTTCAGTATTTTGGCAACTAGAGTGACAAAGCGGGAGATACTATAAAAACGATCATAGTGCCTGTGTACCGGCACCATTGTATACAGCCAGTGTTGTTATACATACAGCCAGAGCTACCATGGAATGTCCCTCTCTAGATGTGCAAAGCAGGTAGAGACATCCCCAAAAGACTTGCAGCTGTAATTGCAGTGAAAGGGGGTTCTACAAAGTATTGACTCAGGGGGGCGCCATACAAATGCCCCCCACCTACACTTTTCACATATTTATTTGTAAAAAAAATTGAAAGCCATTTATCCTTTTCCTCCCACTTTACAAGTATGTGCCCCTTTGTGTTGGTCTATCACATAAAATCCAAATAAAATACATTTTGGTTGTAACATGACAAAATGTGGAAAATCTCAAGGGGTATGAATACTTTTTCAAGGCACTGTACATTTGTATAACTCATTATAGCAGAATTAACCCACCAACTTTACATGTATATGCAGCCAAAGCTTACTATACCAACACACATTACAAGAGTTTAATGGCAACCCAAGTTTTGCCCATGCAAAGAAAATCAACATGTTCACTTTACAGTGTATGAATTCATTAACTTTTTGGGGGGGTTTTTCTTGCTATGTCCTGTTGGGGAGATTCCCCTTCATTTCCTTTGTCAGAGATGCAACAGAAAGTGGGAGGAAATCTCTACAAAGTAAGTGAAATCCCCAGATTTAGACAGTTGTCACATAAATAGTTGTCCCCACTTGGACATTTTCCTCTCTATTCCAGTATTCTAAATTTTCCATAATTTTTTGTTCAATGGGCACCAGGACAGGTATATAGGCTGTGAAGAATCAAGATTAATAACTAATATTCTTGTATCTCAGGATGAATAGCCAAGTCTTTGTGTAAATACGTCGGTGTCATCTCTCCTAATGGGTGTGTGAAGGAGAAGTGTGTCTGTCTTTATCCAAGGCCGCATCTTCACCAAATGATGTTAGGAATTTGTTTCTTAGTAGAAGTTGAAGAATCCTTTGTTCGTACAGTACTTCCAGAAAAGTTGTTTTATTGTTCAGAAAGATAAGGAAAGACAAGTCTTACATAGTGACATCTGGTAAGATATGGTATGGTGATGGCTTCAGAAGGAGGAAGAGATATCAGATGTTCTTCATTCTCCAAAGTGTAGAGTTCCTTCCCTCTCTTCCCACCTCTCTTCCCAACTAGCCATTCAACCCTTCTCAATTCTTATACTGTTTCATAATGTTATGTCAGCATTTCCTAAAGTATCACACATTGTTGCATATAAGCTTATATGGCTTCAATCTATAGTTATAGTTAACTCCTCCCATTGTCCTGACATTGTAACTCAGAATAGAAATACCTACACAGCAAAATTACTTTTCTCTGTCCCGTCACCTTCAGAGACTAATCGAATGGAAATTCGGCCAGCAAAAGACCGATGAGAGCTTTTCATCGGAAAATGCGACCGTGTGTATGCTCCATCGGACTTTTGCTGGCCGAATTCCAGCCAGCGAAAGATTGAGAGCGTGTTCTCAACTTTTCGGTCTGAAAAAGTTCCTATCCGAAAATGCAATCATCTGTATGCAATTCCGACGCGCAAAATTCGTCGTAGCGTTGTACGTCACCGCGTTCTGTGACGGTCGAAAGTTCCGCAAACTTTTGTGTGACCGTGTGTATGCAAGGCAAGCTGGAGCGGAATTCTGTCGGAAAAGCCATCATATCTTTTTCCGAACCAAAATCCCGATTGTGTGTACGCGGCATTATACTAATTACATTATAACATTCATGTGTTTCATATATTTTTCAGAAACTTTTATCACTTAAAATAGTGATAAACTCAAAATGTCTAACAGGCTGAATGTACCCAGTGGCATAATAGAAAGCAATGACAATTTGATAGAGGAGACAATCCTCCCTATTCTACAAAAAAGAAAAAAAAGTTTTGGCTATATATACAATTTAATGTCCCCCCCACCCAATCAAACATTACATATTCACCTTTCCTTAACCGACCGCCACCTATTTCAAGTACCAGGAGAAAAGAAAGACAGCCTCCTGTAAGCTCCATGTTGCTATCAGAAAGCTATGGACTTCCTCCCACCCAGCATCAATGCTAAAGCACCGGACAAATCACTAAGCACATTAGCACTTTCACATGGAACGTGCCACACGCTCCTCCATACTAGGAAGTGCGGAGTATTTTTATTATTCCCAAGGACTGAAAAGTGGGGTATCAAAGATAATGTACATATACTGTATATGCAACTAGTAAGGGGAAAATTACAGCGGTTCCAAAGGTTCAGTTTTTTCTCCCATTAAAATAATAAGCATGTTATACTTACTTGCTCTGTGTAATGGTTTTGCGTAGAGAAGCCAAGATCCTCCTCTTCTCGGGTCCCCCGCAGGTGCTTCTGGCACTTCTCCTTGGTAGGTGCCCCCAGAGCAAGTGTGTGCTCACTTTTGACCCACCTCTGTCTGTTTATGGGACACACAGAGTGTGGCTCAGGCCTGCTCCCTCCTCACTGGCTGTTACTGACAGTGTGTCTCAGCCAATGAGGAGGGAGAGACCTGGAACAGAAGCCACTCTTGTGCACATCGCTGGATGGAGATGGGGCTCAGGTAAGTATTAGGGGGGCTGTGGGGAGAGCTGCACACTGAAGGTTTTTTTACCTTCATGAATAAAATGCATGAAGGTAAAAAAACCTTCACCCTTTTTCAACCACTTTAAGACCCCTTTTTACACTGGGGCGTTTTTCAGGCGTTTTTCTGGCGCTTTAGCTTTAAAAAAAAGCACCTGTAAAGCGCCTGAAAGAAGCCTCATCTGCAATCCCAATGTGAAAGCCCGAGTGCTTTACACATTGGGATTGCAGATGAGGCTTCTTTCAGGTGCTTTACAGGCGCTTTTTTTTTAACGCTAAAACGCCCCAGTGTGAAAGGGGCCTAAGGGAAATCTGTTACTTTGCACTGCATAGACAAAACACAGGTTTACTTTAAGTCTTGTGATTGATAAACCCACCACCCACAGCTTTGGTTTTTCTGGAAATGCTAATTTAAAAAATAATAGTAGTAATCATAATAAAAATAACAGTAATAGGCAGTGCTGTGTTTTGGCCTAGGCCGACAAGGCCCAGGCCTAGGGCAGGACCTTTGTGCGGGGGGGGGTTGTTGCGGCAATAAAGCCCATACTCCCCCTGCATGAAAAAAGTACCCGCACTCTCCTGCCATCAGAGGAGTACAGCTGAATCCCGCAGCAACAAGTTATGGCACTGAGCTCTGGTAACTGGCCAGACAGTGCCGCCCGGGGTCCCGCAAGAGGCAATAGTCTTTCTGTAGCAGCCGACACCTCTCTCCCCACTGACAGCCGCACAAACTCCTCAGATCCTCCTCCTCCTCAGCTCCAAATGTTCTAGTGTACACAGCCAGGAGGAGAAGGAGCCACAGAGGATGGACACAACTTCAGTGCAAGAGCCACACTGCTGGTCTGAAGTGTATGTATAGTTAACAGTGGAGGTGAACACATTAACTGGGAGGGGGGGGCAGATAACTGATGCACACATGGAGTGAAGGGAGGGGAGGGGGGTAAGGGAATATTTGCTGGGGGGTGCTTTGGGAGAAGGGTCTGATCCCCCCCACTAGTACATGTCCTCTACCCTCCCCCAGCACATATCCCCTTGCCCCCCTCTTCCCCCAAATTAAAAGATGCCACATCCCTCTCTGTCCTCCTCCCACGGTGTCCCTCTGTCCTCTTCTCATGGCATCCCTCCGTCCTCCTCCCGTAGCGTCCCTCTGTCCTCCTCCCCTGGCATCCCTCTGTGCTCCTCCCATGGCATCCCTCTGTCCTCCCCCATGGCATCCCTCTGTCCTCCCACGGCGTCCCTCTGTCCTCTTCCCACGGCGTCCCTCTGTCCTTCTCCTCCTATGGTGTCCCTCTGTCCTTCTCCTCCTACGGTGTCCCTCTGACCTCTTCCCATGGTGGCCCTCTGTCCCCCTCCTCCTATGGTGTCCCTCTGTCCTCCCCCCACAGTGTCCCTCTCTCCTCCTCTTCCCACGGTGTCCCTCTGTTCTCTTCCAACGGCGTCCCTCTGACCTCTTCCCAGGGCATCCCTCTGTCCCCCTCCTCCTACGGTGTCCCTCTGTCCTCCCCCCACAGTGTCCCTCTCTCCTCTTCCTCCTCCCACGGTGTCCCTCTATCCTCTTCCCATGGTGCCCCTCTGTTCTCTTCCCACGGCATCCCTCTGTCCTCCCACGGCATCCCTCTGTCCTCCCATGGTGTCCCTCTGTCCCCTTCCCATGAAGATGATAGGGCAGGTCTTAAAAAGGGAAGGGGGCCTTGATAGAAAGAGGTGGGTCATATTTAAATTAGGGGGTGCACAAGTTTAGTCAGGCCTAGGGTGGCACAAAACCTAAATACACCACTGGTAATAGGATATTATTGTCTTTCTATCTGGCACAGGACGGTGCAACATTTTAGTGGTAATAGATGACCTCAAGGACAGCGGACCAAAGGAAAAGGAGAGGATTCTATACACTTATCCCAGCACCCGAAAGTACGCTCGCAATCTTCTTCTTGTCACCCCGAAAGAGAAGAAGGATAAAGAAATACTTCTGTCCAAGCTGATGGAAATATTTGTGTCCCCTGCGATAAAGGAAGCAGGTATATAGAGAATGTGCCAACTATATAACATCCATAAAAGGTACCTATGTCCTAAACATTGAAGAGTGGAGGATTGAATTGAGGCTACTATGGACTTTTCATGGTACCGTATACAAAGGCTTTACAAACGCAACATTATTTTAAACAATTAAGTTCATTACAAATATTCATTGGTTAAAAAAGACAAACATTTAAAAAATAGAGACATGGGTTTGTGTCGCTATGGGATACTCAATTGCTCTGTATATTCAATAAGACACAAATGCAGTGACATTAAAAGGCGAGTGCTCTTTAGTTGTCACATTTAGCTATTGCTCGACATCATTTGTGGATGCACTTCCGCTTCTTCAGGCGCTTAAATATATTGTGAAAATATATAAACAAAGAAAGTGTTTCTCCTGCGCTCGTGTAGGCGGTATTAGTGTAAAGTAGTAGTAATTCCCAATGGCAAGTGGCATAGAACGTTCATGCGTGTCCAGCTGCCTAGACTGACCTGGGGTGGTCCGAAGAGAGCTGAGTGCAAAGAAGAGGGTGGAAGGCGCGTGATAGAATGCATGAATAAAAATTATATAGTTTATTCATAAACACAGTAAATGAGCACGAAGAAATTACTACAAATTCATAAAAACTGGGTTACAAGATATTCAGTGAGAATTAAAAATATGAAAATGAAAAATTATTAATAATAATAAATGCCAATGCAAGGGCAAATGCTCAAGGTGGGCTAACACGTTTCAAGTTTTTCCCTCTTCATCAGAGCCTTGGAGAGAAAAAGAAAGGCTGTAGGGTTTGGTAGATACACATGAAGAGGGATACCTGTTTCGGAGATGTATCACACAGTGGGTCATGTATTCTCCTTTACTCTAGAGGTATCCACATCACAGCGTTCTAGATGAGATAAATACCAAATGTATGTGTGTATAATTGAGATTCTAGTAAAAGGCACATGTATGCAAAGTGTTGGAATTACACATTATACATTGTAGTTACAGACAAGAGACGTATAAAAAAAGATATTTAAAAAAAAAAAAAATATATATATATATATATATATATATAAATCAAAACATTACAACGTTGAGTCATTAAAGTATTGAAGCATTGGAGCATTAAGGCATTAAAAGCCATTGGAAACCATAAGGGATCATAAGAAGCTAAAAGTTATTGTTGTTCTTTTAAAAATGTTACTAAAGAAATACAGTGGAACCTCAGATTACGAGCATAATCCGTTCCAGGAGAATGCTCTTAATCCAAAGTACTCGCATATCAAAGCGAGTTTCCCCATAGAAGTCAATGCAACTGAAAATAATTAGTTCCGCATTGACTTCAATGGCATGCAATACCGCATGCGGCCAGAGGTGGGCGGGCGCCAGAGAGCCTCGGAAATGGCCGGAAAGGCCCGAGGACACCTCCTCTGACCGCAGCGAACCTCGGAAAGACTCCGTTCCCGAGATTTGCCGAGGTCAGCCGAGCTGTCCATAGGCCTTTCCGTGCATTTCTGAACAGTGCCGATCGGCGCCGATTGGCTCCGGCGCCCCCCCCACCTCAGGCCAAACGTGGTACTGCACACGCTTTGACCTGAATCATGCTTGTTTTGCGAGACAAGGTCCGCAAACCGAGTTACGATTTTTAAAAATACAGTGCTCGTATTGCAAAACGCTCGTTAACCGCGTTACTCGCAATCTGAGGTTCCACTGTACTCAGAAAGTGTTAGAGCAATGAACCATTAAAACTGTAAGCCATTGGCTCTACTTGCTATAGTGAGTTCATTAAAAAACAGTTGTAGTTTAGAGTTTAAACACAGGTGCATATGTATACATACAAAAATGGACATGTACACGCATATAGGTACACATTTACATGCATATACAAACATATGCGCATGCACATACACAGAAAAAAATGCATATATTGTTTGTAAAGGTGTACGTATATGCGTGTACATGTCTATTTGTGTATGTATACATATACAGACTTTCTTTTTCTCTCCATGGCTCTGATGAAAAGGGAAAACCTCGAAATGTGTTAGCCCCACCTTAAGCATTTGCCCTTGGATGGGCATTTTTTACTATTATTATTATTATTAATTTTCAATTTTTTAATTCTCAATGAATATCTTGTAACCCAGTTTTTATGGATTCGTAGTCATTTTTTTGTACTCATTTACTTTGTGAATAAACTATACCATTCTGATTCATGCGTAAGATCACGCGCCTTCCACCCTCTTCTTTCCTTTTCAAATATTTTATTTTAACCCTCTTCTTTCCACTCAGCTTAAATATATTAACAGAGACAGCATCAACGTGATTTCTATGAACAGAGAGAAAATAATAAGTGTGTATACCATTCAATAATATACAGTTTCAACAGATCCGCAATAAAAAAAAAATTGTGTAATATGGGGTGCACCCTTATCTTACCCACAACGTAACCACGTATACAGACCCACAAGTCAAACAGTCTACCCAGTGGATGTGGGAGCATTATTCTTTATAATTTATTGGTAAAATAATATAGGAAGAAGGTATTTCTTAAAATGCTTTTAGTAGATTTAAAGTGGAGTTCTGCCTGAAAAAAAAAAAACTATTCAAACGTCAGCAGCTACAAATACTGCAGCTTTTGACTTTTAAAATAAGGACACTTACCTGTCCAGGGTGGCGGCAATGTTCTCACTGAAGCCGACCCGTCCCTCAGCTCCGGGGGGAGGCGCCGCCATCTTCAGTAAGGGAATCAGGAAGTCAAACCTTGCGGCTTCATAGCCTGGTTCCCTACTGCGTACACGAGAGTCGCGCTGCACGTTTTGAATGGTCCCTGCTGTCTTCTGGGACCCGTGTGTCTCCTAGAAGACAGCGGAGGAGGGGCCAGACATGGCGTAGATCACCGTGAATACTGCGGTGAATACTGCGGTGAACTTTCGCAGGAAGTAGGAGCAAATACCTGGATTAGACAGGTATCTGCTCCCCCCTGAAAGATGCCAAATGTGACACCGGACGGGGGTTGGAATCGGATCAGCCGAAGTTCCATTTAAGAAAATAAATAACCAATGTGTAATCTGAGAAGGAATACACGTAATAAAAATAGGGGTCAAACCTTGAACCAAGAAAGTATGACCATTCTATAGTACATTCTTCATATTGTTTTATATACTGTGTAGCAATGTGCATTTGGATAAAAAAAAAAATTAAAATTATGTTTTTCCCGCTTAATACAGAAACACCATAAGGAGCAGAGACATCAGTCAGAGAGATGGACACAAAGAATTCTGCCGGAGAGAAGGACACAAAGAATTCTGCCGGAAAGAAGGACACAAAGAATTCTGCCGGAAAGAAGGACACAAAGAATTCTTCCGGAGAGATGGACAAAAGGAATTGTGCCGGAGAGAAGGACACAAGGAATTCTTCCGGAGAGAAGGACAAAAGGAATTCTGCCAGAGAGGACACAAAAAATTCTGCCGGAGAGAAGGACAAAAGGAATTCTGCCAGAGAGGACACAAGCAATTCTGTCGGTGAGAACGACACAAAGAATTCTGCTGGAGTGAAGGACGCAAAGAATTTTGCTGGAGAGAAGGACATGAAGAATTCTGCTGGAGACAAGGACACAAAGAATTCTGTTGGAAAGAAGGAAACAAAGAGTTCTGCTGGAGAGGACTCAAGGAATTTTGCTGGAGAGAAGGACACAAGGAATTCTTCCGGAGAGAAGGACAAAAGGAATTTTGCCAGAGAGGACACAAATAATTCTGCCAAGGAGAAGGACACAAAGAATTCTGCCGGAGAGAAGGACACAAAGAATTCTGCTGGAGAGAAAGACACAAAGAATTCTGCTGGACAGAAGGACACAAAGAAATCTGCCGGAGAGAAGGACACAAAGAATTCTGCCAAAGAGAAGGACTCAAAGAGTTCTGCCGGAGAGAAAGACACAAATAATTCTGCCGGAGAGAAGGACACAAAGAATTCTGCCGGAGAGAAGGACACAAAGAATTCTGCCGGAGAGAAGGACACAAATAATTCTGCTGGAGAGAAGGACACAAAGAATTCTACCGGAGAGAAGGACACAAAGAATTCTGCCAGAGAGAATGACAGAAGGAATTTTGCCAGAGAGAAGGACACAAAGAATTCTGCCGGAGAGAAAGACACAAAGAATTCTGCCGGAGAGAAGGACACAAAGAATTCTTCCGGAGCAATGGACAAAAGGAATTCTGCCGGAGAGAAGTACACAAGGAATTCTTCCGGAGAGAAGGACAAAATGAATTCTGCCAGAGAAAACACAAATAATTATGCTGGAGAGAAGGACAAAAGGAATTCTGCCAGAGAGGACACAAACAATTCTGCCGGTGAGAACGACACAAAGAATTCTGCTGGAGTGAAGGACGCAAAGAATTTTGCTGGAGAGAAGGACACGAAGAATTCTGCTGGAGAGAAGGACACAAAGAATTCTGCTGGAGAGAAGGACACAAAGCGTTCTGCTGGAGAGGACACAAGGAATTTTGCTGGAGAGAAGGACACAAGGAATTCTTCCGGAGAGAAGGACAAAAGGAATTTTGCCAGAGAGGACACAAATAATTCTGCCAAGGAGAAGGACACAAAGAATTCTGCCGGAGAGAAGGACACAAAGAATTCTGCTGGAGAGAAGGACAGAAGGAATTTTGCCAGAGAGAAGGACACAAAGAATTCTGCCGGAGAGAAAGACACAAAGAATTCTGCCGGAAAGAAGGACACAAAGAATTCTTCCGGAGAGATGGACAAAAGGAATTGTGCCGGAGAGAAGGACACAAGGAATTCTTCTGTAGAGAAGGACAAAAGGAATTTTGCCAGAGAGGACACAAATAATTCTGCCGGAGAGAAGGACACAAAGAATTCTGCTGGAGAGAATGACACAAAGAATTCTGCTGGAGAGAAAGACACAAAGAATTCTGCTGGACAGAAGGACACAAAGAAATCTGCCGGAGAGAAGGACACAAAGAATTCTGCCAGAGAGAAGGACACAAAGAGTTCTGCCGGAGAGAAGGACACAAAGAATTTTGCCGGAGAGAAGGACACAAAGAATTCTGCCGGAGAGAAGGACACAAAGAATTCTGCCGGAGAGAAGGACACAAAGATTTCTGCTGGAGAGAAGGACACAAAGAATTCTGCCGGAGAGAAGGACACAAAGAATTCTGCCAGAGAGAAGGACACAAGGAATTCTGTTGGAGAGAAGCATACAAGGAACTCTGCTAGAGAGAAGGACACAAAGAATTCTGCCAGAGAGAATGACAGAAGGAATTTTGCCAGAGAGAAGGACACAAAGAATTCTGCCGGAGAGAAGGACACACAGAATTCTTCCGGAGCGATGGACAAAAGGAATTCTGCCGGAGAGAAGGACACAAGGAATTCTTCCGGAGAGAAGGACAAAAGGAATTCTGCCAGAGAGGACACAAACAATTCTGCCGGTGAGAACGACACAAAGAATTCTGCTGGAGTGAAGGACGCAAAGAATTTTGCTGGAGAGAAGGACATGAAGAATTCTGCTGGAGAGGACACAAAGAATTCTGCTGGAGAGAAGGACACAAAGAATTCTGCTGGAGAGAAGGACACAAAGAGTTCTGCTGGAGAGGACACAAGGAATTTTGCTGGAGAGAAGGACACAAGGAATTCTTCCGGAGAGAAGGACAAAAGGAATTTTGCCAGAGAGGACACAAATAATTCTGCCAAGGAGAAGGACACAAAGAATTCTGCCGGAGAGAAGGACACAAAGAATTCTGCCGGAGAGAAAGACACAAAGAATTCTGCTGGACAGAAGGACACAAAGAAATCTGCCGGAGAGAAGGACACAAAGAATTCTGCCAGAGAGAAGGACACAAAGAATTCTGCCAGAGAGAAGGACACAAAGAATTCTGCCGGAGAGAAGGACACAAAGAATTCTGCCGGAGAGAAGGACACAAAGAATTCTGCTGGAGAGAAGGACACAAAGAATTCTGCCGGAGAGAAGGACACAAAGAATTCTGCTAGAGAGAAGGACACAAGGAATTCTGTTGGAGAGAAGCATACAAGGAACTCTGCTAGAGAGAAGGACACAAATAATTCTACCAGAGAGAAGGACACAAAGAATTCTGCCAGAGAGAAAGACACAAAGAATTCTGCCGGAGAGAAGGACACAAGGAATTCTTCCGGAGAGAAGGACAAAAGGAATTTTGCCAGAGAGGACACAAATAATTCTGCCAAGGAGAAGGACACAAATAATTCTGCCGGAGAGAAGGACACAAAGAATTCTGCTGGAGAGAAAGACACAAAGAATTCTTCCGGAGCGATGGACAAAAGGAATTCTGCCGGAGAGAAGGACACAAGGAATTCTTCCGGAGAGAAGGACAAAAGGAATTTTGCCAGAGAGGACACAAATAATTCTGCCAAGGAGAAGGACACAAATAATTCTGCCAGGGAGGACACAAAGAATTCTGCTGGAGAGAAAGACACAAAGAATTCTGCTGGACAGAAGGACACAAAGAAATCTGCCGGAGAGAAGGACACAAAGAATTCTGCCAGAGAGAAGGACACAAAGAATTCTGCCGGAGAGAAGGACACAAAGAATTCTGCCGGAGAGAAGGACACAAAGAATTCTCCTGGAGAGAAGGACACAAAGAATTCTCCTGGAGAGAAGGACACAAAGAATTCTGCCGGAGAGACGGACACAAAGAATTCTGCCGGAGAGAAGGACACAAAGAATTCTGCCAGAGAGAAGGACACAAGGAATTCTGTAGGAGAGAAGCATACAAGGAACTCTGCTAGAGAAAAGGACACAAAGAATTCTGCCGGAGAGAAGAACACAAAGAATTCTGCCAGAGAGAATGACAGAAGGAATTTTGCCAGAGAGAAGGACACAAAGAATTTTGCCGGAGAGAAAGACACAAAGAATTCTGCTGGAGAGAAGGACACAAAGAATTCTTCCGGAGCGATGGACAAAAGGAATTCTGCCGGAGAGAAGGACACAAGGAATTCTTCCGGAGAGAAGGACAAAAGGAATTCTGCCAGAGAAAACACAAATAATTATGCCGGAGAGAAGGACAAAAGGAATTCTGCCAGAGAGGACACAAACAATTCTGCCGGTGAGAATGACACTAAGAATTCTGCTGGAGTGAAGGACGCAAAGAATTTTGCTGGAGAGAAGGACACGAAGAATTCTGCTGGAGAGAAGGACACAAAGAATTCTGCTGGAGAGAAGGACACAAAGAGTTCTGCTGGAGAGGACACAAGGAATTTTGCTGGAGAGAAGGACACAAGGAATTCTTCCGGAGAGAAGGACAAAATGAATTTTGCCAGAGAGGACACAAATAATTCTGCCAAGGAGAAGGACACAAAGAATTCTGCCAGAGAGAGGGACACAAAGAATTCTGCTGGACAGAAGGACACAAATAAATCTGCCGGAGAGAAGGACACAAAGAATTCTGCCAGAGAGAGGGACACAAAGAGTTCCGCCGGAGAGAAGGACACAAAGAATTCTGCCGGAGAGAAGGACACAAAGAATTCTGCCAGAGAGAAGGACACAAAGCATTCTGCTGGAGAGAAGGACACAAGTCCTAGTAACAGTCACATGTTGTAGAACCCTTTGTAGTATACAGGTATTGCAATGTCTCAGTTTGGACTTCATTGAAATATGTATACGAAAATCCATTCCTGCCCGTACAGTGGCCAGAAGTGGAGGATCTATTATGATGAAAAACCTGCTTCTCCTATGTTAAAATGTTCACACAAAAGAGTCCTTCAGCAATGTTTCTCCATGTCTTGGCCAACTTGTGCATAGGTGGAGAAAAGCACGTATACAGTTCTCCATAGAATACTGAATAACTGATAATCAGTAGTGTTGGTGGGTTCATGGGGGAACCACATGTCACCAACTTTATAGTTACTTTTATCAAGTATTCGCCTCATGGTAATGCTTTCTTTTGTGTGGGTTAACCACCACAAAGTAATTTTGAGGGAAATAGCAGGATAAACTGATTTCCCTCAACCAGTTATTTTACACACATTACACTTACTCCTCAACCCAAAGGTATGGAGGGAAGCTACTGTATATTTTGCGAGGCCTTGAACACTCGTGGTACAGGCCCTGTTTATTGGAGAGTTTTGTTACGCAGAGTGTCCTAACTTAGGGTCTCTCCTGGACTGAATGCTAGACATGTGCACTGCCGAAAAATTTGTTCGTCTTAGTTTTCGATTCATTCGTTTTTTTTGTTTTTTTCGGAAATTAGAACATTCAGAAATTAGAAGATTAAAAAAAATTGTAAATTAAGAAATTTATAAATTTGAAAATTTGGAATTCGTAAATTCAAAAATTCATAAATTTGAAAATTTGTAAATTTGAAAATTCTAAATTTCGGAATTCGTAAATTTGCAAATTCGTAAATTTGTAAATTCGAATTTTGTAAATTCGATAAATTCGTAAATTTGAAAATTCGCAAATTCGTAAATTTGAAGATTCGGAAATTCGATAAATACATAAATTTGAAAATTCGTAAATTTGAAATTGGTAAATTCGATAAATTTGTAAATTGGAAAATTCGGAAATTCAGAAATGTAAAAATCCGAAAATTCAAAAATCCGAAAATAAGAAACAAAAATCCGAAAATTAGAAAGAACGAAAAGCCAAAAATCTGAAAAGTGTAATCAATAACTAACTAACTAATAATAACTAACTATTAAACTATAGGTATTAGAATTTCCTTTCAAATTTGGCTGTTATTGAACGTAACAAATACAAATTTATCTGAAGTTACGAATTATCCAATATAAATAAACAAATGGTACAAAACGAATTAATAATCAATGATAATAATAATAATAAAATATGTTTTTATTATTATTATTATTATTGTTATTTATTATTATTAATTTGTTACGTTCCATTCATTTAGATATGGCATTCGTTATTATGGATAATTCGTAACTTCAGATAAATTCATATTCGTTACATTCACTAACAGCCAAATTTGAAAGGAAATTCCAGTACCTATAATTTAATAGTTAGTAATAGTTAAGTTATTATTTTCAGTTTTTGGATTTTTAATTTTCAGATTTTTGTTCTTATTTTCAGATTTTTTGTTCTTTTGAATTTTCGGATTTTCATTCTTATTTTTGGATTTTCGAATATTGAATTTCCGAATCTCCGAATTTCCAAATTTCCAAATTTTGAATTTCCAAATTTTCGAATTCCGAATTTCCAAAATTTCAAATTTTCGGATTTTCGAATTTCGAATTTCCGAAATTTCGAATTTTTGGATTTTCGAATTTTCAAATGTCTGAAATTTAGAATTTTTGGATTTTCGAATTTTCAAATTTTCTGAAATTTCAAATTTTTGAATTTACGAACATTCAGAAAAAAATCGGAAATTTGGAAAAAAATTCGGGAAATTCGGAAATTCGGATATTTCTGAATTGACGAATTTGTCTAAATTTGTTAAAAAACGAATTTGGAACTAAACGAATTGCACATGTCTACTGGATGCTTCTTCTTCATTTTTATCTCTTACTTGTCCATTACCCATAAGGTTATCACGGAAGGTTTACATTTTTTCCTGTTCCATGCACTGTAGGATATCAAAAAGTAAAGAAAAAACCTTATGATAGTTATGCGAAAAAATTTAAATAAGAAAATAATACAAAAAAAGAGCTGCTACCACTAAAACAGTACATACACCACACTATACCTGTATATCAAAAAACACAAATAATAAAGTGAAGTGCTCTTGTATGAAGCTCAGCTATTCAACAATATATAAATGCATCTACCGGTGATTACATATCGAAATCAACAATACAAGAAAGGTATTCAATAAATATATTGTTATTATTATTATACAGGATTTATATAGCGTCAACAGATTACGCAGCGCTTTACAATATAAAAGGGAGACAATACAGTTATAATACAATAAGATACAAGAGGATTAAGAGGGCCCTGCTCAGAAGAGCTTACAATCTAATAGGGTGGGGCAGGTGGTACAAAAGGTTGTAACTGTGGAGAATGAGCTGATGGAAGTGGTAAAAGATTAGTTGGAGATGTGATAGGCTTGCCTGAAGAGATGAGTTTTTAGGGATCGCCTGAAAGTAGCAAGAGTAGGGGATAGCCGGACAGGTGGAGGTAGCGAGTACCAGAGGATGGGAGAGGCTCTGGAGAAATCCTGAAGACGAGCATGAGAGGAGGAGATGAGAGAGCTTGAGAGTAGGAGGTCCTAAGAAGAGCGGAGAGGACGATTTGGGTGATATTTGGAGACAAGATTGGTGATGTAGCTCGGGGCAGAGTTGTGAATGGCTTTGTATGTTGTGGTTAGTATTTTGAATTTAATTTGCTGGGTGATTGGGAGCCAGTGTAGGGATAGGAGTAGAGGGTTGGCAGACACTGAGCAGTTGGTAAGGTGGATAAGTCTGGCAGCAGCATTCATGATAGACTGAAGAGGGGAGGAGCCTATGGAGAGGCAGGCCAATGAGAAGGGAGTTGCAATAGTCAAGGCGAGAGATAACAAGGGAGTGAATGAGGAGCTTGGTGGTTTCATTTGTTAAAAAAGGGGTGAATTTTAGAGATGTTACGGAGGTGAATTCCACAAACTTTTGACAACGATAATATAATCACAACTATCTTATACAAAAACCAGTGTGGTAAAATAGTTCAATTTTTCTTGCATTGTTGATTTTGATATATAATCACCAGGAGATTTTTTTTATGCATTTATATATTGTGGAATATCTGAGCTTCATACAAGAGCGCTTCACTGTAGGATATCCCTCTCACTCCGTACTTCCAGTAAATCAGATCAAAAGATTCACTCAACCAGCATCTCAGTTTACTAAATAAATGGCAGAGTTAAACAACGTCTTCCTCATATAATATAAAACATGAATGTGTGGTGCTTCGCAGTCTCTATTGTGTAACAAAAATAGCCAATCCCAAACAAATAATAAAATAAGTGATAAATTATGAAAAAAAATAATCAAATAAGAAACTCCAATATGGTTTACCCAACACCAAACTGTGATACAGTGACCCTCAATTCTTCTATCACACTAGTCTCCCAATTTCTTCACAACTTGTGCTTAAAATACAAACGCACACTCACCAGAAGTGCATGACCCCCTTTTTTCACAGGTAGGTCAAACAGCGTGTTTTCGGCTCTCAAGGGTTCTTGCAATTTTAGATATTCCCCAGATCCTTCTTCAATATGTTGGCAACTAGAGTGACAAAGCGGGAGATACCATAAAAAGTATCATAGTGTAGTATTTATTTGTAAAAGAAGAACAACCAAAAAAATAGACGATTACACTCACATGCTGCAGTGCCTGTGTACCGGCACCAGTGTATACAGCCAGCATTATTATCTCCCCGCCGTACACATATACAGTGCCTTGAAAAAGTATTAATACCCCTTGACATTTTCTACATTTTGTCATGTTACAACCAAAAATGTCAATGTATTTTATTGGGATTTTATGTGGTAGACCAACACAAAGTGGTGGCACATAATTCTGAAGTGGAAGGAAAATGATAAATGATTTTCAATTTTTTTACAAATAAATATATGAAAAGTGTGGGAGGGACATTTGTATGGCGCCCCCCTGAGTCTAACTTTGTAGAACCCCCTTTCACTGCAATAACAGCTGCAAGTCTTTTTGGGGATATCTCAACCAGATTTGCACATCTAGTGAGGCCCATTCTTCTTTGCAAAATAGCTCAAGCTCTGTCAGATTGGATGGAGAACGTCTGTAAACAGCAATTTTCAAGTCTTGCCACCGATTCCCAATTGGACTAGGCCATTCTAACACATGAATATGCTTTGATCTAAACCATTCCATTGTAGCTCTGGCTGTATGTTTTGGGTCATTGTCCTGCTGGAAGGTGAACCTCCACCCAGTTTCAAGTCTTTTGCAGACTCTAATGCAGTGTACACACGATCGGACTTCTCGTCAGAAAAAGATATGACAGCTTTTCCGACGGGATTCCGCTGAAGTTTGCCTTGCATACACACGGTCACACAAGAGTTTGCTGAAATTACGACCGGCAAGAACGTGGTGACGTACAACACTACGACAAGTCGAGAAAATGAAGTTCAATGGTTCCGAGCATGCGTCGAATTGTTTCCGAGCATGCGTAGGGATTTTGCGCGTCGGAATTGCCACAGACGATCGCATTTTTGGATAGAAACTTTTCCCGACTCAAAAATTGAGAACATGCTCTCAATCTTTTGCTGGCTGGAATTCCGCCAGCAAAAGACCTATGGAGCATACACATGGTCGCATTTTCCGACGAAAAACTCTCATCGGTCTTTTGCGGGCCGAAATTCGGATCGTGTGTACGCGGCATAACAGGTTTTCTTCTAAGATTGTCCTGTATTTGGCTCCATCCATCTTCCCATCAACTCCGACCAGCTTCCCTGTCCCTGCTGAAGAAAAGCATCCCCACAAAATGACGCTGCCACCACCATGTTTCACAGTGGGGATGGTGTGTTCAGGGTGATGTGCGGTGTTAGTTTTCTGTCACACATAGAGTTTTGCTATTAGGCCAAAAAGTTCAATTTTGGTCTCATCTGACCAGAGCAACTTCTTCCACATGTTTGCTGTGTCCTCCACATGGCTTCTCACAAACTACAAACAGGACTTCTTATGGCTTTCTTTCACCAATGTCTTTCTTGTCACTCTTCCATAAAGGGCAGATTTGTGAAGTGCACGACTAATAGTTGTCCTGTGGACAGATTCTCCCACCTGAGCTGTGGATCTCTGCAACTCCTCCAGAATTACCATGGACCTCTTGGCTGCTTCTCTGATGAATGCTCTCCTTGCTGGTCAGTTTAGGTGGACGGCCATGTCTTGGCAGGTTTGCAGTTGTGCCATACGCTTTCCATTTTCAGATGATGGATTGAACAGAGCTCCATGAGATGTTCAAAGCTTGGGATATTTTTTTATAAGCTAACCCTGCTTTAAACTTCTCCACAACTTTATCCCTGACGTGTCTGGTGTGTTTCTTGGCCTTCATGACGCTGTTTGTTCACTAAGGTTCTCTAACAAACCTCTAAAGGCTTCACAGAACAGCTGTATTTATACTGAGATTAAATTACACACACAGGTGGACTCTATTTACTAATTAGGTGACTTCTGAAGGCAATTGGTTCCACTAGATTTTAGTTAGGGGTATTAGAGTAAAGGGGGCTGAATACAAATGTACCCCACACTTTTCACATATTTATTTGTAAAAAAAAATTGGAAAACCATTTATCATTTTCCTTCCACTTCACAATTATGTGCCACTCTGTGTTGGTCTATCACATAAAATCCCAATAAAATACATTTACGTTTTTGGTTGTAACATGACAAAATGTGGAAAATACTTTTTCAAGGCACTGTATACATACATAACAACACTGGCTGTATACACTGGTGCCGGTACACAGGCACTGCAGCATGTGAGTGTAATCTTCTATTTTTATTGGTTGTTCTTCTTTTACAAATAAATACTACACTATGATACATCTGTAAAATACACAGTTAGAATGTGTAATATCCAAACATGAATCCTTGATTTGTTAAGGATCTTTAGGGACATCTGCATCCACCCTAGGATAGGATATTTCCTATAGATTTAATTTGGTATAAAGATGATAGAAGGGCCCCCTGCAGCATGGGGCCCGGCGCCCTCAGCGACCCCTATACTTCCGGAACTGCTTTGACGTAGAACACCAGGATTATGGCAGCAGATAGCTACCATAAATAACCCCGGTATCCTCTTCAATAGCGGACGGTCCTCTTTCAGATAAAAGTGGTCTCTGCAGACCACACACTCTGCTGGTCTCCGGCGCTTACTGGAGCCATTGGTAGAGGCGGAGATGATCGCGTCCTTTCCTCTGTGAGGCTGGATGACGAGTGAGGGAAAGATGGCCCTCACTCAGCTCCATAACATTGGATTATGGAAACGACGTCAAACGTCACTTCCGCCCAATGCTCTTAAAGGAGAATTTTTTTTTTTTGCAAAAAAAAAGATACTTTTTTTTATTTGTTATTGCATTTAAATGTAATCGGGAGATCTGAGGTCTTTTTGACCCCAGATCTCACTTTTTAGAGGTCCTGTCATGTTTTTTTTTCTATTATATAAGGGATGTTTACATTCTTTGTAATAGGAATAAAAGTGATGCAGATTTTTTTTTTTTTAAAAGGCCAGTGTATATTTATACAGTATGGACACTTCCTCACCAGTATGGAAGGACAGCCTAACTTAGATATTGACCTAGTATAGTCGTTGGTCTCTTTACCACCCACCACCCCTTCTTCCCCATTCACCCCAATTCTTTTCCAACTTACTTTCTGTGAAGACAGTGTTTAATTATCCATCTCGATGTTTGCTTATGTTAATTTTTGTTCCTGATGGTACTTACCCTTAAGGCATGTTGCCAGGAATATATAATAAAAAGTTTTGAGCACGTGACATGTATAGTACAATCAAATGATTTATTTGACCCAACGGATGTGATTTCTACTACTATACTAGTTAATCTGGTTTCATACAGCTTGCCACATACTTCTACATTCATTGTAAGACTCCTTTTTTTAGGTTGAACTCCAAAGGTCATGTGTTGTTTTAGCATATATTGTTAGGCTATGCTAGGTTGTGACTTTTGAGGATTTCCTAATAAAAAATAATATAGTACATTTAAATGAATTACTGTATATTTTGAAATACCATAAAGGTATAGAAGAATGAATGAATGAATGAATGAATGAATGAATGAATGAAGAAGAAGAAGAAGAAGAAGAAGAGGCATTTTGGGTACAGTCTTTAAGTCTTGATGGAACATTTATCAAAACTGGAGCAGTTGTGCATGGCAACCAATCGGCTTCCATCTTCAGCTTGTTCAGTTGTGATGAATGAATGAAAAAAATGAAAAATAGAAGCTGATTGGTTGCCCTACACAACTGCTTCAGATTCTCTCTGCTCCAGTTGTGATAAATCCCCCTTTTGAGAAGCCCTTTTTCTTTGCGCTCCTCTGTCCCAAGCAAATGGCCCACATACCGGTAAGAAAATCATCACCCATTGCCACCTACATTAGGCATGGCTAGCAACAGTAATGACAACACAAAACCCAAATGGGCTGAGAAAATTAGAACAGTGCAGCTCAAATTCCCCAATGGAACTAAAAACAGATACTGTATGTGTAGCGCTACTACCCCCTTAGGAGCTGCCGGATTTTGGGTCCCCCTTTGTCTGCACAGCCAGGCAACATGCATTTTCAGCAGGCACACATAGTCAGAAAACCAGTCCCAGAACTCTTTTATTATTATTTATTAGGGTGGTTAACTTGGATGAAGTTATGGTGAAATGGGATGCCCAGAACTGTCTTTATAAAAGAACTCTGAGGACAACTTGAACTGCTCCCAACTTTCAAAATAGATCCCAGACTGTACTCCCGCTGGAATAATCACAAGTCCTCACTGAACCCTTAAAACACAAGTCCTAAAGAGACTGCAAGTATTCTCTTACTTTCAGCAAAAATGCCAGTGCACCTGGCTTCACTGAGCTTTCATCAAGCAATAATGAAGGTAAGCTGTACACTGTTCCTTCTGAAGGCTAGCTAGACATTGCACCCAGCTGCTTTCTCCTTTTTTGACTTTTGGAGGGTGAGAGCTGTCAAGGGCTCCTGCTATACAGGTCCCACTTGCTCAGCAGGGTATCTTCTGGATGAGACAAAAGAGGGTGAGGGTCCCTCTTTGGCTCCTGTTTTTCTCCTCTCTCTCCTGGCTGCAGCTGGGTGTCTCCTACCCGGAGGCAAACCCCCCCGGCATAGGATCTCTGGATCTTGGATTCTGCCTCCACCACTGGCCAGTCTCTAAAATAATAGTAAGGGGGGTCTGTTTTAAGGCCACCCGGCGCATGGGAATGTGACAGAATAGGAGTTTCAAGGCCCCCAGGTAGTTGATTGGGCAGCTAGTTAGGTGGGCGGGGCTTATTTCTTGCCAGTTAAGGTCAATAGTAAGGTTTAAAGGTATAGGCTTAGGTAACCAATAAAAGGTTATATAGCCAAGGTCCAGGTCAGCTGACCACTGGAGGTCAGATGACCTTAAGGAACATTCCAGAAGATATAGACATGAATGCGCATTTTGCGCGGGAGCACATCCCTTTTTAAAATGTTTTTAAAAAATGGCTTTTGCCAGTCAATCTCAAGATAGAGACCCCTTTTCAAAAAGCTCGAACGCCAGAGAAATTGCAAAAAATGCTGCCTTGGATCCGTTGGTACACAGAAAGGCAGATGGCCCTTCTGCTGTTTGAGGGATTCAGTGAAGTTTTTTTTACTCCCTCCTTTCCAGGGTCAGGGTTGTGTGTTTGAAAAGAATTTAAGGTCAGCTTTGGAGTTGCCCGAAGTGGTAAGAGAAAAGATTTTCAAAGAAATACAGGAAGGTAGGGTTGCAGGCCCTTTCCTCCACCCTCCTTTCCATAATTTCAGAATCTCCCCGTGAGGAGTCGTTCCTAAAAAAGAGCAAGGTTCTTATAGGCTAATCCACCACCTATCATTTCCTAAGGGTAGCTCTTTGAACGACCAAATAAGTGTTGACTTAGCCTCAGTTCATTACTCTACATTCGAGAATGCATTGGTAAAGATCATCAATTTAGGTCCAGGGGCCTTGCTGGCAAAAGCGGATGTCCAATCTGCTTTTCGTTAATTACCTATTAACCCTTTATCTTTTAATTCTCTAGGTTTTTCTTTTGATGACTGTTTCTTTTTCGATCGGTGCCTTCCGATGGGCTGCTCGCTTTCCTGTACATATATTGAAGCATTCGCAACATTCATTGAATGGGTAGTCAAGGTCCATTACGGTTCTTCCGTTATATTACATTATTTGGATGACTTCCTTTTTCTTGGAAATTCCTTTACTGATTGTGCCAAGGTGCTAAACTCCTTTTTAAAAATTTGTGATGAATTTCACATTCCACTAGCTCAAGAAAAAATGATCCCCCCCACCACGCGTTTAGTTTTCTTAGAGATCCTTATTGATACAAATGCTATGGTACTTGAGCTACCAGCAGATAAGATTGACAATTTAAAATCTAGTATTAATATTATAATTAGGAAGAAAAAAGCCATTCTGAAGGAGTTACAAAAACTACTTTGTTTATTGGCATTCGCATCTAGAGTCTTACCTGTTGGCAGTATATTCTCTAGAGCAGTGGTCATCAACCTTGTCCTCAGGGCCCACTAACAGGCCAGGTTTGCAAGATAACTGAAATACATGACAGGTGATATCATTTGCTGCTCAGTGATTGCAGTATTCTAGTCTGCATCTCCCCAAGGTAATACATAAAACCTGGCTTGTTAGTGGGCCCTGAGGACAGGGTTGATGACCACTGCTTTAGACGACTGTATTTGGCCATTTCCGGGTTTAAATCCCTGTCCTCACATGTTAGGATCACTTCAGAGATTAAAGAGGAACTGCTAGTGTGGGCTCAATTCTTGGAGGAGTTCAATGGTAGGGCCATATTTCAGTCTGAATTTGTAGCAGACAGGGATTTCTGTCTTTTCACTGACGTAGCGGGCTCTGTAGGTTTTTCAGCCTTATGGAAGACCTTATGGAAGACTCATTGGTGCGCTTCGTTGTGGCATCCAACTTGGCGCACCAAAGGCTATTTAAAAAACATAGTGATTTTAGAATTATTTCCCATTCTGGTAGCATTAGAAATTTGGGGTGAGTATTTCATGAACAAAAGGATCCTGTTTAGCACAGACAATAAATGGGTCCTCTTTGCTATAAATTGCTTGTCGTCCAAATCCCCTCATGCCAGTATTTTAATAAGATACCTTGTCTTTAAATGCTTAAGTCTTAATGTTTGGATTAAAGCCCGTTTTTTAACTGGTAAGGTAAATGAAAAACAACGCGCTAACTGGTGTAAGTAACAGGAGCTGCTGCATACAGTCTAACAAAAACAATGGACTAACATATGAAAAAATGCAGCGCATAAGTTAAAATAAATAATACAAACTATTAAAGTTGTGAATGGGTGCTGGAAAAATAATAACAAGCCAAAAGTGAATAAAACATAAGGTCCATAAATAAATGTGAATGTCCAACAACACAGGAAATGGGGGTACTCCAGGGGATGGTGGTATTCCGTTGGTTGTCAGAAGTCACCTTGCATATAAACCGACCTCTCAGCAGGACAAGCCAATATAGCAAAATATAACAGGGAGACTCTTACCAGATCCCGTGGATTCCCATGTCAGCGACAGGGAATCGCATGCGCAATGTGTCCCCAAGGACGTGGACTGGATGGTCTGGGCGCTCCGATCCTCTGCCCCTGTTGAAGACCCCTAGGTTGAAACGCGTTGGGCCCATACGCCACTCTCCATGTTGCCCACTTGTTTTTATTTACCGTGATCACGTTTTTATGTATATACGGTTGTTTTTTTCAAATGACAACGCCCTTTTTATCTGCACTATGTGGAGGCACATCTTTTTTTCTTTTCCCATCCATGAAATGAGGTTTAGTGCCTCCAACTGTTCCATCAACATCTTTTTGGTCCTCCTGATCCACGCTTTGGCCGTCTATTGTGAGGATTCATCTTGTTGTCCCTGGAGATCCACGCAGACCGCTACCCAGAGGATCGGAGCGTCCAGACCATCCAGTCCACGTCCTTGGGGACACATTGCGCATGCGTTTACCTGGTAAGCTTAATGACATTGCTGATTCTCTCTCCTGTTTGAGAATAAAGAGATTCAAGTCTCTGTTTCCAGCTGCGGACGAGATAGGGATCCAGTGTCCTTCACACCTATGGAACCTGATCTAGAATAGGTTTGCACAAATATTAAGAGATCTATCGCTCCCTCTACTTTTGCATCCTATTCATCAGCATGGCTGCTGTGATTATCCCATCTAAGGTCATTGGGGCGAGCTCCAGTCTTCTTTTTCCGAGAGTTTGGATTTGTCATTTTTAAACACCTTGATGTCCGTGGTCTTTATCGTGGTCTCAGATAAATAAAATGTTAGCGGGTATTTCCTTTTTCCTCAAACTGAACAATTTACCCTTCATGTTACTCCTTCTTTTCAGGAAGACAGGCACTGAAGGGTTATAACAAATCCTACTTTCATAAAGATACCAGATTGGCGATTACTCCAGCAATTTTTACCAAATTATGCTCGTCTGTCGACATGGTTTGTTTTTCACCATATGAGGCAATTCTTTTTTGGGCCGTGTTTTCATTACTGCTTTTTGGGGCACTGAGAATTTCGGAAGTATTACCGCCGAATAAAAATTCCACATCGGGGCTCCTGTTGTCTCAGGTTTTCTTAGATAAAACTATCTATTTACTATTTATTTATTCCTAGATCTAAAATGGACCAGTTCGGTAAGGCTACTTGGGTACATTTATATTCATTTCCAGGTTCCCCTATTCGCCAGGTTTTATTGTTACAGAACTTTTTGCAGGTGAGATATAAGCACAGTAAGCTGTTGTTCATTCATTGCGATGGCATCCCTTTGTCTAAATATCAGTTTAATGCGGTCTTTTACAAATGTTTGTCTATTCTAAAGCGGGATAAATTGGCCCTGTCATCACATTCATTCCATATCGGGGCGGCTACTGAAGCCGCCAGATTGGGTTTAGATGTCGGGATTAATAACTGCATTGGAAGATGGCAGTCGGATGCTTATAAATTATATATTTGTCCTAACTGTTTATTCTATTTCACAGGTCAGTCCCTGTGTGTATGGATCCTGGGGCACTCGTTCGTATTCTGGGCCGAAAGGAGAGCTTTGCGAAGAATATTTTCCGAAAGCTTGAATTTTGACCCCTCTTTGGTACATATCTGTTGGCACGGTAGGAGGGGGTATGCGATGGCAGGATTTCTTTGATGAGTTAAGTTTGATGTTTTAATCATTACCGGTGCCTGATGTTTTAATTTTACACTTAGGTGGGAACGATATAGGGATCATCAAAACTCTGGACCTAATTTTTCAGATTAAGGGTTAGTCTAGATATAGATTAACAGTAATTTACAAACTATAGTGGAGTTTGCTGCGGGGTTAATGGGGCCAGGCTTGTTTCCTAAGAAAAAAAAAAAAAAAGGGAAACAACCCTGGCTTGTGGGGAGTGATTAATAAAAAAAAATTGTTATACTTGTCAACCACCTGAGTCGTAGTGGCTGGGTTGCTTATTGTAAGGTGGTTTTGAGTAATTAAGTTATTTGTGAATTTATTTATTTAACTATGATTGTTTACATGTTTAATAAAAATAAATTGAATACCAATAATAAAGGATGCGGCCAAGTTTACTCCACTATTTGGTTTGTTGGTTTTTATTTATACGTTACTATTTCTGTCTACATTCCCATACTTGTTTCAATAGATTTTTATTGAAGAATTTGTGAGGTTACATGTAGGTAAAGATGAATAGGGCTTACTTTCAAAAGACAAAGCAACATAGTAATGATATCAACCAGGGATTGGTTGAATCCCCATGAATATTCTAACTGCTGTCTCCACCCCTCCGTCCACTAAGTTCTGGAACCTTCTAGAAGCTTCCAGAAGCCAGGGTGAGATGACGGAGACCCAGCCCTCAGAGCCTGCCAGCTAAACTCTACATGACCCCAAATAACTATGGCTCCACAGGCTTTACTGAAACCCAACTAAATGCACCTACACTAACCAACTGTGTACACAAGGGGGTGCTACATATGATTACACTGGATTTAGACTGTTTTTATAGGCAAATCCAAAATAATTAAAAGATTATACAGATTTTAAAAGGTACCCAAAGGGAGACAACAATTTTGTATAAAAGTAACTATTTATTAACACCACGGTAAAAATATATATTAATCCCTAGACATGGATCCTATAATACTGCACAACTTTTTTTAAATCACTGGTATACAGTACATCCGAATTACAGAAAATATCTGCTCCCAATGGGAAAATACACAAGATGTCAATGACAACCTAAAGCATTTCCACAGAGTTTCAACAGTGTATTTCTCAAATGTAAATAACAGGTCGTGGCTACTGGCAAAGCACCTTCGCACTTCGATGCGTTTCATGGAGACCACCACTTCTTCAGGACATGGGACCTCCATGATAATCTGGCATTAGGCTCTGCAATTCTAGGCTGATAGAAGATGTAAACACAGCATCAATCACTACTCCTCTCAGCAGGGAAGAGGAGACACACAGCATCACTCACTACTCCTGTCAGCAGGGAAGAGGAGACACACAGCATCACTCACTACTCCTGTCAGCAGGGAAGAGGAGACACACAGCATCACTTACTACTCCTGTCAGCAGGGAAGAGGAGACACACAGCATCATTCACTACTCCTGTCAGCAGGGAAGAGGATACACACAGCAGCACTTAAACTTGAAAAGTGCGACCAGACAGGAGAAGACCGCTAACTGCACTGAACTGCAGAGCTGGAATGGGCAGAAATGGGTAGAGCTGTGCATGGGGAAAGCTGTGTCCTGAATCTCGACGTGCCTCCCTTCCATGCAGTACTGTGTACACAGGCATTTTACTTGGTGGTGCAGGTGCCAAACGCTGGTCAACCAGGTACAGTAAGCTGTAGTTTTTCAAAAGGCTACAGTATTTATGTATGTATGTGTGTGAGTGAGTTTACATATGTATGTATGTATATGAGTGTGTATGTATGTATGTAAGTGTATGCATGTATATGTGTGTGTATGTATGTATGTATGTTTATGTATGCATGTACATGAGTGTGTATGTATGTATGTTTATGCATGCATGTATATGAGTGTGTATGTACGTATGTTTATGTATGTATGTTTATGTATGTATGTATGTATATGAGTGTGTATGTTTGTATGTGTTTACGAGTATGCATGTATATGTGTGTGTATGTATGTGTGTGAGTTTATGTATGTATGTATGTATATAAGAGTGTGTATGTATGTATGTGTGTGATACAAATATTATAAATTAAGTTGCAGTTCAGTGAGTAAAATAAGTATTTTATTCCCAAGCAAAACATGACTTAGTACTTAGTGGAGAATCCCTTGTTGGCAAGCACACACCAGGGGAGGTTAGGAGGGCACAGTATGGGGTCAGGGGGGCATACACCAGGGAGGTCAGGATAGCACACACCAGGGAGGTCAGGGGGGCACAGTATGGGGTCAGGAGGGCACACCGGGGAGGTCAGGAGGGCACACACAATGGGGAGGTCAGGAGGGCACACACCAGGGAGGTCAGGAGGGCACACACCAGGGAGGTCAGGAGAGCACAGTACGGGGTCAGGAGAGCACAGGCCGGGGAGGTCAGGAGGGAACAGTACGGGGTCAGGAGAGCACACACCGGGGAGGTCAGGAGGGAACAGTACAGGGTCAGGAGGGCACACACCGGGGAGGTCAGGAGGGAACAGTACGGGGTCAGGAGGGCACACACTGGGAAGGTCAAGAGGGCATAAACTGGGAGAGGGGTTGGGAGGGCACACACTGGGGGGGTTGGAAGGTCGCATATTAGGGGAGTCAGGAGGGCAAACGCCAGGTGAGGGTTAGGAGGCACACACTGGGGGGATCGGGAGGGCACACACCAGGGGGCAGTCACAATGCTTTAATGAGTCCAATTTCTCACCGTGCCACATGAAAAGGAGATGCAGTCCCATTTTTCAGCTAATAGCTCCTCTATGCTAAGCTGTAGTAACTCAGCAGACTTAGCATAGAGGTGCCTGTAAACGAATCCACGATGTACTGTCTGCTAGTTGAGCTCACCTCCAGGAAGTTCACATTCCCTCAGCTCCCTCTGTTCATCTGCTCACACCTCCCTCTTCCAGACAGGCGGGATCTTGGGGGTCAGGTACATCCCCATCCAGCCCACTCAAGCAGAAGAAACCAGGAGGCTCCCACCTACTCAAGCAGCAGCCTGCAGGAGAGAGGCTGTAAAAATTGCTGGGGTAGGTACAGGGGGCGGAGTGTCCAGTCCCAATGTGTCTGGGCAGTAATTCCTAATGTTAAGAATGGTTGTGAGTTGTCCCAACTGTGGATCTGAATTTCCGGGGCTCATCCTCAGAGTCAGTAATATTATTATATTTTCTCAGGGGGGAGGGCAATTGCCCCATCCCCCCCCCCGATCCACCCCTGTAGGGGGCAGTGTGTACAAAATAAATGGGAGCAATGTGTACAAGGAAAAGAGGGTCAGTGTATACAGGAGGGCAGTGTGTAGAGAGGGTAGGACACTGTGTATAGGGGGTAAATGTAAGGCTCCATTCACACTTGTGTGACTTGTCATGCAACTTTGGACAACAAAGTTGCATGACAAGTTGTTCCCCATGTTTTCCAGTGATAACCATTTATACAGTGTTTCCCCCGAAAATAAGACCTACTGTGATTTTCGGGCAGGGCTGCAATATAAGCCAGTGTTTCTCAACCCCATTCCTCAAGGTGTCCCAACAGGTCATGTTTTCAGGATTTCCCTCAGATGAAACAGCTGTCGTAATTACTAAGGCAGTGAAACTGATCAAATCACCTGTGCAAAATAATAGAGAGCCTGAAAACCTGACCTGCTGGGGCGCCTTGAGGACCGGAGTTGAGAAACACTGATATAAGCCCTGCCCTGAAAATAAACCCTAGCATAAAGGGGTTGTAAAATGCTAGAATCCTCCCTATTACAGTAATATATAATGTAAATTGTGTGTGTTTCTGTAATATAATTGAGTCAAATACCTTTCGCTATATCGGCCCTCGGCGCTCACCTACCTTCCCGCTGCTCTCCTCCTCTTCTCCCAGCTGTTAGCAGGGGGAATCCCCCCCCCCCCCTTTCTGCAGTGCTCGGAGCAGGGAAGAGAGCTCCGGCGGGTCACAAGCGGCGCTATAAGAAGATATTTGACACAATTATGTAACAGAAACACACACATTGTACATTATATACTACTGCAATAGAGCAATAGAGAGGGTTCTAGCATTTTACAACCACTTTTAATCTGTTCACACTGGGGATTCCTGACAGGCAGGGAGGGAGAGGGGGAGTGAAGACCGCACATTGCATGGCAAGCCCTACCCCGAAAATAAGCCCAATTGTGTTTTTGGTTGATAAAATTGGGGGAAACACGGTATATGTGCAACTTAAGTTGTAGCAACTTCAAAGTAGTTCATGCACTACTATGGTTTAATTTCCATGCAACTTGAGGATCATAGACAATATAGAAAAGGTTGCTGAGTGTCTGATAATCATCAGCCCCACATCCCGTAATTTGGTAAGTACAGCAAAAGAAGACAGATGGTATTTTTAGGGTGAATAAAACACAATACAAAAAAAATATATAAAAAATATCAAAATTTTATTTAAACATTAAAATATTTAAACATTATCATCATATATATCCTATATAGCCATACTGTAGATGG
The DNA here is from genome assembly GCA_037952925.1 of Lithobates clamitans. Classification (NCBI taxonomy): domain Eukaryota; kingdom Metazoa; phylum Chordata; class Amphibia; order Anura; family Ranidae; genus Lithobates; species Lithobates clamitans. Next base: position 1,428,576 of record JBBGZY010001884.1, on the reverse strand, counting down.
AAAGGGTGCAGTAGATTCCGATTCTCGACATGTTTTTGCCACACAATGTCTTCCTCAGGAGACATTTATTCAAGAACTGCATATATGATCACTAGGGATTAAAAAAGACAATATATCTTAGATACATAATTATGTAGATACATAATTATAACAAAAAAGAAAAATCAATACAAATTCAAAAAACACAATAAACATATGCAGTAGGGATGCACCGATACCATTTTTTTTTACAATGAGTACGAGTACCGATACTTTTTTTTTAGTACTCGCCGATATCAATTACCGATACCTACCGCAACTGTTTTGCGGCAGCAAAACAGCTGTCAGCAATGCTACAAAGCATTGAAAAGTTATTTATAAATTTAAAAAAATTGATTTTTTTTTTATTTTGCGCTTTTTTAATGTAAATGTGTATATATATATGTTATATATAACATGTATATATATATATATATATATATATATATATATATATATATATGTTATTATATGTATAAAAATATTCACTAACAAAGCAAACAGAAAAAAAGTTTTAATTGTTTATCGTTTATAAAAAAAAGCAGGAAAATAATAATTAAATGAAGGAGAACAGGGAGTTAATTAAGGCTGATTCTAGTAAATTAAGTTTTAATAAGGGGTTGAACAGAGGAACATTTGCTCATCCCTTTGATCTGCAGATGAAGAAACAGAAAGATACAAAAAGAAACAATATTTTTTTTTATTTTAGTGTTTCAGCGGCTGAACAATGTTGTTAATAAACATTGCCAGGTGCTTTTTTTTTGTTGACAGCTCCAATTACCGGACTTCTTTAACACTTCAGCTGTCAACAGAGGAGACCCCACTGACAGCTCAAAGAACCGAGCCTGAAAGTATCAGTTTCAGGTATCGGTGCATTTGCACGAGTACCGATACTGGCATCGGTGCAACCCTAATATGCAGAAACAATATTATCATCAATCTCGAATATGTTTAGGCCATAGACAATGTTAACCTTCAAAAGTTGCATGAAAGTCGTACCTGAATTTTATACAATGCAACAGTTGTCCATTATCACTGGTCAAAGCCAAAGTCGTATCCAAGTCACACCCATCTGAAGTTGCGTCAAAGTTGCATCAAAGTTGCATTTCAAAGTCGGCGCAACTTTGGAACCGCAGACGTGTGAATGGAGCCTAAATTGGAATGATTCCTTTGTGTTTTTTTTTTTTGCTTATTTGATTCTAAACAGACTAAAAAGCCACACCCAATATTTAGCATAAATTAGCCACACCCCAATTTTTGCAGCAGCATGCCGACGCTGCAGGTCACCATCTCTGCATTACTTTGCCCAGGAGCCCATATTAGGATGGTCCTGCTCCTGGACTGTGTATGAACCCACTAGCCTCCTGGGGTGATGGTATCTATCCAAGGAGCTTACGTTCTCCATACGAAAAGCCCGCTGCCACATAGAAGCAGAGGAATTATTAGAAACAACCAACGTGATATTATAATGAATATGGAGGTGGAGTTATACCAAAATGCTTTTCAACTGGAAAATGAAGCAGAAGTCATGCCTTCCTTTAGAATTTCCTTAAGTGTGTTCAGTTTCTTATACAATGTGACCAGATTCCTATCTGCAGGCACACTTCTGTTGCGCTTGCGTTGATGTGATTTTTCAAATTTACTGAAGAGTAGAACATCTCTGGCCAACATCCCCAGACTGGGCTGGTTCTCCAGAGTCCAGGATTTTGCCTCCTCATCGCTGTTGCCCACTTCATCCATCACCACAATCACTCTACTTTTACCTGGAACAATCACAAGTGCTGACATTAGTCTCAGGGAATAATTGGGGTATACGTTCAATCAATCCTGTCATTCGAGAATGAGAGGAGCTAAATGAAATCCCCACCACTAGATCCAGCTGGCCAGATCACAAAAAACATAATTAAATGTTTCCAACAATTTGGCTCCTGTAGGATCCGGCTCCTGCAAACGAGCCGTACAGTAATCAGCCCGGACCGGATGTACTGGCTGTTAGTTTGAAAGCTGCAGGGTTTGTAAACTTGTAGTTCTCTCATTCACAGATTGCTGCGAATGAACGACAGGGCTGTGTGAATTTTGGGAAATGGTTATATTCTTTATATTCTATTCTATTCTTTTATTCTATTCTATTATAGTATATGCTATTCTAGTTTTTTTTCTATTCTATTCTTTTCTTTTGTATTTGAATTCAAATTTATTCTTTTTGAAATTTGAATTTCAGAAAATGATTATATTATTTATATGTTATTCTATCCTATTCTATTTGTTTCTATTATATTCTAGTCTATTCTGTTCTTTTATTTTCTATTCTAGTTTGTTCTGTTTTACCCTTTTCTATTCTTTTCTATTCTTTTTTTTTCTATTCTATTTCTTTATTTTCTATTCTATTTCATCCTCATTGGAAATATGAAAAATTATTTGAATTCAAAAACTTTTGAATTCGAATTTGAAAACTTTTCAAATTTGAAAACTATTCGAGTACTCCTCACCTGGTTGCCGCCAAAGTGTGTGGTGTGTGTGGGGATTAACCAAAGACTCACCTGGAGCAGCTTTTCTTGTTTCATCTTGGAGGTGTTATCATGTTGGAACACTGCCCCACGGCCCAGTCTCTGAAGGCAGGGGATCATGCTCTGCTTCAGTATATCACAGTACATGTTGGCATTCATGGTTCCCTCAATGAACTGTAGCTCCTCAGTGCCGGCAGCACTCATGTAGCCCCAGACCATGACACTCCCACCACCATGCTTGACTGTAGGCAAGACACACTTGTCTTTGTACTCCTTTCCTGGTTGCCACCACACACGCTTGACACCATCTGAACCAAATAAGTTTATCTTGGTCTCATCAGACCACAGGACATGGTTCCTGTAATCCATGTCCTTAGTCTGCTTGTTTTCAGCAAACTGTTGGCTTATTTGTGCATCATCTTTAGAAGAGGACTCCTTCTGGGACGACAGCCATGCAGACCAATTTGATGCAGTGTGCGATGTATGGTCTGAGCACTGACAGGCTGACCCCCCAACCTCTGCAGCAATGCTGGCAGCACTCATACGTCTATTTCCCAAAGACAACCTCTGGATATGACGCTGAGCACGTGCACTCAACTTCTTTGGTCCACCAAGGTGAGGCCTGTTCTGAGTGGAACCTGTCCTGTTAAACGGTCTTGGCCACCGTGCTGCAGCTCAGTTTCAGGGTCTTGGCAATTTTCTTATAGCCTAGGCCATCTTTATGTAGAGCAAAAATTATTTTTTCAGATCATCAGAGCAGTGGCGTCACTAGGGTTGGTGTCACCCGGTGCGGAAAAAATTGGTGTCACCTCCCCTTCCACCAACTATAACCCCCCTCAGTACAGACCCCCCTCTCTCAGTATAGACCCCCCCCCACACTAAGTACAGATCTCCCTCCCGCAGTATAGATCCCCTTCCCTCAGTACAAACCCCCCTCCCTCAGTACAGACCCCCCTCCCTCAGCATAGACCTCCCCCAGTAAAGACCCCCCTCTCTCAGTATAAACCCCCCTATTAAGTACAGATCTCCTTCCCACAGTATAGATCCCCCTCCCTCAGTACAGACCCCCCTCCCTCAGTATAGACCTCCCCCTCAGTAAAGACCCCCTCTCTCAGTATATAACCCCCATTAAGTACAGATCTCCCTCCCGCAGTATAGATCACCCTCCCTCAGTACTGACCCCCCATTAAGTACAGACCCCCCTCCCTTAGTACAGACCCCCCTCCATGAGTATAGACCGCCCTCAGTACAAACACCCTCTCCCTCAGTATAGACCTCCCCCTCAGTACAGACCCTCTCTGTCAGAATAGACCTCTCTCCCTCAGTACAGATCCCCCTTCGTCAGTATGGACCTCCCTCAGTACAAACCTCCCTCCATCAGTATGGACCTCCCTCTCTCAGTACAGACCCCCCTCCATCAGTATAAACCTCCTTTCCTCAGAACAGACCCCTTCTGTCAGTATAGACCTCCCTCCTTCAGTACAGACCCCTCTCCGTCAGTATAGACCTCCCTCCCTCAGTATAGACCCCCTCCATCAGTATAGCCCTCCCCCCTCAGTACAGACCCCCCTCTGTCAGAATATACCTCCCTCCCTCAGTACAGAGCCCTCTCCGTCAGTATAGACCTCCCTCCCTCAGTATAGACCTCCCTTCCTCAGTACAGACCCCCCTCCATCAGTATAGACCTCCCTGCTCAGTAAAGATGTCCCTCACTAAGTGCAGACCCCCTTTGCTCAGTATAGACCCCCCAATAAGTACAGACCCCCTTTCCACAGTACAGACCCCCATCCCTCGGTGCAGACCCCCCATCAGTATAGACACCCCCCCTCAGTGCAGACCCCCCTATCAATATAGACACCACCCTTCAGTGCAGACCACCATCAGTATAGACCCCCTTAGTGCAGACATCCCCCATCAGTAGAGATACCCCCCTCAGTGCAAACCCCCATCAGTATAGACACCCCCCTCAGTGCAGACCACCCTTCCTCAGTAAAGGCCTCCCTCCCTCAGCACATACCCCCTCCCTCAGCACAGACCCCCCTCCCTCAGTACAGACCCCCCTCCATCAGTATAGACCTCTCTCCCTCAGAACAGACCCCCCTCCATCAGTATAGACCTCCCTCCTTCAGTACAGATTCCCCTCCATCAGTATAGACCCCCTCCGTCAGTATAGACCTCTCTACCTAAGTACAGACCCCCCTCTGTCAGTATAGACCCCCATCCATCAGTATAGACCCCTCTCCCTCAGTACAGACCCCCCTGTGTCAGTATAGACCCCCCTCAGTACAGACCCCCTCACTAAGTACAGACCCCCTTTGCTCAGTATAGACCCCCCACTAAATACAGACCCCCTTTCCTCAGTACAGACCCCCCTCCCTCAGTGCAGACCCCCCATCAGTATAGACTCCCCCCTCAGTGCAGACCCCCCATCAGTATAGACACCCCCTCAGTGCAGACCTCCCTCCCATCAGTATATACACCCCCCTCAGTGCAGACCCCTCCATCAGTATAGACCCCTATCTCTGTGCAGATCCCCTTCCATCAGTATAGACAACCCCCCATTTCAGTGCAGATCCCCTCATCAGTTTAGACACCCCCCAATCTCAGTGCAGACCCCCTCCATCAGTATAGACCCCCCATCAGTATAAACACCCCTCCTCAATGCAGACCCCCCATCAGTATAGACCCCCTTAGTGCAGACCCTATCAGCATAGACCCCCTTAGTGCAGACCCCCCTATCAGTATAGACACCAACCATCTCAGTGCAGACCCCCTCCATCAGTATAGACCCCCTCAATGCAGACACCCCCATCAGTATAGACACCCCCTCCCCATCAGTACAGACACCCCTATGCCCTCCCATAGCGCCACTTGCACATGTCCATCAAGACTACATAAATGGTCACGTAACCGGGTGACCCCGCCCCCTCTGACATCACGGAAAAAAACAATGGGGAAGTCCACGTCAAGTCCCTGTGCGTCAGAGGGGGGCAGGGTCACCGGGTGGCCCCACCCTCCGATATATAAGAAGTGTTAGAAGAAGAGAAGCGTCACACAGTGGGAGCCTCCCGTGAATGCGGAGTGACCCAAGAAAGAAGCGGGGAAGAAGACGCCGCGGAGGAAGATGCTGGATGAGAACACTGGAGCAAGAAGCAGAGGATCGGAGGAAGAAGCAGTGGAAGAAGAAGACGGAGGAAGAAACCAAAGGAAGAAGGAAGGAAGAAGACCCAAAGAAGATGGAATAAAGAAGACTTTAAATAAAGGAATTGTCAAAAACTGTCTCTTGTCATTTTTAACATTTTTGACACTTTTTTTGTGAAATGGTAGGGGTACTTTTGTACCCCATTGCCATTTCACACAGGAGGGCGGGATCTGGGGGTCCCCTTGTTAAAGGGGGCTTCTAGATTCCAATAAGACCCCTGCCCACAGATCCCCACAACCACCGGCCAAGGGCTGTGGGGATGAGGCCCCTGTCCTCATCAACATGGGGACAAAGTGCTTTGGGGGGCTACCTCAAAGCACCCTCTCAATGTTGAGGGCATGTGGCCTGGTACGGTTCAGGAGGGGGGGCGCTCTCTCATCCCCCCTCTTTTCCTGTGGCCCGCCAGGTTGTGTGCTCGGATACGGGTCTGGTATGGATTTTTGGGGGACCCCACGCCATTTTTTTAAAAATTTTGGCACAGGGTTCCCTTTACAATTCATACCAGACCCTTCTGGTATGGATTTTGAGGAGGACCCCCACGCCATTTAAAAAAAAAAAATTGGCACGGGGTTCCCCTTAATATCCATACCAGACCTGAAGGGCCTGGTATGGAATTCAGGGGGACCCCCACACCATTTTTTAATGGTTTAATTTAATTGTTTTAATTGTTTAATTTAATTTTTTAATCATTTTTTTAAATTTTGGTTCGGGGTTCCTCTGTGGGGAAATCCCATGCCGCTTTTATCAATGAACTTTTATGTGTTTTGTCGGACCGGCAATTCATTAATAGCTGCGAGTAGTTTTAAATGACTTTTTTTCCTTTGAAATGTCATTTTGCTGCCAGACTGTTCTAAACACGGAAACATGTGCCCCTTTACAGGCATACTATAGACACCCCCCCAGGTATGAAATTTAAAGGAATATTACACTTTTATTGTTTCACTTTAAGCATTATTAAAATCACTGCTCCCAAAAAAACGGCCATTTTTAAAACTTCTTTTTGCATTGATCCATGTCCCCTGGGGCAGGACCCAGGTCCCCAAACACTTTTTATGACAATACTATGTATATAAGCCTTTAAAATTAGCACTTTTGATTTCTCCCATAGACTTTTAAAGATTGTTCCGCAGCTTTCGAATTTGCCGCGAACATCCCAAATTGTTTGCTGTTCCGCGAACTGGCGAACAGCCGTTGTTCGAGTCGAACATGAGTTTGACTCAAACTCGAAGCTCATCCCTACTGCTGATGAGGAAAAGGTATTTAGCAGTTTATATTTACTAAAATAATTGCATTTCCATGTCCTATGTACTGTGGGAGACCAGATATAGTGAATGCAAGCTCCTGGGTTTAGTAACACTTTAAGCTTTATGTCAAATGGATTGCTAGTGTTAGGACGTGATACGCCCCCCCCCCACCCCCTTTTTTTTTAGCTTGTAATTGGTATCAGTCTGATCTACACACTTGTTACATATGGTTTATAATCTTATTGCACAAATAAGTTAATATAATGAAGCAGAATGATTTATAATATAATTTTTGGGCAAAGGTGCTGCAATCTACTTCCACGTAATTTGGAAAGGTTTTTATGTCACTTTTCTTGCTATCTGCTTTTTACCACTTAGTGCTGACTATGTATAGTTTACTATTTTTCTTACCAAGTGTAGTTGACAAGTATTTCAGCTCTTCATCATACAGAGAATTCCCCAGATCTGTGATTGGTTTGTAATACTGATCCATGCAGTGATACAGGATCCCGAATTTACAATGTGATACCCTCGATTGAAATCCACTCATATTGCCAGGAAAAATCTGATGAAATATGACTTGGTGGTTTCCAAAATCTTCAGATGACAGCAGTCTCTCCAACCAGCTAAACTTGGACTTTTCTGAACAGGAGAAGACACCAATGACAGAACTAGGTGGAGCCGATATTGTCTGAGAAGAAGAAAATATAAATTGGAGCCAAAGAACAGAATATGAGAGAGACCGGGGTACACTTTATCAATTATATACATGTCATTACCACTTCACCACTCACCCCTGTACATCTCCTATGGACCAGAACAGTTTTTTTTCTGCTTTGGACCTCATTATTCAAAAATAACTTTGTTATTGCTTAAGATAAAAAAATTGTATTGTGATTGTATCGCTTTGTTAAGGACAAACAAGGCTTTCTTTTGGTGATATTGTTTTGCAAATACATTTTTTTTTCTTTTTTTTCTTTTCTTTTTTTTTGATATAAAAGTAACAAAAATAGAAAAAAAATCACTTTTCTTTTTTGATCAGTACTTAAAAAAAAAAAAAAAAATGTCTTTTGATGGTATATAATCACCACTGGGTTTTTTAATTTTTTGCTAAACAAACGAAAAAAAAAAAATTGGACTATGGTGGCACTGGCGGGAACTGATGAGGAGGCAATAATATGCAGCACTGATGGGCACTGATAGGTGCAATTGGTGGAACTGATGAGGAGGCATTAATATGCAGCACTGATGGGAACTGATTAGGCTGCACTGATGGGAACTGATAAGGAGACATTAATATGCAGCACTGATGGGCACTGATTAGGCTGCACTGATGAGGTGGCACTGATGGGAACTGATAAGGAGACATTAATATGCAGCACTGATGGGCACTGATTAGGCTGCACTGATGAGGTGGCACTGATGGGAACTGATAAGGAGACATTAATATGCAGCACTGATGGGCACTGATTAGGCTGCATTGATGAGGTGGCACTGATGGGAACTGATAAGGAGACATTAATATGCAGTACTGATTGGCACTGATAGGTGGCGCTGATGAGAAATGATGAGGTGGCACTGAGGAGGTGGCACTCATGGGCACTGATGAGGAGTCATTAATATGCAGTACTGATGGACACCGATAAGCTGCACTGATATGCAACACTGATGGGCACTGATAGGTGGCATTGGTGGAAACGGATGAGGAGGCATTAATATGCAGCCCTTATGGGCACTGATAGATGTCACTGATGGGCACTGATGTGGAGGCATTAATATGCAGCACTGATGGGCACTGATTAGGCTGCACTGATGAGGTGGCACTGATGGGAACTGATAAGGAGACATTAATATGCAGCACTGATGGGCACTGATTAGGCTGCACTGATGAGGTGGCACTGATGGGAACTGATAAGGAGACATTAATATGCAGCACTGATGGGCACTGATTAGGCTGCATTGATGAGGTGGCACTGATGGGAACTGATAAGGAGACATTAATATGCAGCACTGATGGGCACTGATAGGTGGCGCTGATGAGAAATGATGAGGTGGCACTGAGGAGGTGGCACTCATGGGCACTGATGAGGAGTCATTAATATGCAGTACTGATGGACACCGATAAGCTGCACTGATATGCAACACTGATGGGCACTGATAGGTGGCATTGGTGGAAACGGATGAGGAGGCATTAATATGCAGCCCTTATGGGCACTGATAGATGTCACTGATGGGCACTGATGTGGAGGCATTAATATGCAGCACTGATGGGCACTGATTAGGCTGCACTGATGAGGTGACACTGATGGGCACTAATGAGGAGTCATTAATATGCAGCACTTATGGACACTGATAGACTGCACTGATATGCAGCACTGATGAGCACTGATAGGCAGCATTTATGGGCACTGATGGGCAACAATGACTGGCACTGATAGGCGGCACTGTCAGAAGGCGGGGATAGGCAGCATTGATGAGGAGGCACTAATGGGCACTGAAAGGCATCACTGATAGGCACTGATTGGCTTCACTGGCAGGCACTAGTGGGCATCACTGGTGGAGCTTCACTGATAATCATCGCACTAATTATCTGTGCAGATCTTTCCTGTGAGGAAAGCGGCTTATTGGCTCTCCTCACCTTACACACTGTCAGTGTGTCCAAGGAACACATTTCATCACCGATTGCCGCACTGCGTGCCCCTGGGGGAGCACATAGGTGGCTTGTTCTGAATATGACGTCCAGTCAGAACAATTAAACCCCCACCAGGCCGTCATTCTGCTATAGGCCGGGCGGGAAGTGGTTAAAAGTATACATTTTATCCTGTAATTTATCTTGTTTAAAAATCACACAAAAATTATGATCCAAATACTGTACAATGCATTGAAAAGTTTTTACAAATTAAAAAAGGTGTCATGCACACTGAGCATTTGCTCAACACCTATAAACGCCATTTCTCCTGGCATGAGAAAAGTTGCTTTAAAAAGCAGTTAACCACTTCACCTCCTGAAGATTTACCCCCCTTCATGACCAGGCCAGCGATCAGCAACTTGTAGTGGGACTGCGGCGGACAAATTGGACACAAATACAAAGGTGTACTGTCACTGTACTAATGACACTGACTGGGAAGGTGTTAAACATCAGGGGCGATCAAAGGGTTAACTGTGTGCCTAGCCAGTGTTTCAGTGTATGGCAGTTGAGGTGCTTGTACTTGGGGAAGGCATGGATCCATGTTCCTGCTTCGCAGGAACACAGGATCAGTGCCTTCTGTACTGATAGAATGCCAATCTACCTTGTTTACATAGACAGATTAGTATTCTGCCTGTATACCGAACAATTAGCAAGTGCCGGCGGATGTGGAGTCTGCGGGACCTGCTGATCGGCTGCAAGCCGCCAGTGGCGCACACTCATGCCTGCTACCCGGAAGTGCCATGTCATGTATATATACTGTAGAAAAACTGCTGTCGGTTGGCAAATGGTTAAAGCTTTGGCGTTAATGTATTCTGTATTCTGCTATCAATGTTTCCATCCACTAGAGGACACTGTTATGGGTTTATATTGGTAGTGTCATATGAAAGAAAGAAAAAGTTGTTTTATTTAAATACTCTTTCTTTATTCTGGCTAGTCCTGTGCAATTATAAAGACTGCATTTCTTCATTGATGGCCAGTCTTTTACAACCAGGAAGTTGTTGTAGCTCCTTACTTCCTGCAAGTGGAACTCAGATACATCAATTCCTGCTTGTCACTGGTGTTCTCCACTTCCGGCTCTCCACTTCCGGTTTCTGGAACATCAGTGATTGCTTTCTAATTCCATTTCCGGCTTGCAGCATATATATACAGTGCCTTGCAAAAATATTTACCCCCTTGGCTTTTTACCTATTTTGTTACATTACAGCCTTTAGTTCAATGTTTTTTTTTTTAATCTGAATTATATATGATGGATCAGAACACAATAGTCTAAGTTGGTGAAGTAAAATTAGAAAAATATATACATAAAACTATTTTTCAGCAGTCAGGACTGGGAAACTGGTCAGAGTTGAGGGAAAGATGGATGGTGCTAAATACAGGGATATTCTTGAGCAAAACCTGTACCACTCTGTGTGTGATTTGAGGCTAGGATGGAGGTTCATCTTCCAGCAGGACAATGACCCCAAACACACTGCTAAAGCAACACTTGAGTGGTTTAAGGGGAAACATGTAAATGTGTTGGAATGGCCTAGTCAAAGCCCAGACCTCAATCCAATAGAAAATCTGTGGTCAGACCTAAAGATTGCTGTTCAAACCATTCAACCTTCATCAGGAGGAGCATGCAAGCTGAACGCGAGCTTGACCACGCCTCCTGTCCATCACTGCCGACATGCTTGTTGTGTGACCGTCTTCAGTCTCGGTGCCTCGGGAACCACTGGAGCCACCGGGAACTGCTGACCACCACCGATGCCCAGCTGAACCTCAGGAGCCCAAGCTACTTATGCCATGCACAATTTAACTTACCAAAATTCTCTCTTCATTTATATATGGATGTCTATGGAGCCTTGTCAACCTGGAGTGAGTGGAGTGGAGATCGTTTTATATTTGATCTTGCAGAGCCCATTGAGTGGCTACCAAGCGTGATTTGACATAGCTAGCCACTGTGTCACACGCTCTGAGGTGAGCGCAATCACTTTGGGGGGTTTCCAGGATTCACCACGATTGATTGCAGCACTTGGATACATTTGCACTGGATGTGTGTGATTTCGCTGAACACAGATGCACTTTTATTTGGACATTTTATGGACACTTTATATTGAGAGTTCACTAAACGCAGAATATTTTGACTGCGTTTAAAAAGCACTGGGCACTTTCATGCTGTTTTCCATGTTTTAAGTGATCTGTTTTCTTTGCATGCTACAACAGATGGGAGTCATTGCATGTTATTTGATACATCACTTGATTGATTTTTGTGTGAGTGCACACACTCTTTGCACTCTTATTGTTTTACATAACATAGAGGTTTAGATATACAGTTTATATAGGATATCTGCAAGGTGTATCCGATATCTAGATATTAGTGATTTTTGACACTATTTTTATAATATAATTTCTATCCAGCGCAGCGCAATTGAATGTTACTTTGTAGCTCTCTATTTCCTGTCTGATCAATGTTTATAAACAATGCTACTTTGTATCTTTCTGTTTTTGAGTCAGCCCATCTTTATTTGACAGCTTCCAGATCTGCTGAATTAACACAGCGACTCCCAGCTTTATTTTCAGAGCCAACATTTGCTGAAAATGAGGAAAGGAGATGCAGTAGAGGGGCAGAAGGATTGAAAAGGGAAGATTTACTAAAACTGGGGCACACAAAGTCTGGTACAGCTGTGCATAGCAACCAATCATCTTCTAGGTTTTAGCCCACGCTCACATTGAGGGCGGGTTTGAAATTGTGCAAGTTCAGCTGAATTCGCATGATTTCAAACCGGCATTTCAGTCCGACTCTGGGGGGCGATTTGAAAGACATCTGTGCGGGTTCATGCACAGATGTCTATTGAAATCCCCCCCCCGAAGTCAGCAAAAGTAGTGCAGGAACTACTTTGGGAATTGGCACGGCGCCGCAAAGTCAGCGTCACACCGATTCAGACGGTGCCATTGTCGTCAATAGGCTCCGATTTGGTATTCGATTTGACATGTCAAATTGGCCCAATGTGAACGTGGGCTTATGGTCAAAGCTTAAGTTGAACAAGCTGAAGTTGGAAGTTGATTGGTTACTATACTCAGCTGCACCAGATTCTGAGTGCACCAGTTTTAGTAAATCACCCCAGAAGTGCTATGCCCCGTACACACAATCGGAAATTCCGCCAGCAAAAGTCCGATGAGAGCTTTTGGTTGGAAAATGCGATCGTGTGTATGCTCCATCAGACTTTTGCTGGCGGAATTTCGGCCAGCAAAAGATTGAGAGCATGTTCTCAATTTTTCGATCGGAAAAAGTTCAGACCGGAAATTACGATCGTCTGTACAAATTCAGACATGCAAAATTCCTACGCATGCTCGGAAACAATTCAACGCATGCTCAGAAGCATTGAACTTCATTTTCTCGGCTCATCGTAGTGTTGCACATCACCGCGTTCTTGATGGTCGAAAGTTCAGAGAACTTTGTGTGACTGTATATATACAAGTCAAGCTTGAGCGGAATTCCGTCGGAAAAACCATCCAAGTTTTTTCTAACGGAAAATTGGCTTGTGTGTACGGGGAATTATACATGTCCTGTGTACTTTGAATATATTTTTTGGGGGTGTGTAGCACATCCTGTGTGTGTAGCACAATGGGTATTATAGAACAGCAATGCTTTAACTGTGGGTATAAGAAATAGAACTCATACGTTTTTAAACTTTAGAACTTACAGACCTAAGAAATGATGAGAATATGAGTTCTGCAATTCAAAAACACTTACATTACCCGTATAACCACTATAATATTCATGGTAGTGCTGAGAATACACAAAGAACACGAATACAGTCCAAAGCCTGGCTCAGGAACCTCCCTATTGTCTTGACCATAATAAATAAAGAAATCAGATACAATACCACACAACTTAGAAGATTAGTACACTGTGCCACTGCTGTTCATTTACTCACATTTAATGTGCCTGATGTTGGTTGAATGGGGTCTGCTTTTGGATGATATTCTAGAAAATATAGAAATTATTTCATAGCTCTGACCACAATACAATAGTTATTTAACATTCTACATCAACTTCTAAATTAAAGAAACGTACACCACCAAAGGTAAAAGGAATTCCTTTGGACTTCGAAAATGAGGTTCTCCTCATGTTGTCATCTCAGCCACCATTTCTTTATTCCAGAATGGAATAGCCAACTTCTAAAGTCTACTCAACATTGATAAAATAAACCGGCGTATTCCTCTAGCTATGGGTAAGGGAGTTGTGGAAAATTACCTGGAGGTTGGCGGAACAGCTTTAGGCTCTTTAGTCTCTGAACCAACAGCTGATGGTTGTGTTTTTCTTCTTCAAGGAAGTAGAGGAAATCACCAGCCCACCTTTCAATCTTGGACTGAATAAACACTGCCCATTTTTTATCTGTATAACTTTTCAGATCATCAATCAGCACAATCACGTTGTCCTTCCCTGTGTACAAGGAAGAGATCAATAATCAATACTGTGCAGATTTCACCAAAGAATTGTTGAAGAAACACACACATCCACGTTCCTGCTCTTTCAGGAGCGATCGCAGTCACCGGGCATGCGCATCGCTCCTCAGTGACGTGGCGGGCATGCGTGCACCCCCTATACCTGTTTTTTGTAATAATAAAACTTTTTTTGAATATATACATCTTTTGTATTTCAAAATTGCCTTAAAAATCCCATCACTGAGGTACTTACTTTTTCATATACATAGGGATGATGGCAATTAACACGTCAAGCTGCATGAGTCCTTTAATGAACTGTGTTTTTTGTTACCATCCCCACAACCCTAAGTGGATAGGCCTAACTAAGGTCTTCCTAACATTTATAGGCACAGTTTATGCCCTGCCATCTGCTTTTTTAGAACAAATTATCAATCATTTTTCTGGCCATAAATTTAAGGCCTGATAATGAAGATACATTGCTTTATATATATCTATACAAATAATATAAAGCACAAGTATTATAACTGTTGATACATTTAAGAATGTGAATAAAATGTTTCAATTAGGAAGACTCTTACCTAGTTTTTGTACCAGCTGATCTGTTACTTTGTGGTACAGAAACTCCCCCTGTGAAGTGACAACTTTTCCAGTCTTCATAGTGTGATATAAGATTGCTACTCCACATTGAAGTTTTCCTTCTTCAAGTCCCACATTATCATATGATGGCATTTTATGATAGGTGACTTCTCTTTGTCCAAAGGTGTCTGATGACATCAATCTCCTTAGCCAACCGATATGACCCTCTTCTGATACAGAGAAGATACCAATGATGGATCTCCGAGATGTTGGTGTTTTCTGAGAACAGGTCTGAATGTGGAAAATATTTGAAGATGTGTAAGTAAGAAAAGGTATATATACTGTTCCATTCATTAAAGTGGTTGTAAACCCTTACATATACCCACTGAAGTGACTATTTTCAGGTGATACACAGAGATAAAACAAATCCTCCTACATAAGTTGTAGCCGTTTATCTGGCAGTCTTTCCATCTCTACATCTGTTCAAAGTGCTGAATTTATAAAGCTTGTCTGAGCTGTCATAAAAAAAGGGGGTGGAGAGCGGAAGTTACACACCATAGAGCTCAGTGAGGAGAGCTCTGAGGGCTGATTGGAAGGAAGGAAGACACTCCCTCCACACAGCACACAGGAACAGAGCTGAGGCTGTTAATCTGCTGGAGGTCCCTCACCTGTCACCATTTTTCTTTTGGCGTCAGGAAAACTTGTCAGAAGTGACTCATGCTGATAGCAGAGGAAGGAGGCAGCAGACAGAAATGACACTTTGTGCTCTGGACTGAGACAAGTACACACTATAGAGGGATATGCTTTGTTCTTATTTTATGTTTAAAGTTTACAAGCTTCGCACGACTGCACAATTGTCAGATAAAGCAACGCAGTGCTCTATCGCAAAAAATGGCCTGGTCATTAAGGGGGGGAAACCTTCCGGGGCTGAAGTGGTTAATATAGCTAAGCACATACCAAAACACTTCAGCATTGCAGGTTTAGCCACACATCTACCCACACATCAATAATATATTCTTCTTATATTACTCACATTTAATGTTTTTGAGGTTTGTGGCGCAAGATCCACTTTGTGAGGATGTTCTGGAAAATATAAAAGTACATTTATAACATTGAATACAATGGAGCGGTTTCTTGTATTACGCTGTAAGATTGAAGAAATGTCTTCTGGACATAGTAGCTATTCAACTAAAGAGACGCAAGAAGGTACATCTAAATGCAGCAAATTATATCATTTAATAATAAAAAATAAAATTAATCTCTCACATGTAGTTGGATAAAAGTGTGCATTATACAGTAAGTTCAAACAACATCCATCATCCATGGGAACCTGGGCATGTAGTGGTAATCTGGAGTAGATTGGAGCATAACCGCCAGTACCGGAGAGTAGGCAAGCTCAGGAGCTTATCTGAAAGTGTGGACTGATCAGATCAGATGCCGGGAGGCATGGAGGAAGCATGGCTACGCGTTTCAAAAAGGTAATGCCTCTTTATTGATAGCATAAACAGTATAACAGGAAATAAACAAATGCGGACGCAGCCGCTACGAGTATCAAAGACAAATGGCAGTACAGTAGGTAAGTGAATCGTATATAGTATACAATATTGAATATATCTTAGCATACTTTGTTCAAAGGGAGCAAGAATCCTGAATAACAGGCAGGTAAAGATGTACCCGTTGTCATGTGAAAGTTCTAGGTATATCTCTGACAATATAGTATCCGGTCCTCTATGGACAGTCCATATGATTTGGATCGGAAGGTATCATGTTAAGGGTTGAGTAGCCTTCGATTAGGGGTAGAGGGACATGGGGGATATACGTAGCGTTTGGTGTTATTAGGAACTTCAGACATCCATCAGCAGTGTGCTCCATGTAAGGATAAGAGGGGAGGTCTAAACATAGATAGAGGAGAGGGGGGGTATGAGGAAGGATTGAGGGTGAGTGTGTATCCTTTAATTTGCCACAGCTCTCAATATTGTTTTAAATATGGATTCGTTTGTAGTCTTCCATTGTAGTGAAGTGCAGCCAACAGGACCATATTTGGGTGAATGTAAAAAGTGAATCTTTCGCCTGATGAATTAGTTCTTCCATTTCTGCGGTTTTGCGAATACGGCAGAAGGTGTCTGCTATAGACGGTGGGTCTGGGGAGCGCCATTTGATTGGGATACACATTTTTGCTGCATTTACCATGCACATGGTTTAAAGAGGGAAAATATGTACGTTTTGGTAATTATGGGTGGTGCAACAGAAATTGCGCTGGTGTGAATTCGATTGCGTAGGTGGTTATCTGGTGGATGAGTCTGTGGACTTCATTCCAAAAGGGTTGGAGTTTAGGACATGTCCACCAGATGTGTAATAGTGTCCCAGTCTCTGTTTCACATCTCCAACATTGTGGAGAGATTGCTGGGTATATGTGGTGAAGTTTGAGTGGCGTTCTATACCAGCGTGATAAAAGTTTGAATGCATTTTCTTGTGCATAAACATTCACTGTTTCCTTATGGATATGCTTGCAGATGGTTTCCCATTCAGTTATTGAGAGATCTATGGATAGATCTTGTTTGCATTTATTGATGGCCCAATTGTTTTTGGGGATTTGATCTTAAAATAGTAGAGCAAAAGTGTAAGATATGCCTCTTTATCAAGCCTACCTACCTGCAGCTAACCCTCCCCTTTATTTAAAGTGTTAGTAAACCCAGGAGCCTGCATTCACTATATCTGCTTTCCCACAGTACACAGAACATGGAAATGCAATTATTTTAGTAAATATTAACTGCTAAACACCTTTTCTCACCAGCAGTATATAGCAGTCCTGTGACTTCTATCAGTGTCTGGTTAAAGCTTGTAGGAAGAGTTCTCATACTGCACTGGCTGTCCTATCAGGATGCAGGAACCCTGACCCTCTGTCAGAACAGTGTGCAGATTGTCACTGTGCTGATCACATGCACCCTCCCAAGAAAAGAAAAAACTCTCTAGCAAGATACACCAAACTGAGCATGTGCAGCCTTATTCCATAGGCTCTATCTTATCTGGACATGTCTAGGGGGACAGTGCAGGTAGGGGAGGATCTTATTATTATTATTGTTATTTTATATTTTTATAGCGTCAACAGTTTACACTGAGCTTTACAATGTAGAGGGGGGACAGCACAATTAAAAAAAAAAAAAGTTTTTATTATTATTATTACTGTTATTTATTATTATTAATTTATTACGTCCCATTCGTTCAGATACGGCATTTGTTATTTCAGAAAATTTGTAACTTCGGATAAATTTGTATTCGTTATGTTCACTAACAGCCAAATTTGAAAGGAAATTTCAATACCTATCATTTAATAGTTAGTTATTATCGGGTTTTTGGATTTGCGAATTTCAAATTTAGAATTTTTGAATTTCCGGAAAAATTTGTTAAATGGGTTTTCGTTCGTTTGGTTGTTTCCGAATTAACAAATTTGTCGAAATTTGTTATAAAGCGTATTCAGAACTAAACGGATGGCACATGTCTACTTAGGACCAGAGAAGAACCGGCCTGGGTGAAGACAGCGCTATATCTCTGGACAGATAAGTGTCCTTTTATTAAAAGTCAGCAGCTACAGGATTTTTTTGTATTCCAAACTAATTTTATTGAAAGGTGAAATATTTACAAACAGTGCAAAAACAAAACAGTCTTTTGATGAGTATGGTATAAAAATCAGTGTGGAAGATATTACATAATGTAACGAAACATGAGTCAATAATGCTGCTGTCAGAGACACAGTGACAGTAACGATCAGTGGTCTATTGTATTCTATAACCTATCAGCTAGGTGTACCCTAGTAGAACAGGAGGAGTATTTGAAGGATCCAACAAACTGATAGAAAAAAAAAAGGAGGAGGGGGGGTCGAAGGAAAAGAGCACAGCTGTTTAGAAGAAGGAGGGTGTAGTGAAAGAACAAAAAATGTGCTAAAAAGGGGGTTTTAGGAAACTGTTGCCAATGAAACCCTCCCAATAAGGGGTAGATCAGCATGTTGGGCGTATCCCGACAAAAAAAAAAAAGTGTGTTGGGGGGAGAAGTATTTGTATCTGTTGACTTATCTTTTTTTTTTTTTAAAGGGGGGAACTGAACAACCACTTTAATGTCATAAGAAACTTTAGTTGGGATTTAAAGAAATATTTCTTATATATATGATACCAGAAGACTAGGGAAATGTGGAGTGATTTAGGGGAACCTAATTGGCTTCCCAGCACTGTTGCCAGAAGTGAGCCCCATGCCCTTCCATACTAGGGTTGCCACCTGTCCGGGAGTCACACGGACAGTCCGGGTTTTGAATTATATGCCTGGGTTTCAGGCGGACTGAAACCCGGACACATTATTCAGACTAGGCTGTGGCTCCCCAAGTAACCAAGATAGTCACACGCAAATCTGTTGCCGTCCGGGAGCTGCGGGCAGCTGTCTTGGGGCAGGTTTGGCATCACCGCAGGGGCAGGGTAATGATGTCAGCATAAGCAATGTGGCCACACCCACTGTTCGCTGTGGCGAGCTAAGCGCACCGCATTACTATTCTGTTTATGGCACCCAAAGGTGTCCTAGGCTGCTAAAGAGTTCGGGTTTGTCTTGAAGAAAAAGGTGGCCACCCTACACCATACTTGGAAATACGGAGTATGTTTTATCTCCAAATGGAAAATCTGTGCCAGTTATTTTCTACTGTAACAGAAGATACAACATTCCAGTCTATAAATGAATTCTCACCTTTATCATAAGGCTTTTCTTTTGTGTGTTCTGGGTAGGAAGTAGGAGGATACACCGGTCTGTCTTGGTCTGGGGTGTCTAGGTTGGAAAGTGGTGTCCAGTAATCTGAATCAGCATGATATCCCATGGGGGGAGCGTTCAGGAGACAGAAGAAGATGTCCATTGTTACAGATGAACTCCAGGCAGTTCGATAACATTATACTCAGTAAATATTCCTCTTTCCTTCCTGTGATTTATAGCAAGTTTTGGAGTATACATTATTTGTAAGGAGACAATGCCTTCTGGGAAATGTATGCAAAAAACTTGTCTTGCCTCCTATGACAATGTCTTAGCAACGTAATGGTGACGGCACCATTCAAGTTGACCATACATGTAAGGGGAGAGGGAGCGAGAGAGAGACTGCAGGTGTATCAATTGCTTTCATTTAAACCGGGTGTACCAAGAAGATTTATCTTTAGTGAAAGTTTAGTGAATATTATATTAACTGCCTTGTTATATACCCTAAATGGTTCCTTGTATTTGTGTTTTTTTTTCCCTTTTTTGTGTGTAATTAATTATTTGGGTAAATTAATGATGATGCTAATGAGGGGCCACCCAGGATAGATAAAAGGTCCTTTTGTAGCCCTCAGGAGACATTTAAAGTGTTACTAAACCCAGGACTCTGCAGTCACTATATCTGGTCTCCCACAGTACACAGAACATGGAAATGCAATTATTTTAGTAAATATAAACTGCTAAATACCCTTTCTCATCAGCAGTATATAGCAGTCCTGTGACTTCCGTCAGTGTCTAGTTACAGTTTGCAGGAGGAGTTTTCATTATCCTCTGATTGTCCTATGAGGCTGCAGGACCCCTGACCCTCCGTCTGGACAGTGCTGATTGGCCCTGTGCTGATCACATGGACTCTCCCAAGAAAAAAAAAAATCTCTCCAGCAATACACACCAAACTAAGCATGTGCAGCTTGTCTCCAAGGCTCTGTTCTATCAGGAGAAGGATAGAAGGATTGGGGACTGTGGAAGAAGGGGAGGATCAGAGAAGACAGGATCACACAGCCTTTTTACACAATGCAGAGGATTAACCCCTTAGGTTCCATAGTGAGTATAACAACCATGCTTCACTGCATATACAGATTACTGATTTTACTGTTGCGGGTTTAGTAATACTTTAAGGCCTAGTAAATCCTTAAAAATGACCACCTGAATTTTGTCTTTCTAATTGTTTCCAGATCGTTTCACCAAAATGTCAACATTTTAAAATCTCCTGATTGTGCAAACATTTTTACTAATTCATAGACATAGCCTCTGGCATTTCTTGGAAGAACATGAAGGTTGCGCATTTCTAAATTGCAATTGCAAACCTGAAGTGTTTTAAATTTGGGCTGTTGACTCCTCATGTATCAGTGCTGACTGGCCCAGAATGGTTACATGGAGTGGATCACACGTTCCTCCATAATTGGAAGTACTGAGTATGCTTTTAACTTAAGTGAAGAAAAGTAAGGCATGTGCTGCCGGAGATGGAGGAATTATCATCAATAAACTGATGGCACCTAAAAGCAGTACATCTAATTTAGGACGACGTCATCTTGTGACAAAATGCGTCGGTGGAAGCGACGTACTGACGTCATTGGGTGCGGAAGTCCCGAAAAGACAAGCTGATTGTACAAGCGACCAACTTTTTATTTTACAAGCGAGTGTCCTAGAATTTGATGTACCGGTAAGTGCATTCTTAGATATTACAATAAACTTATAAAAGGATTTTATGTCATGGAGAGCTTTTATCATTCTTGCATGTGGAGCTTTTAACATCAAGTATTTACAAAGAGGTGGAATCCCGCCAGTTCCTGGAGGGATCAAGGCCCTGGCTGGGCTATATGCCACAGGCGAGATTGACCTTCGTAATAGGAGGTCAATTTGTTCCGGTAAGCAGGCACTTTATACGGTGGTGGATTGCTCTCTGGCTCCCGCTATTTTCGGTGATGGGAGGTGCACTCAATAGTGGATGGATTTGATTTCTTCACGGATCTCTCTGTTCAACATTTTTTTTTTAATTTATACTGTTTACACAATATTATTAATTTATTTCACAAGCGCAGCTTTATGGGTTAAAACATCTAAATCACATGTGTCAAAAATAAGGTTTGTGAGCTGATTCCAGCCCCCCCAGGCCATTTCATGTGGCCTTTGTACTTCTCCTGCAGCTGCGGTATCCCCCATTGTCTCCGCCCCATCTTGTCTCAGCAGTTGGCAGCTGAGAGGAGAACTGCTGTGCTTCTCTGTGCAGCTTCAGAGAGGCTCATCTCTGCCCCCGTCTCAGCAGTCGGTAGCATAGATGGGGATGGGTCTCCTCCTACAGATCCTGTACCTCTCTGTGCAGCCACAACACCCCCTGGTCTCCACCTCCCCTGAGCTGACTCCATCCCTCCTCCAGTCTTCCTACAGACCCTGCACTTTCTGCTTCCCAGCTACACCCCCAGTTTCTTCCTGACAGCAGCACAAGGTAAGGGGGTGCACTGTGATGTAAGGGAGGGTGGGGGACACTTGATTTCTGATGGTAGGGGGCTCTTGACATCTAAAGTAAGGGAGGGTGGGGTGCTCTGCACATCTAGTTTTACAGATGCAACCAGCCCTTTGAGGGTAACCATTTCTGATGTGACCCATGATTAAATGTTTGGAGCTTGATACAACTGATCCAAATAATATATATATATATATATATATATATATATATATATATATATATATATATATATATATATATATATATATATATATATATATTTTTTTTTTATAGATCTCCAGCCCATAATGAAAGATCTGTCCTGCAGCTAAAGAGCCGTGTGGTCTTTTTATTTGCACTGTGCTCTCAACAACCCATTCCCCCTTCACTTGTCATGACTACAGTGCTATGGTCATCAATGCATTCACTTTCTTCATGGTAAGCTTTACGAACCACAGCTCTTCAGGTTAGGTGTCCAGGGGTGTCTTTGAGGACCCTGGAAATGCCCCTACTTTACCTTATCTCAGAATGGACAGAGATCTCAGAATTAATGGGAAATTACCTGAAGGATGACAAAGTTGTTTTATACTTTTCAGTTTCCTTACAAGTTGTATTCTATCAGCTTTCTCTGTGTGTGATATCAGGAGGAGGTCGCTGGCCCACTTTCCAACACTGGGCTGATTCTCCAGGATCTGAATCTTCATACAATCACTGCTGTCCTTTAGATCATCAATCAGCACAATGACTCCGTCCTTCCCTGGGCACACATAGGAGGTTATCAGTCAATATAGAGACATTTGTAATTATCAATTTTATTTCCTGTATGGTTTGAAATGTCAATCAGTAGCAATGCACTTTCCGAGTCCCTCTGTTTATGTAAGTATACAGGTACTCCTCACTTAACGACCAGGTTCCGTTCCAACGACCACATCCAAACAAATTGGTTGTTAAACAAGGAATCACAAGTAATCAATATTTTAAGCATTCTTAACTACTGTAATGTATTGTGAAAAAAGGTCTAAACACCAAACCCCAGCTGAATAGCGTTGTTTTAATTTGCATAAGTACAGAACACCAACGAAAATTCTGTACTGTACCATACAATACAACGATGTATATACGCAGCGTTCGGGTGGGGAGAGTTGGTCGTAAGTCCGAGTGGTCGTTAAACGAGGAGTATCTGTAATGTGAATGCAAATTGCAAAATGCCTAAAAGAAGAAAAATTACAAAAAACGTTTTTTGTTTTGTTTGTTTGTTAGGTGAATATGAAATATTATGTTTATAAAAATTAAATAAATAAATAAGGCTCGGTTCACACTGGGGCGACTTGGGATCCGACTTGTACGCCCTCAAGTCGCCCCAAGTTGCTCCAGAAATAGTTTCAATGGGAGTTAACGCTAGCGTCTTAATAGACACTACTGAAGTCGCTCCGACTTCAGAGCGTACTCCCTGTACTACTTTGATCCGACTTTGATCCGACTTCAGCCTATTAACTATCATTGAAATCGGATCAAAGTCGGATCGCCGTCTCGCATGATCTGACTTCGGCATGCGACTTGTGCTCAGATGATCTTGAGGGGAACTCCGCGCCAAATTTTAAATAAAAATCCGGCATGGGTTCCCCCTCCAAGGGCATACCAGGCCCTCGGGTCTGGTATGGACCTTGAGGAGAACCCCCTACGCCGAAAAAACGGCGTGGGGGGGTCCGGTCCCCCCCCCAATCCATACCAGACCCTTATCCAAGCACGCAGCCCGGCTGGACAGGAATGGGGGTGGGGACGAGCGAGCGCCCCCCCCCTCCTGAACCGTACCAGGCCGCATGCCCTCAACATGGGGGGTTTGGTGCCTTGGGGGAGGGGGGCGTGCTGCGGCCCCCCCCACCCCAAAGCACCTTGTCCCCATGTTGATGAGGACAAGGGCCTCTTCCCGACAACCCTGGCCGTTGGTTGTCGGGGTCTGCGGGTGGGGGGCTTATCGGAATCTGGGAGCCCCCTTTAATAAGGGGGCCCCCAGATCCCGGCCCCCCACCCTATGTGAATAGGTATGGGGTACATGGTACCCCTACCCATTCACCTAGGGAAAAAAGCGTCAATAAAAAACACAGTACACAGGTATTTAAAATAATTTATTAGGCAGCTCCGGGATCTTCTTCCCACTTCGGGGGTCTCTCCGGCGTCTTCTCCCGCTGTCCGCATCTTCTGCCGGCTCCACCGCTATCTTCTGGCGCTCTTTTGCCAGCGGTGGTCCGGACCTCTGGATCATCTTCTTCCCTCTTCTCTTCCAGAGATGTTGACACGACGCTCTCCCCAGCCAGAATGGTTTCTGTGCGCTCTGCAAGGGACTTATATAGGCGGTGACCCCGCCCCCTTATGCCGTCACAGTCCCTGGGCATGCTGGGTCTGTGACGTTTTACGGGGCGGGGTCACCGGGTGATGACCACGCCCCCTTATGACGGCACAGCCCCAGCATGCCCTGGGACAGTGACCTCATAAGGGGGCGGGGTCACCGCCTATATAAGTCCGTTGCGGAGCGTTCAGAGACCATTCCAGCTGGAGAGAGCGTCGTATCAACATCTCTGGAAGAAAAGAAGAAGGCAGAAGTCCGGACCACCGCTAGCAATTGAGCTGCAGAAGATAGCGGAGGAGCCGGCAGAAGATGCGGACACCGGGAGGAGACGGCGGAGAGACCCCCGAAGTCGGAAGAGGACCCCCGAAGTCGGAAGAAGATCCCGGAGCTGCCTAATAAATTATTTTAAAAACCTGTGTACTGTTTGTTTTATTGACGCTTTTTTTCCCTAGGTGAATGGGTAGGGGTACCATGTACCCCATACTCATTCACATAGGGTGGGGGGCCGGGATCTGGGGGCCCCCTTATTAAAGGGGGCTCCCAGATTCCGATAAGCCCCCCGCCCGCAGACCCCGACAACCAACGGCCAGGGTTGTCGGGAAGAGGCCCTTGTCCTCATCAACATGGGGACAAGGTGCTTTGGGGGGGGCGCACACTGCGCCCCCCATGCCCCAAAGCACCCCCCATGTTGAGGGCATGCGGCCTGGTACGGTGGGGGGGGCCGCCAGCGAAGTCGCCCGTCATGGAGGCGACTTGAAGTCGCCTCGTAATTTGCCGAAGTCGTGCCAAAGTCGCGTTGAAGCCGCGTTGAAGTCGCGGTACAAAGTCGCGTTAAAGTCGTGTTGCCCATGTGTGAACCGACCCTTAAAAAATATATCTACATATATACTATTTTAACAAAAATATACAGTATCTCACCAAAGTGAGTACACCCATCACTTTTCGTGTGACAACACTGAAGAAATGACACTTTGCTACAATGTAAAGTAGTGAGTGTACATATTGTATAACAGTGTAAATTTGCTGTCCCCTCAAAATAACTCAACACACAGCCAGTAATGGCAACAAAAGTGAGTACACCCCTAAGAGAAAATGTCCAAATTGGGCCCAAAGTGTCAGTATTTTGTGTGGCCACCATTATTTTCCAGCACTGCCTTAACCCTCTTGGGCATGGAGGTCACCAGAGCTTCACAGGTTGTCACTGGAGTCCTCTTCCACTCCTCCATGATGACATCACAGAGCTGGTGGATGCTTGGCCAGTCCATCACCTTTACCCTCAGCTTCTTTAGCATGGCAGTGGTCATCTTGGAGGGTAATAAATAAGCGCTAACATTTGCGCGAAACGAGTCTACCTTTTTGTCCCCTGCTCATTCTGTCAACTACTTGTATGAAGCTTCAATAAAAGGATTTTTGGAAGTGCAGCCGTCCGGAATCATTTCAGATGGCTGCAGCTCAGTTTCAGGTTTTTGACAATCTTCTTATAGCCTAGGCCATCTTTACAGTATGTACAGCAACAATTCTTTTTTTCAGATACTCAATTCGAAAGCGGCGGAACACCCTTTGAAAGTCTATGGGAGAAATCAAAAGTGCTAATTTTAAAGGCTTATATGCATGGTATTGTCATAAAAAGTGTTTGGGGACCCGGGTCCTGCCCCAGGGGACCTGTATCAATGCAAAAAGAAGTTTTAAAAACGGCCTTTTTTCAGGAGCAGTAATTTTAATAATGCTTAAAGTCAAACAATAAAAGTGAAATATTCCTTTAAATTTCGTACCTGGGGGGTGTCTATAGTATGCTTGTAAAGGGGCGCATGTTTCCCGTGTTTAGAACAGTCTGAGAGCAAAATGACATTTTCTAAAGGAAAAAAAGTCATTTAAAAGTACTTGCAGCTATAATGAATTGTCGGTCCCGGCAATACACATAAAAGTAATTGAAAAAAACGGCATAGGATTCCCCCACAGTCCATTACCAGGCCCTTTGGGTCTGATATGAATATTAAGGGGAACCCCGAACCAAAATTTAAAAAAAAAATTGTGTGGGGGTCCCCCAAATTCCATACCAGGCCCTTTAGGTCTGGTATGGATATTAAGGGGAACATCGCTCCAAAATGTAAAAAAAAATTGCGTGGATGTCCCCCTTTTTTTAAAAAATGGCGTGGGGGTCCCCCCAAAAATCCATTCCAGACTCTTATATGAGCACGCAACCTGGCAGGCTGCAGGAAAAGAGGGGGGGCGAGAGAACCATACCAGGGCACATGCCTTCAACATGGGGAGGGTGCTTTGGGGTAGCGGCCCCCCCAAAGCACCTTGTCCCCATGTTGATGGAGACAAGGGCCTCATCCCTACAACCCTTGCCCAGTGGTTGTGGGGGCCTGCGGGCGGGGGGCTTATCGGAATCTGGAAGCCCCCTTTAACAAGGGGACCCCAAATCCTGGCCTCCCCCTTTGTACCCCTACCATTTCACAAAAAAAGTGTGAAAATGGCAAAAACAAAAATACGCACCTTGGGACCTTTATTAAAAAATAAAAAAAATAAAAGTGTCCCATGAAGTCCATTCATCTTCTTCTCAAAAAAGAAAAAAAAAAAGCTGCACGTCTCCACCGACCTGCCTCCATGGGCGGCACCCGCCGTAATGACCGGCCTCTCAGGTTACAGTTCTTTTATAACTGAGGGCGGGGGCCACACGGTGTTGTCACCGGGTGACCCCGCCCCCCTCTGACACATGGGGACATCCCTATGGTTTCCCCATGGCATCAGAGGAGGCGGGGTCACTCAGTTACGTTAGATAAGCACCTGAACAACCACAACATACAGGGATATACAATGTAATACTGACTTATAATCATACACATAGGTTGGAATTGATGGACTTGTGTCTTTTTTCAACCTCACCTACTTATGTAACTATGTTGAACGTCCAGTGACCAGTATGAGAGAGTGAGAGCGATAACACCAAATTTAACACACCTGCTCCCCATTCACACCTGAGACCTTGTAACGCTAATGAGTCACATGACACCGTGGAGGGAAAATGGCTAATTAGGCCCAGTTTGGACATTTTCACTCAGGGGTGTACTCACTTTTGTTGCCAGAAGTTTAGACATTAATGGCTGTGTGTTGAGTTATTTTGAGGGGGGAAGCAAATTTACACTGTTATACAAGCTGTACACTCACTACTTTACATTGTATCAAAGTGTCATTTCTTCAGTGTTGTCACATGAAAAGATAGAATAAAATATTTACAAAGATGTGAGGGGTGTACTCACTTTTGTGAGATACTGTATATACTGTATATTACATATTTTATACACACAGGCAGGGCTTTTTTCCTCAGATAATAGGTACCCCCCCCTTTCATTGTCAACCCTTCTCTCCCCCACTACCTCAGAGTACTGTCTCTTAGTTCCATCCTCTACACACCTCCCACTGCCACCCCTTTTAGAGAATACAGAATCAAGTATCATTTTGTGAGGTTAAGTAATTTGTATGGAATAATTTAATGGTAGCAAGAAAACAGTGAATTAGATGCCAGCCAGCAACAATAGACCCCCCAGCAACAATAGACCCCCAGCAACAATAGACCCCCCAGCAATGAGAAGACCCCTGCAACAATTAACCCCCTAGCAACATAAAACCTCACCAATAACAATAGACCCCCCAGCAACAATAGACCCACCCAGCAATGATAGACCCCCAGCAACAATAGATCCCCCCCAGCAATGATAAACCCTCCAGCAACAATAGACCCCCCCAGCAATGATAGACCCTCCAGCAACAATAGACCCCCCAGCAATGATAGACCTCCCAGCAACAATAGACCCCCCCAGCAATGATAGACCCCTGCAACAATAGACTACCCCAGCAATGATAGACCCCCTGCAACAATAGAGCACCCCAGCAATGATAGACCCCTGCTACAATTAACCCCCTAGCAACATAAGACCTCGCCAACAACAATAGATCTCCACCAGAAAAAATAACATTAGAACCCCCTGTGACAATAGATTCCCAAGTAGCCAGCATCAGTAGACCCTCCACCACACCCCAGCGCCCCATTCAGCACTGGAGGTGCTAGAACTGTGTTCCTTCCCATTTCTGCTGAAAAAAAAGCACCCTGCATTTAGGGGTTTATGTACTAAAACTGGAGAGTGCAAAATCTGGTGCAGTTGTGCATGGTAGCCAATCAGCTTCTAACTTCAGCTTGTTCAATTAAGCTACAGTATGACAATAAAACTGGAAGCTGATTGGTTACTATGCAGAGCTGCACCAGACATTTTAGCACTCCAGCTTTAGTAAATCAACCCCATAGTATATTGTTAATGAATCCAGTGATATGGATATTATCTTTAATTTTTGGCTATAAATCATGTTTCAAAATGTATAAACTTAAAATCATACATGTATATAATATACCTATAAATGTTTGTAAAAAAAAATATATATATAAACAGTAGAAAATTAGCTATAAATAATATTCATAAATGTAGTGTATAAGTTATGCAATATTATAATAATAATTCATATAATGTTTTAAGTTAAACTGAAGAAGAGTAGGCTATGACAGTAGTCATAGGTAGTAAGGAGGGCTGTGCTAGAGAATTTTAATAGAAACATTTGCTATCAAGTTTAAAAGCACATTACAATCTAAAATGGTATATGGATAAGAAGTAAGCGTTTAAAGGAGAAGTATAGCCAAAGTTTGTTTGACTGTATTTCTCTTATGGATAACAGGGATTCAGTTTGTTCTGCATTCCTGTGACCCGTCGGTTGACGTCACAGAGCCTGTCTAGACTGGGGAAAGATCCCGACTTCAAGGCTAGAATCACACTATGTGGGGTGGTTGAGGGTGCAGGAATCACAGTTGTTCCTGCAATGGCAGACAAAACTCGCTGCTCTTTACTCATCTCAAACTGCAGTACGTTTGTAGGTGTGGGAATCTCATGGTGGAAAAGCACCATATGATTTCCCAGCCGCTGCATTTCCAAAATAGTGCTTTAACCTTTTTCCTGCTTTTTTCAAATGAATGGGCTGCTGTGCCCCCACAAACGTGACCCACAAACCCAAAGAGATGTGAATCTAGGTTAAAGGCGGGATCCACCCAGAGGCCTGGACCGACAGCTGGCTCGGCCTCTCAGCAAGCCGCTAAGTGACTGAACCATCTGCTCCTGCTCCCTCCACAGCCCAGAACTCCAGTGAGCACTGGAGGGGCAGAGAGAGAGAGGGCCGGTGACTGACAGTGTGGTGTTTAATTGCTCAGTTCTCAGTCTAAGAGCCGGCATGGACAGATGCAGAATCAGACAGATGTTGCATCCACCTGGGTGAGTATAGTAGTTTTTAACAAATCTTAAACTTCTCTTTTAAAATACTTGATCTTTCTGTGCTTTTAACTGCAATTGTTTTAGCAAGAGAAAAACTCACCCAAGCTCTACCACTATATAGTATAGTTGATGTGTAGAGTAGTCTGTGCTCTGGCTAATTAAGCTCACAAAAGATCCATAGAAAGTACAGACCGGCAACTCGACAGTTTCTCCATAAAAAATATTTATTTAAGCATTAAAGCAGTAACATCATCCAAAAATACTGACGCGTTTCGGCCTTAGCCCTTCATCAAAAGCAACTTGCGTTTGATAAAGGCCTAAGGCCGAAAAGCGTCAACATTTTTGGATGATGTTACTGCTGTAATGCTTAAATAAATATTTTCTATGGAGAAGCTGTCGAGTTGCCGGCCTGTACTTTATATGCAATTGTTTTAGGTTGGTGGCAGGGTCTCCTTTAGGCACCCTATACTCTAAGCCAGTTATAGGCCCAGGAAGGCCTTTACTAATGATAACTGGCTCATGTAGGAAATACCATGATTTCCGAGCCTTAGATATATTTTTACTTATGTGGTCCATAGAAGGACCTTAGTAGCTCTCTGCCAAGAAGTAAGAGTGTCTGCTTACTGAGTCTGACCATGTTCAACCAGCTTTAATTGCAAACATTTTCCTGTTCACTCCTAGCCAACAAACAATTCACTTTTGCTCTGTTCTGTATTCCGTACCAAGTGTTTTATTGAGATACTCCAACTCTTCATCATACAGGGAGCCATTGACATTGGTGATGTTGATTCTTCCTCTGTTCTTGGTGTGATACAGAATCCCAAATGTGCACTGAGACAAATTATTCATGAACTGTTGGAATCCACTGTTGGAGATGTAACAAGGTCTAACTTCCCGGATCGTCTTTCTGAAATATTCTGATGTCAGGAGTTCCACCAGCCAGGAGTAATCATCACTAGATGATCTGGAGAAGATCCCAACAATGTTGCTCTAAGATGGTTAAATAGAACAGATGATAAGACAAAATAATAAAAAAAAAACAAAAACAAAGTTTATTTGTATTATTTTGGAGGAAGTCTTATACATTCATTATTGAGCATGTGAGAATAAACATAAATTAACATTATCTGCTGTGCCCACCTTCCAATGAAGTTAAAGTGCTTGTAAAGGCTGAAGGTTTTTTACCTGCATGCATTCTATGCATGAAAGTAAAAAACATTCAGTGCGCAGCTCCCCCCTCAGCCCCCCCAATACTTACCCAAGCCCGGTCTTGATCCAGCGATGTGCACAAGACCCGAGGCTCTCCCGAGTCTCTCCCTCCTGATTGGCTGAGATGCAGCAGCAGGAGCCATAGGCATAGGAATGACGAAACACGTCTGGGCGTGACCACGCGACTCACCAGCTTCATACAGTAAACGTCTTCCAGGGACTCATCACGGTGGGCTGTTTATTTGAAATCTCGATCGGCAGTGAGCTTGACGATATTACTGACATATGCTGGTTATCTTTTAATTTCTTGTAAGCTCATTTTGTAAGAGGGGGGATTGGCTACTTTTCAATAAACAGCTTGACACTATGGAAGGTATCCCCTTGTATTCTTACATGACACATCCACCTCATTGCACCTGGTAAGGAGAGCAGATCCCCCAGTAAGAACGCTGCAGCCTCACTGTTGGAAGGATTCTACAGGTCCAGTTAACACTTACCTCTGGTAAGCATATACACAAAGGGGTGTGCACAAGGTGGAATGGTGAAGGTGTAACAGCTGATGTTTCACAGTATAAAGAACTTGGATCAGAAGCATATCACCACGTCTTGATATTTCACTGCATTGAAATGTCTTAGGAGGAGTGGTTCTTACACATCTCTTCATGTTTAGTGATAATAGATTGACGGCAGGGGCGGACTGATAACTCATGGGGCCCTCGGGCAATAGGAGATTATGGGGCCCCCAGGCAATCAGAGATTATGGGGCCACACAGTATACACACACACACAGTATACAATTACACAGTATACACATACATGTACACAGACATGTTCTGTTGGCTGAGAAGGTCCTGGAGAGGTGGGGCAGCTATAATCTCAGGATTTTTTGACAAAAAGAATGTCGGTAAGGGACATTTCAGAGACAGATGTAAAAAAACCACAGATTTTTACATACTGTCCCTGGTTTTACTGAGGCTGGCAACCCTGATGGGCCCCCTAGTGGCCTGGGGCCCTTGGGCAGTGCCCGAGTGGCCAAATGGTCAGTCCGCCCCTGATTGATGGACATTCTAATGAATATTACTGCTCATGGTTTATGTATGTTTAGATGCTACATGAGAGGTTTTTCCCACTGCAGTATATGAGTCATCATATGTTTGAATACGTTATGCTATTCATATAGAGCGCTGTTAATGCTTTGTTCATTGCTTCTCCTCTACAACTTCTAGACCTCCTCTAAGAACTATACTTGTTCGTACTTTCTGGCAGTTGGGTCAGCTCAATACCTATTTATTGTACCATTTATATTGATGATCTGACCAATGTGGGCACAGGTAATGAAGCTGTTGGCTTAAGATCATATTTTTGGGTAATGCCAAGCCTCTTAGAGTCCCAGTTGCAGTAGTAATCATTGGCATCCAATGTGCCAAATACAGAAAAGCTTAAAAAGACCAGTCCATGTCAACAGTGGGACAGATACTTGACCCAGAGCAGACAAAAACCAGCCAGTTAGTATCTGTGCCAGGACATGGTTCACTGACATCAGTGATTTCCCCTCTGCCCACCACATCATCACTGTCATGATAGGACTGGTGAGTGTTTAAATCAACTTGCCTAGAAGAACTGCTAGTGGAGTCCACTTGCAAAATAATTACTAGTAAGTTGGAATACAAACTAACATATTGCACAGTTAAACATTTTATTAAAAATTAATGAATACAGCCAAAGATTGCAATCACATGTGCCAGATGGGGGAGAAACCTTATACATAGCATCATAGCCATAGGAGTAGGGATGAGCTGAAAACCCCCCCTCCAGGTTCGTTTCGCACCAGAACTTGCGAACAGGCAAAAAATTAATGCGAACACCGTTAAAGTCTATGGGACACAAACATGTAAAAAAAAAAACATAAGTGCTCATTTTAAAGGCTTATATGCAAGTTATTGTCATAAAAAAGTGTTTGGGGACCTGGGTCCTGCCCCAGGGGACATGTATCAATGCAAAAAAAAGTTTTAAAAACATCAATTTTTTCAGGAGCAGTGATTTTAATAATGCTTAAAGTGAAACCATAAAAATGAAATATTCCTTTAAATATTGTGTCTGGGGGGTGTCCTTAGTCTGCGTGTACAGTAGCACATCCTTCCTGTGTTTATAACAGTACCACAGCAAAATTACATTTCTAAAGGAAAAAATGTAATTTAAAACTGATCGCGGCTGTAATGTATTGTCAGATCTCGGCAATATAGATAGAAATCATTAAAAAAAAACGGCATGGGTCCCCCCCAGTCCATTACCAGGCCCTTTGGGTCTGGTATGGATATTAAGGGTAACTCTGCACCAAAATAAAAAAATGCGTGGGGATCCCCCCAAAATCCATACTAGACCTGAAGGGCCTGTAACATCACATAACATCAGAGGGGGCGGGGTCACCCGTTTATATCACCCGGTGGCACCTCAGCTATATAACAGCTGTCATTGGAAAAAGCCTGCAGTCAGCGGGAGCCTCCTATCAAGGCAGAGTTTTTTCCGGTTTATTTTTTTTTTTCTCAGTCCGTCAGGCATTGTGATTGAAGATGGAGTTACATCTTGGGACACTTTATTTTTTAATAAAGGACTTGTTCCAAACTGTCTACTGTCATTTTTACCATTTTGACACTTCTTTTGGTGAATGTGTTGGGGTACAATGTACCCGATACCCATTCACATGGGGGGGCTTTGAGGGTCCCCTTATTAATGGGGGCTTCCAGATTCCGATAAGCCTCCCGCCGGCAGACCCCCGGGGGGTGTTCGGCTCATCCCTAATCTCTTAGCGTGCTTACAGGCCAGGGAAAAGAAAATTACTTGTTCCATACTCCATGCAGGCACTCTTCCATACTCCATGCACTCACTCCCTCTGACAGGTGGTGGTGGGTTTTCAAAGTGATGCATTTTGAGGGCAGGTCCCCCTTTCTCAAGTCTGTCAGCTCAGTGCACAGCACAACTTTAGTTTAGAGTTAAGTGTTTACTCTTTATCACGATGCATACTAACATTCCGTACTAGCCATTGCCTAGTTCTCTATACTATTCCATGTCCGTTTTAAAACATGTGTCATGAATCAGCCCTGCCTATGCACAGAGCAATCAATAAATAATTAAATAATAGTTAAATGATAGTTTCAAAATCATATAAGTAGCATTATTGTCATGTCATTCAGTGTCAGTGATAAATATAGAGCAAGCATACCTCTCTTCCTGACATGACACCGCTCTTCAAACCTTCCAGAATATGGAAAAAGGTGACATCTCTCCAGATCACATTTGTGACCACAGCTTTTCAATCTTAGTCACATGTGTACAGTCTATATGGGATAAGTAACTGTTCCTTGTACCCAACCTTTGCACACTTGTGTCCAGGCTTTTCTGCAGGTATTAACATACATGCATTCCCTTGTAAAGTTTGCACTGCAAGTATTGCTGTACTTTGTAATATTTTATTGTCCTTTTTACAAACTCAGCTCATTTTCTTGAAATGTTCTTCCTTCTTCTTCCCTGGGATGAATTGTGTGACCTTTGGTGCTGTTTTATTTTTTAATAACTTGAATATGTTGTATTATTAAAACCTACATGTTTTTAACAATGTGTACATGTAAAAAGAAAAACGATGTATAAATTATTGAAGTTATAAAAAGAAGTAATAAAAAAGTACATTGCATTTCAGGGTTTATGAAGACTCTTTAGGACTGTAGATATTAGAATAAATAAGGACTGTGTAAACAATATAAAAAATTGACAAAGATACTTTTTTATAGATGAAAATAAAAGCATTGTGTAATAAAAAGTGAACAGTACAGCCATTAACCACTTAAGTACCACCCTGCAATCCCTCCTAATTGTCAGGCCATTTTTCAGTTTTCATTGCTGTGGTCGTTTGACTGAGAATTACTCTGTCATGCCACCATGTACCCAAATTAAGTTTATATAATTTTTTGAGATAGATAGAGTTTTTGTTTGGTTGTATTTAAAGTGACAGTAAAGGTTCAGGGTCTTTTTTTCTGAAATAACAAAGATGTTATACTTACCTGCTCTGTGCAATGATTTTGCACAAAGCAGCCTGGATCCTTCTCTTCTTGGGTCCCACGCCAGTGCTCCTGGCCCCTCTCTCCTGCCTGGTGCCCCCATAGCAAACAGCTTGCTCTGGGGGCACCCAACAAGGCACACTTCTGATCCACAGCTCTGTGTGTCCATTCACACACGGAGCCATGGCTAGGCCCTACCCCCTCCATCTCCTGATTGGCTCACTGGCTGTGATTGACAGCAGTGGGAGCCAATGGCTCCTGCTACTGCCAAAAGCCAATCAGGAGTGTGAGTCCCCGAAGAGCCAAGGCTCCCGTGGACATTGCTGGATCGAGGGAAGTTCAGGTAGGTATTGTGGGGGCTGGGGGGGCTAGGGGCTGCTGCACACAGAAGGTTTTTACCTGTCATGCATTGAATGTATGAAGGTAAAAAACCTCAAGCCTTTATAATCACTTTAATAGCCACCATTCTAGAAAAACAGAAAAAGTTCAAGAATTTTGAAAAAAAAAGCTGTTTTCTTTAAAGTGGTTTTAAAGGTTTTTTTATCTTAATCCAAACTGGGTGAGGAACAGCCAACAACTCTGCTACTAAGGTGAGGTTGTGGAAGACAGTTTCATGTCACAGGTCATACACCATGGCAAGACTGAGCACAGCAACAAGACACAAAGTAGTTATACTGCATCAGCAAGGTCTCTACCAGGCAAATATTTCAAAGAAGACTGGAGTTTCAAGATGTGCTGTGCAAGCTCTATTGAAGAAGCACAAAAAAAGTTCAACATTAAGGTCTGTAGACGCAGTGGTCGGCCAAGGAAACTGAATGCAGCTGATGAAAGACACACCATGCTTACTTTACTTTGACAGCAGAAGTAGGGATGGGCGAACGGTTCGGTCCGAGCATAAGTTCGGGCCGAACTTTGGTTGTTTGGGTGTTCTACGGAACACCGAACAATATGCGGTGTTCGGGGCAAATTCGAAAGCCGCCGGAACACCGTTAAAGTCTATGGGACATTAACATGAAAAATCAAAAGTGTTCATTTTAAGTTTAAGACTTATATGCAAGTTATTGTCATAAAAAGTGTTTGGGGACCCGGGTCCTGCCCCAAGAGACATGTATCAATGCAAAAAAAAGTTTTAAAAACGGTCATTTTTTCAGGAGCAATAATTTTAATAATGCTTAAAGTGAAACAATAAAAGTGAAATATTCCTTTAAATTTCGTACCTGGTGGGTGTCTATAGTATGCCTGTAAAGTGGCGCATTTTTCCCGTGTTTAGAACGGTCCCTGCACAAAATGACATTTCTAAAGGAAAAAAACTCATTCAAAAGTACTCGCGGCTATAATGAATTGTTGGTCCCAGCAATACAGACGAAATTAATTAAAAAAAACTAGGCATGGGATTCCCACAGTCCATTGCCAGGCCCTTCAGGTCTGGTATGGATATTAAGCAGAACCCCGAGTCAAAATTAAAGAAAAAATGGCGTGGGAGTCCCCCCAAAAATCCATACTAGACCGTTATCCGAGCACACAACCTGGCAGGCCACAGGAAAAGAGGGGGGATGAGAAAGCGCCCCCCTGAACCGTACTAGGCCACATGCCCTCAACATGGGGAGGGTGCTTTGGGGTAGCCCCCCAAAGCACCTTGTCCCCATGTTGATGGGGACAAGGGCCTCATACCCACAACCTTTGGCCAGTGGTTGTGGGGTTCTGTGGGTGGGGGACTTATCAGAATCTGGAAGCCCCCTTTAACATGGGGTCCCCCAGATCCCGGCCTTCCCCCCTGTGTAAAATGGTAACGGGGTACAAATGTACCCCTACCATTTCACAAAAAAAGCGTCAAAATGGTACAAAAGACAAGACACAACTTGGGACAAGTCGTTTATTAAAAAATAAAAAAAATAAAAATGTCCCACACAGTCATTCATCTTCTTCTCTCCCTCCGCTGACCGGCCGAAAAAGAAAAAAGAAAACAAAGCCGCAACCAACCCGCCTCCCATCGTATGATGCATCCTCGCAGGTGACAGTTCTTTTATAACTGAGGGTGGGGCCACGCGGTAACGTTCCTGGGTGACCCCGCCCCCCTCTGACTCACAGGGGCTTCCCTATGGCTTTTCCGGGGTTTCAGAGGGGGGCGGGGCCACCCAGTTATGTAGTTGGGTGTCCCCGCTCCCTCTGACGCCACGGGTAAGCCATGGGGAAGTCCCCGTACATCAGGGGAGGCGGGGTCATCCGGGAACATCACTGTGTGGCCCCGCCCTCAGTTATAAAAGAACTGTCAACTGCGAGTACACATCATATGGCAGGTGCCTCCCATGGAGGCGGGTCGGTCGCAGCTTTGTTTTTGTTTTTTTCGCTCTGTCAGCGGAGCAAGAGAAGAAGATGAATGGACTTCGTGGGACATTTTTACTTTTTTATTTTTTTAATAAAGGACTTGTCCCAAGTTGTGTCTTGGTACGGGTACATTTGTACCCTGTTACCATTTCACACAGGGGGGGCCGGGTTCTGGGGGTCCCCTTGTTAAAGGGGGCTTACAGATTCCAATAAGCCCCCCGCCCGCAGACCCCCACAATAACCGGGCAAGGGTTGTGGGGATGAGGCCCTTGTCTCCATCAACATGGGGACAAGGTGCTTTGGGGGGCTACCCCAAAGCACCCTCCCCATGTTGAGGGCATGTGGCCTGGTACGGTTCAGGGGGGGCTCTCTCATCCCCCCCTCTTTTCCTGTGGCCTGCCAGGTTGCGTGCTCGGATAAGGGTCTGGTATGGATTTTTTAATCAGAAGATGTCCAGCAGTGTCATCAGCACAGAACTGGTGGAAACCAGTGGGACCCAGGTACACCCATCTACTGTCTGGAGAAGCCTGGCCAGGAATGGTCTTCATGGAAGAATTGTGGCCAAAAAGTCATACCTCTGACATGGAAACAAGGCTAAGACACTCAACTATGCAGGAAAACATAGGAACTGAGGTTGCAGAAAAATGGCCGCAGGTGCGCTAGACTGATGAGTCAAAAATTGAAATATTTAGCTGTAGCAGGAGGCAGTTTGTTCCCCTGAGGGCTGGAGAACGGAACAATAATGAGTGTCTGCAGACAACAGTGAAGTGTGGTGGAGGTTCCTTGCAAACTTGAGGCCACATTTCTGAAAATTAAGTTGGAGATTTGGTCAGAATCAATGGTGTCCTCAATGCTAAGAAATACAGGCAGATACTTATCCATCATGCCATAATATCAGGGAGGGGTGTGATTGACCCCAAATGTATTCTTCAGCAAGACAACCACCCCGAACATACAGCCAATGTCATTAAGAAATATCTTCAGTGTAAAGAAGAACAAGGAGTCCTGGAAGTGATGGCGTGACCCCCACAGAGCCCTGATCTTACCATTATGGAGTCTAACTCGGATGACATGAAGAGACAAAAGGATTTGAGGCAGCCAACATCCACAGAAGATCTGTGGTTAGTTCTCCAAGATGATTGGAACAACCTACCTGCCAAATTTCTTCAAAAACAGTGTACCTAGAAGAACTGATGCTGGTTTGAAGGCAAAGGGCGGTCACACCAAATATTGATTTGATTTGGATTTCCCTTCTGTTTATTTACTTTCCATTTTGTTAATTGCTAAAAATAAACTATTAACACTTCTATTTCTGAAAGCACTCTTCATTTACAGCATTTTTCACAGCTGTCTAAAACTTTTGCACAGTAGTATATGTGCTGGGGTGACGTATAATACACATTTTGTAAGTATTACGTATGTATTTATACTAGTGTAGACCTTTTATATTAATTGTTCTTTTTAGAGATAGACTTATCTTTTGAGACTTAAAGTTTCTTTTTGTATGGCCCAGCTCCAAAGGAGTGGTTGGATTGTGAAACGCGTCGAAAAAAGAGGGGCACTATTTTATATGTGGAATTCATATACAAAATCCACATATAATAACAATGTACATTTATGGCAGTGCAATCTGTAATATGAAGATTTTTTGTGACATATGTGCGGCATCAAAATGTCCCTTTTTTTATAATTGTTTTTGTTTTTCATAGTGTCTCTATATGTTTTCTTGGAAGCACTCTCAAAGTCCCTTAGTGCTATGTAGGTTTGTATAGTGGAAGATTTCCCGGTCTACATGTGTACTTTGCTCACTTCAATAATGTAATAACCTAAAAGAATCTGGAGTTAAACTACAATAAAATTCAACTAATGCACCAATATTCTCATTCTCTATTTTCTTTACTATTTTTGGATTTTCAAATTTCTGAATTTTCAAATTTTAAAATTTTCAAATTTACGAATTTATGAATTTATGAATTTACAAATTTTCGAATTTAGGGATTTTCAAATTTATGAATTTACAGATTTTCGAATTTAGGGATTTTCGAATTTATGAATTAAGAATTTACGAACTAAGAATTTTAAAAATAAGAATTCTCAAATTAAGAATTTTCAAATTTAGGAATTTTTGAATTTTTGAATTTATGAATTTACAAAATTTTGATCATAACGAATGACCCGAAAAACAAAAAACAAAAACAAAAAACGAATGTAACGAAAAGGAAAATGAACAAATTTTTCGGCAGTGCACATGTCTATCAGCCTCTTCCTTTCTACATGCAATGATTCCTCTGTCATACTGAAATTGCTTACTGATTTCAGTGCACACTGTGTACTTCTCTTTGCAAGGGAATTTTCCCTTAGCTTAATAAAAGATGCAAATCTTTGCTGGCTTTCAATCATATGCAAGCAAAAATTCAATTTTTTTTTTTTTTCCTTCTCCGTGATTGAGTATTCTTTGGGAAGTTAAATTTCCCCACATTCACCAAGAGAAGGGAAAACTAGAAGCCTAGTCCGCCACAAGATCGCAGTCCCGCTAAAAATCGCTGATCGCCGTCATTACTAGTAAAAAAATAAAACTAAATAAAAATTCCATAAAAACATCCCACAGTTTGTAGACACGATAACTTTTGCAAAACCAATCAATATACACTTATTGGGATTTTTTACCAAAAATGTGTAGCAGAATACATATTGGCCTAAATTGATGAAAAAATTCGATTTTTTTTCATTTTTTTAATTGAATATGTTTTATAGCAGAAAGTAAAAAATCTTGTTTTTTTTTTTTCAAAATGATTGCTCTTTTTTTCTTTTATAGCTCAAAAAAATAAAAACCGTAGAGGCGATCAAATACCACCAAAAGAAAGCTCTATTTGTGGGAAAAAAGGACACAAATTTTATTTGGGTACAGCGTGGCAGGACCGCGCAATTGCCAGTTAACGTAACGCAGTGCCGTATCGCAAAAAATGGCCTTGTCATAAAGGGGTAAAACCTTCCCGGCTGAAGTGGTTAATCAGATAGGTATAGGTGCAGTTTGATGAAGGCTCTACGGTAGAAAGGCAACATTTCATGCAATCTCTGATGACTTGTCCCATGTTTATTTTTTGGTAGCAGATCAGCAGAAAAGATACTTCATTTCAGCATAAGAACAAACAATACAAAGTAAAAGTCCAGATTGCTTCAGAAATTGCGTCAAAGTCCATGATTGTTCACTCTATACAACTCTCAATCAAATAGGTGACTCCTCCAAGTGCATAAAAACATGGTCTGCCAGTTAACTATCCACAGACTTTTTAAAAGTCCTTACCCCCATCTCTTCATGTGAAGCCTCTTAGCCATTCCATAAGGAGCCTGGTATCCTGGCAGGTGGACATGTGGACCAGGTCAGCTAGGCCCCTACCCAATCTTTTCCACAGCCCAAACTCCAGGCTCAGCAGAAAAAAGTTTGCGATCTGCCCCTTAAATAGAGACTTACCAGTTTCCCTCACCAGGTTTCCATTATTGCCCAATCCATATTCTGAATGACACTTGTCATTCTCTGCTGCATTAAAGTGCATGATATTTTCTGAACCGAATTTGGGGCCACATATCTCAGGGCCACTAGGTGCTAGGAACCCCAAATATGGTGTGCAAACCCAGTGGAACTGGTACCATAACATATCCAAAGCTGGGGTTCCTAGGACCAAGTGCCCCGAAATACGGGGCCCCAAAGCCGGTTCGGAAAATGTCATTCTCTGCTGCAGAAAAGTGCTTGACATTTTCTGAACCGATTTTGGGGCCCTGTATCTCGGGGCCACTTGGTGCTAGAAACCCCAGCTTTGGATATTTTATGGTGCTAGTTCCACTGAGTTTGAACACCAAATTTGGGGTTCCTAGCACTAAGTGGCCCCGATATACGGGACCCCAAACTTGGTCAACTGTGTCCATCTGCAGCAATGTCATTTCGGGACCATTTGGGTTCAGAGACCCCAAATTTGGGCTGCAGCTAGGGGGCATCTAGGAACCCTTACTACCGAGTTTGAAGTTCGGGGGACCTATGGCTGCAAATGGGCACAGTGAGGCTGCAAATGGGCATTGTTGACCCTCTTTTCCACTTACAGTAGCTGTGCATTTCTCAACCTCGTCTTATACTCGGGTCACTAAGTTTTTCCCATTTTTTGTGGTAAATTAGGGCCTCGACTTATATTCGAGTATATTGCCCTTAAGGGCAAAATGTGTCAGTGGAGGAACCATGTCTGTTGGGAATAATGATGTAAGAGTGGAAATGCAACGGTGTCAATAAAGTTAGTTGAAACTAAAGAAAAATCATAAGGGTATGTAGGCTGGAATTTTGTTTCCCTATTACCACCCAGGCTGGACAAAGGCATGAAAAAAATGAAAATCCCAATGTGTTGCAATGTGCTGAGAAAATTGAAATAGTACAACTCAAAATCCCCAATATCTCATTACCCCATCGCTAGTTAACAGGCATCTGTTAAACTAAATACGCATAGTTAGACTTCTAAATATGATGGCATCAATGTGCCCATAGACTGCTATCCTCTCCTACAAGCAG
Organism: Lithobates clamitans; assembly: GCA_037952925.1. Classification (NCBI taxonomy): domain Eukaryota; kingdom Metazoa; phylum Chordata; class Amphibia; order Anura; family Ranidae; genus Lithobates; species Lithobates clamitans. Next base: position 1,386,890 of record JBBGZY010001884.1, on the reverse strand, counting down.
GGGTAGCTTCATAGTCTTTTCTATTAGAAAAAAAGTAGACCAAGATAAATTGACTCTTTTGTGTCTTTTATTTGGTCAGTCGTGTTTATCATATGTTAAGCCCTTTATATAACAAGGAAGGACAATATATTCATTACACTTAAAACACTGGAGAAGCTGCTAGTTGTCAGTGTGCACATGTTGGGGAGATGTCTTCTAGATTTTATTGGATATCTATGGACTATTTAAACATTGTTGGCATACCCTGCAAGCTCCTTCAGTTGGCTGTTGGACTGCCTATCAGGTCTTTCAGACACGCAGCCCAACAGCCAATTGGAGGAATGCACAGGTCAGCCTGACAACACTGCTGCTAATTATGAGGCAGTGGCTCAGCGTTGTCAGCCAACAACAGGAAGTGCTGCTACTGGCAGAATCTTCAGATAAGAAACTTTGCAACAGATATACATAAATGGTTTGCTCAACCTGTATTTAGTGAGGCATGACATGAAACCTACTGAAAGAACTGAGATACATTTTTAAGAATATCGAGCAAAAGACAAATTGTTCCTTTGAGAAAAGTAATACTAGGTAAGTTCCACGAAAAAAGTTTTTTTACAAGGCTGTAGACTTGAATAAAGTAAATGGTGATTGCGCTGTGATAAGAGGGGAAGGAAGGAGGAGGAAGGGGAAGGGGCTAGCTCAAATGTATAGAGAGGTGAATGAAAAATGAAAAAAATTATACAAAATATAAAGGTATAATGAGCATGAGGGCTAGTATCATACTAGCACATAAAAAATATAATGTAAATACTGAAACAGAAGAAAAGAAAAATCTCAGTGCAAAAGGGCTAGTACCATACTAGCACATATGTAGTAACTCAGCAAATACTTATCAAAAGAAAAATCTCAGTGCAAAAGGGCTAGTATCATACTAGCACATATGTAGTAACTCAGCAAATACTTAATGGTGACTCCAAGTAAATAAATAAATGGTGAACAGTCCCACCGTCTTGTAGTACAAAGTGCTCAAACAATGAGTCATCAGTTCCAAAAGGCAAAATGGAAAAATTATACAAAATATAAAAGTGTGATGAAATGTAATAAAGTGTAGTCTAATGAGCCCTAAATCTGAATAAACTGAAGAAACAAAATAGCCTAAAACGTATAAAAAGCTATGAAATGAGTGTGAAATGAGTGACAAATACAGTGTGGGTACAAAAAAAAAAAATTTAACAAAATAAAATATATAAATCAAACAAAGTCCATGTGCATGAGGGCTAGTATCATACTAGCACATAAAAATATTGTAAATACTGACACAAAAGAAAATAAAAAATCTCAGTGCAAAAGGGCTAGTATCATACTAGCACATATGTGGTAACTCAGCAAATACTTATTGGTGACTCCAAGAAAAATAAATAAATGGTGAACAGTCCCAGTCACCTTTTCACGTGACTTCATCAGAGCTCCTCTGATAAAGTCACGTGACGTGACGATACGCGTGAGGTTTGGAGCACGGGAACTGTCACAGACTGATGATAGGATATGAGCTCGGTGCTCGTGGATGTTTTTTACTATAGCCTTCTGCTAAATGTACGTGTACCATGTTGTTTTTAACCTAATAAACTGATTTTTATACGGGATCACGCTATGTGCACTCTCTTCCAACACTCCACATATATGCATCCCATTGTGACAAGCATTGAGGAAATGGGGACGGTTTGAAGACACCCTTTTTGAGGTATACGAACTCGGCGTTCGATGGATTGACGCCCACACTCATTTTACAAAAGTGAGTGCATCCCCCTTCTGTGTCCTGTCCCTTTTTCCACTTTGGCCACCACGGAGTTATACTATATACTGTCTGCTTATGTTTTTTATATACCCTCCTGCACACCCACCACCCGAATCGCCTGAATTACTGGATGGGACCCTTGCTTGCTGGTGATTTGTTACTGGATTACAAGCTGTTGTCTTGCAGCAGTAAGGTGAGCTGCTTGTGAGCACAGAGGTGTCCCCACTGAAGACTTTGTTTCCCTTCCCTGTGGCTTGTGGACTTGCCTTTTTGGAACTGATGACTCATTGTTTGAGCACTTTGTACTGCAAGGTGGTGGGACTGTTTACCATTTATTTATTTACTTGGAGTCACCATTAAGTATTTGCTGAGTTACTACATATGTGCTAGTATGGTACTAGCCCTTTTGCACTGAGATTTTTCTTTTCTTCTGTTTCAGTATTTACGTTATATTTTTATGTGCTAGTATGATACTAGCCCTCATGCTCATTATACCTTTATATTTTGTATAATTTTTTCATTTTTCATTCACCTCTCTATACATTTGAGCTAGCCCCTTCCCCTTCCTCCTCCTTCCTTCCCCTCTTATCACAGCGCAATCACCACTTGCTTTATTCACACCACTTTTGTCTGTTTGGATCAGCCATTTAGGTGTTGCAGCAGTGCCCCTTAGCATAGGTATTTCTGACAGCGCAGGAGTTTCTTCATCATTTAAGGCTGTGGACTTATTTTTCAGCTCTACTGTCTCTTGAAAGAGGTGTAACTAATCCCATTGGGTTGCTGGCACAGACATCTGGACTGTGTATGAACGCATTGGTCTCCTGGGGTGATGGTAGCTGTCCAAGGAGATCACGTTCTCCATACCAAAAGCCTGCTGCCACATAGAGTGATATCAGCAGAGAAATTATTAAAAACGACCAACTTGATATTATAATGAATACTGAGGTGGAGTTATACCAAATCTTCTTTTGAATTTGAAAATGAAGTAGAAGTCATTCCTTCCTTTAGAATTTCCTTAAGTGTGTTAAGTTTCTCGTACAATGTGACCAGATTCCTATCTGCAGGCACACTTCTGTTGCGCTTCCATTCACATTTACTGAAGAGTAGAACATCTCTGGCCAACATCCTCAGACTGGGCTGATTCTCCAGAGTCAAGGATTTTGCCTCCTTATCGCTGTTGCCCAATTCATCCATCACCACAATCACTCTACTTTTACCTGTAACAATCACAAGTGCTGACATTAGTCTCAGGAAATAATTGGAGGGTTTATAAATTCAATTAATACTGTCAATGTAGAATCATGGTCTCTAAATAAAGTCAGCACAGAAAACCTAATTACATTTTTCTAAAGTATTAGAAGACAAAAAGGGGTTATTGATTACCTAGCTAATACAGTGCCTTGAAAAGGTATTCACACCTCTTGAAATTTTCCACATTTTGTCATGTTACAGTCAAAAAACACAATTGTATTTTATTGGGATTTTATGTGATAGACCAACACAAAGTGGCACATAATTGTGAAGTGGAAGGAAAATGATAAATGGTTTTCAACATTTTTTATAAATAAATATGTGAAAAGTGTGGGGGGCATTTGTATTCAGCCCCCCGGAGTCAATACTTTGTAGAACCCCCTTTCTCTGCAATTACATCTGCAAGTCTTTTTGGAGATGTCTCTACCAGCTTTGCACATCTAGAGAGGGACATTTTTGCCCATTCTTCTTTGCAAAACAGCTCAAGCTCTGTCAGATTGGATGGAGAGCATCTGTGAACAGCAATATTCAAGTCTTGCCACAGATTCTCAATTGAATTTAGGTCTGGACTGTGACTGGGTCATTCTAATCCATGAATATGCTTTGATCTAAACCATTCCATTGTAGCTCTGGCTGTATGTTTAGGGTTGTTGTCCTGCAGAAAGGTGAACCTCCCCCCAGTCTCAAGTCTTTTGCAGTCTAACAGGTTTTCTTCTAAGATTGACCTGTATTTGACTCCCTCCTTCTTCCCATCAACTCTGACTAGCTTCCCCGTCCCTGCTAAAGAAAAGCATCCCCACCACATGATGCTGCCACCACCATCTTTCACAGTGGGGATGGTGTGTTCAGGGTGATGTGCAGTGTTAGTTTTCTGTCACACATAGCGTTTTGCTTTTAAGCCAAAAAAGTTCAATTTTGGCTGCTTCTCTGATGAATGCTCTCCTTACTCGGCCTGTCAGTTTAGGTGGACGGCCATGTCTTGGTAGGTTTCAAGTTGTGCCATACTCCTTCCATTTTCGGGTGATGGATTGAACAGTGCTCTATGAGATGTTCAAAGCTTGGGATATTATTTTATAACCTAACCCTGCTTTATACTTCTCCACAACTTTATCCCTGACCTGTCTGATGTGTTCCTTGGCCTTCATGATGCTGTTTGTTCTCTAAGATTCTCTAACAAACCTCTGAGGGCTTTACAGAACAACTGTATTTATACTGAGATTAAATTACACACAGGTGGATTCTATTTACTAATTAGGTGACTTCTGAAGGCAATTGGTTCTCCTAGATATTAGTTAGGGGTATCAGAGTAAAGGGGGCTGAATACAAATGTACCCCACACTTTTCACATATTTATTTGTAAACATTTTGAAAACCATTTATCATTTTCCTTTCACTTCACATACAATCCCAATAAATTACATTTAAGATTTGGTTGTAACATGACCAAATGGGGAACATTTCAAGGGGTATGAATACTTTTTCAAGGCACTGTACATGTGAAGCTCTAACTCTAACTAAATTATTTTCCTGCTAGGAAACATACAGTATATATAGCAATCAATACATTGGGAGCAGACTTATCTTGCAGTAGACCCTTCCTTCTTACTAAGAAAATAAGCGAGTGTTATTGAACCATAGGGTAATTACATCTTAACCTGGATTCTTACCAATTCTAGTCGACAAGTATAGCAGCTCTTCATCATACAGAGAATTCTCATGATCTGTGAGATATTTGTACCCCCGATCCATGCTGTGATACAAGATCCCAAATTTGCAAAGTGATACCATTGATTGAAATTCCTTCAAATTGCTAGGAGAAATCTGATGAAATATGACTTGGTGGTTTCCAAATTCTTTGGACGACAGCAGTCTCTCCAACCAGTTACACTTGGACTTTTCTGAACGGGAGAAGATGCCAATGACAGAACTAGCTGGAGCTGATATTGTCTGAGAAGAAGAAAATATTTATAATTTATAAAATACAAAACCACAAAATCTAGAATGTTAGTACACTGAGGTATTGCTGTTCATTTACTCACATTTAATTTTCCCAATTTATGTTGAACGGGGTCTGTTCTTGTATGATATTCTGGAAAATATAGAAATACATTCATAGTTCTGACCACAATACAATTCTTATCTAATATTCTACATCAAATGTTAACTTATATAAACCAAAACCACTCATTTTAAATGGAATTCTTTAGCTTTGGCTCTCCTGTTGTCATCTCTGCTGACATTATTTCCCAGAACGTAATTGTCAACTTCTGACTCTAAACTCCACAATGATAAAATAAACCAGCTTATTCCTATAGCTACGGGTAAAGAGAGTTGGGGAAATTTACCTGGAGGTTGGTGGAACAGCTTTAGGCTCTTTAGTCCTTGAACCAGTCGCGCTTGGCTGTATTTTTCTTCTTGAGTTATGTAGATGAGATCACCAGCCAATTTTTCGATCTTGGACTTGATCCACATCACCCATTTTCTATCTGCAACACTTTGCAGATCATCAATCAGCACAATCACGTTGTCCTTTCCTGTGTACAAGGAAGAGATCAATAACTAATAATGTGCAGATTTCATCAAAGGATTGTTGAGGAACATTCTTCCCCTGATCAGTGACATCTATTGGTACATGCAAACGAATATGTTAGTAAACCTCACTCAGCTAATGTGCCATGTAGATCCCACAGAATTACTACCACCTGCAGCCAATTCCTGCATCTTGTGCGCTAAATGGGAGGAGCTTCCTGGTATAGTCACATAATCAGCCAAGCCTTTTTAAAAGAAAAACTGCTGAGAACAGCAATGATCCAATCACATGAGCAGGAAACTACCTTGCTAGGGTGGTTCTGTACACTAACAATGCAACCATTCAAGTAGGTTTGAAAGCAAAATTAAACTGTAAATATAAAAAAAATTGATAGGTGTTAGAGATTCTTAGCAGAAGAAACATCTCCAAGTCACTTCTATAAAAAAAAAAATAAACCTATTTAACCTAGTAATTTGTTATAATCTGTATACAGTGTGTGGCACAAGTGTCCTGCACTGCACCTTTTTTGTCTCATTCCAGGTGCCAGGAACAATGTAACTCCTGTGTGTGTGTGCAGGAGATACATTATCAATGGCCACCCAATGGCCAAACAGGATTGCCACAGAACTCAGAAAAATAAGCAGCAGAGATGATGGAGTTTAGCGACACATTTGTGACAAATACCTGGACCTGTCATAGCTGAAGGACAGCACAGAAGGAGGTACTGTAGGTGTGTGCCATAATCTGTATATAAGCTATGCAATAGTGAAGATTTGGGCAAAAGCTCACCTCCTCACCACCCATGAAGTTTACTTTCACTTTAACAAAAATCATCATGTCCCACCAGTATTTAGGGTGTAACATGGAAAATGTTCCAGCAGCTACAGGCTCTCCCCCTCCCCCCTCTCTGTGACAGGGAGCTGGGGAGCTTCTCCCAGCACCCACTGTCACTATTTGAAAAGGATGTGGCTGTGCGGGGCTCTGCCCACATGGGCGAGTCATTCATTCACAGTTTCCTGTGAAAGCATGAACTACAACTATCATCAGCCATTGCTCTATGGCTTGTAGTTTTGAATGGACTGCAAGGTCACTGGTGAAGCCCTGCATCTTGTAAACAGTCAGCCCATGAAGGTACGGGCTAAAACCTGCAAGGTTTGTCTGCAGGAGTCTGGCATTGCACCCCATTTCGCTGAGTCAAAAGTTTTCCACCACCTCCCTCAAAAACTCTCTAGCAATACACACCAATTAGGCATGTGTAGAGTACCCCCAAGGCTCTGCTCTATCAGGAGATGGATTGGGGACTAAAGAAAATGGGGATGATTAGAGAACTGAGGATCAAACAGCCTTTTCACACAATGCGGAGGAATAAACCCTTATGCTGCGTACACACGAACGGACTTTTCTTCGGACTGAACTCCGAAGGACATTTCAACGGAGTTCCGACGAAGTTCTGATGAAACTGACTTTACTACACACGATCACACCAATGTCCAATCCTTTCGAATGTGATGACGTACGACCGAACTAGAATAAGGAAGTTCATCGCCAGTAGCCAATAGCTGGCCTTGCGTCCTTTTTGGTCCGTCGGACTAGCATACAGACGAATGGATTTTTCGATAGGAATCGAGTCCGTCGGAAATATTTGAAACTTGTTCTATTTCTAAGGTCCATCAGATTTTTAGACAGAAAAGGTCCGATGAAGCCCACACACAATCAAATTGTTCCGTCGGACCTTTGATGCCGAAAAGTCTGGTTGTGTGTACACGGCATTAGGTTTCATAGTGAGTATAACAAACATGCTTTACTGCATATACAGACTGATTTTACCATTGTGGGTTTAGTAACACTTTAAGTACTGAAAATGAAGTGTTACTTTGTACCTATCTATACCTATAATACAAAGTAGAAGTATTATAACTTTTGACATTTCTAAAAAAGTAGATATAATATTTTCATCAGAAAGACTTTTACTTAATGTATGTACCAGCTGTTCTGTTACTCTGCGGTACAGAAATTCCCCCTGTGGAGTGACAGTGGATCCATTCTTCATAGTGTGATATAGGATTGCTGCTACACATTGAATTTGTCCCTCTTCAATGAACTGTGGTCTTTGTCACCATCCCCAAACCACAAGTGGATATGAGGCCTAACTAAGGTCTTCCTAACATTTAAAGGAACAGTTTATGCCCTGCCATTTGCTTTTTTAGAACAAATTATCAATCATTTTTCTGGCCATAAATGTAAGGCCTGATAATGAAGATGGATTATTTTATATATATCTATACAAATAATATAAAGTACAAGTATTATAACTGTTGATACATTTAAGAATGTCAATAAAATGTTTCAGTTAGGAAGACTCTTACCTAATTTTTGTACCAGCTGATCTGTTACTTTGTGATACAGAAATTCCATCTGTGAAGTGACAACTTGTCCAGTCTTCATAGTGTGATATAGGATTGCTACTCCACATTGAAGTTTTCCTTCTTCAAGTCCCACATTATCATATGATGGCATTTTATGATAGGTGACTTCTCTTTGTCCAAAGATGTCTGATGACAGCAATCTCCTTAGCCAACTGATATTACCCTCTTCTGACACAGTGAAGACACTGATGACGGATCTTGGAGATGTTGGTGTCTTCTGAGAATTGGTCTAAGATGAACAAACAACAAGTAAACCAGTTTTCTTAATAAAAGGTGCAAAGTAATTACATAGTATCTTGTAATAATTATTATGTAAACCCAGTCATGAGTCAGCACAGCAGAAAAAAACTAGCCATTTGGAAGCACCTGCTTAGAAGCCTAACTAGCAGCCTGTCTAGGATTGTGCTCCAATAGGGGTCTGATAAAAAGAATGCCAAGATTTAGCTGTCACTCGGTCTGTGCCCCCACCTGGGGGGCCCAGTCAGGGTTCCACATGGTATTGGAGCTCCGGGAAAAGACTACATAATAATAGTCACTGTAGACAAACAAACCAACAGACAGCTCCTGATGATGCGCATTTGCATGAACCATACATAGAGCTACACTGTGAAGGGCTAGAGGCTGTGTCGCCATTCTCTGCAGGTTTGGTGGCCCCTTATGTAGGTTTGAAACTGTAATTTGTTTTTATACTTTTTTTTCATATACTGGATGTTTTGATTATATATTTGGAAATATTAAACAACTACACTATGAGAAAAAATATTGTTTTTGGTTGGCGACTCCATGCTGATACCTCTGGTACTATTCCCTGGTGAAGTGGAATAGAGCAGTCTGGTCCTGCCAGCTGTGGAACAAGAGTGGTGATGCTGGATGCCATTTACACAAAGCGCTTATTGCTGTTGTAGTAATAGACAGCACATCCCTCTGGTGAGTGTGTATTTCTACCATTGGTGAAGGATTGGCACTGTGGGTGCTTCCAAGCCCCTTGGGTGAAGGCTGAATTGGAGCACTTTTATATGTTTTACACCCATAACAATATGAACTGGGGTTTTTTTTTTTGTTGTTTTTTGACAAACTTCAGTTTATGGTCACATGTTTGTGGACACTTTATTATTATTTTTGCTCTGCATTTTTGTTATAATTGGTTGTTGGTGAACTATATATCTACACTTATTGCATGCGGCTGTTTACATTTTTCTGAAAGAGCGCTGACTTTATTTTACTATTTTTACAGGGTTCCACATGGAGTTGGGAACCTGAGGACCTATGTGGACTTTTAGATAACAAATATGGACTTACTGCCAAATCATGGACTTTAAGGGATTACTTGCTACTTCAGTGGATTTACTGCCTAAATGCACACTTGTTTTGGAAGGATTGCTTTTATTTGCTGATAAATCAGGTATGATTATGTCATGGGAATGTGTTTGAAGATGGAGTTATTGAACTTTTCCTTTATTATACTGAACTACTTTAGTAAAGATCTTTGTGGTTCCTTTAAATGCCTGGCCTGAAGTCTCCCAAGGGGTGCATGTCTGGCATATCAAAAGAACAGGGCTTACAACAAGGGACTAAAAAGTTAGAGAAGATACAGTACAGAGAGTCCAGCATGTAGGATACTGTCTACTGTATGCTATATTGCTGTTGCTAGGGACAACCATGTATGTATAATTTGCTAAATGCAGCCAACCATATAGGCAACGGGTGACAGGCAAGGGTGACTGGTATTCTGGTAGTTAAGGGGTGTTATGTTTACCCCTTCCACTGGCAATAGGCTCCTCACATACTGGGACTGTTCTTGCATCACAGAGTGCCTAAGGATCTAGCCGGAAGTCACAAGAGAGAAAGAGATGTAAAGGACCCTGAGTAGAGAGAACAAGCATAGAGTAGTACAGTTGTGATAAAATGCATTTCCTGTATCCAGTAGTAACAGTTGGACATGTCACTGGAGGTGAGTTAAAAGGAATTGCTGAGTTGCAGGAGATTTGTACAGGCTCTGCGATACCGGCTCGGAAATGCTGCACACCTGGGAAGTTATGCTCTCTAACAAGTAGCTGTGTCCAAAGTGTTTAAGTGTTAACAGCACAACCAGTTTGGCCATGGGTTACAACAAGTGGATTGTGCAAGTGGTTGCTCATTTCTACGTTGGACTTGTACCTTAATGTTGACTTAATAAAGACTGTGCTAAGAAGCTTTAAGAATCTTTAGAAGTGTCCTTGTGTTACTGATTTTTGTGCCACTAGAGTATCCCACAGTTATTTTACACCCTGTCCAAGTTCAAGTTTAATAAAGCATCAAGAAAAGATACCCCTGGACTGGGAACTGAGCCAGGAGAGAGACTGAGACTGTGTGGTTGGCTTCTAATACACTACTTTGGGAAAAGAACCTTTGGACCACTCAGTGGGACCTTTATGGGCTGTAAGTCTCCCCGCAGGGCAGTGATAGCGAACATTGGCACCCCAGATGTTTTGGAACTACATTTCCCATGATGCTCATGCAGGCTGCAGTGTGTAGTTGAGCATCATGGGAAATGTAGTTCCAAAACATCTGGGGTGCCAGGGTTCGCCATCACTGCCTTAGGACTTTCTCTAGATTTATGTATCTTGGGTAAGTGTTGGAATATAGGTCTAATTGTATTCTCCACATATACAGTAGGTACTCTGCTAATTTATTGTTTACCCCTGCTATGATTAAGACCCATACAGGACAAAATGTAAGCAAGAAAGGACACTTGTTTTGTTTTTTTAATCCTGTGTTAAATAAAGGAGTATTGTGATCTCACTAGCATGTGCTGTTTTAAAACTTCATATTGCTATTGTGGCTGTCAGGAGCCTCCTGAGCATGGCATACTTGCAATGGACCTACATGGACTTTCAGGTTGAGCAGCGGCTGCTATTTAGTTGTGTACCAAAACACTCAAGTAGCTGCCTTATTGTGAATTTGTAATTGCTATAAAATAAATAAAAGGGTAAAAACCAATCACCAACATCAACTGAAAGCCCAGTTTGACCACCTCGCAATGGGTGTCTTTATTGCTCAGAAAGGTGGAGCATATCTCAATATGGTGCAGGGAGGATATGAATGGGTGTTGGAGTACAAATTGGCAAGTTGAAACTTTGAGTACTGTATATCAAACTCTTCAAATTTAGGGGTTCCTGATGCATTCAGGTAGAACAATAAATATGTAAAAAAATGAACATGTTTCTCCAAAACTGTGTCCCTATAACTTCTGTTAACCCTGGCCCCAGCCACCTACAGACCATGACTCTAGATCTGCATTCACCTGTATGACAGTGGCAATTGGGGTTGATCTATTACCACTTAAGCCCTGGAATATTTGGCTGGCCAAAGACCAGAGCACATTTTGCGATTCGGCACTGTGTCGCTTTAACTGACAATTGCGCGGTCCTGCAACGTGGCTCCCAAACAAAATTGTCGTCCTTTCTTTCCCACAAATAGAGCTTTCTTTTGGTGGTATTTGATCACCTCTGCATTTTTTATTTTTTGCGCTATAAACAAAAATAGAGCGACCATTTTGAAAAAAAACGCATTATTTTTTACTTTTTGCTATGATAAATATCCCCTAAAAATGTATAAAAAAACGTTTTTTTTCCCACAGTTTAGGCCGATACGTATTCTTCTACATATTTTTGGTAAAAAAAATTGCAAAAAGCATTTATTGATTGGTTTGCGCAAAAGTTATAGCGTCCACAAAATAGGGGTTAGTTTTATGGCATTTTTAATAATATTTTTTTTTTTTACTAGTAATTGCGGTGATCTGCGATTTTTATCATGACTGCGACATTATGGCAGACACATCGGACAATTTTGACACATTTTTGGGACCATTGTCATTTTTACAGCGATCAGTGCAATAAAATTACACTGATTGCTGTAAAAATGACACTGGCAGTGAAGGGGTTAACCACTAGGGGGCTAGGGAGGGGTTAAGTGTGTCCTAGGGAGTGATTCTAACTGTGGGGGGGAGGGGCTGTGTGTGACACATCACTGATCATAGCTCCCGATCACAGGGAGCTATGATCAGTGACCGTGTCACTAGGCAGAACGGGGAGATGCTTGTTTACATAAGCATCTCCCCGTTCTTCAGCTCCGTGAGATGATCGCAGATATCCCCGCGGACATTGAGTCCGTGAAACCCGTGATCCTACTAACGGAGCTCGCGGCAGGGTCACGCGCGCACCGCCGGCGGCGTGCACGCAACCACACGGCGGCAAATTCAAAGGGACATATATGTACCCCCATTTGCCCAGCCGTGCCATTCTGCCGACGTAAATGTACATGTGACGGTCGGCAAGTGGTTAAGGCAAATAGGCTGTTCACTTTGCAAGAGAAACAAGATGCAATGTTCCACTACAGACGTGAGTCCTCATTTCCCCATCAGAACCAAGGAGCTGATCTTCAGCAATTGCTAGCCACTCATAAACTCTCTGCACAAGTTCCAAAAAGAGGAAGAGGGGAACCACCCACTTCAAGTGAGCAGTTCCACTCTTTTTCTTTTTGGAACTTTGAAAGTGAAGTTGCGCTTTGCAAGGGAATTTTCCCAAGAGCTTAGTGAGTAAGGTGAAGCTCTGCTGACTTTCATTATCCAATCATGTGTACGCAAAAATGCTGTTCCTTTTTAAATTATGCTTGCACATGATTGGGCGTTCTCTGCAAAGTGAACAGCTTGTTTGCCTTCAGTAAATTTATCCAGATAGGCATAATAGTCATTAAGTCCCTGAGAAAAACAAACATAGGGAGATGGGATAGCTATAATTAATGGAGATTCACTTAGTAAGGGCAAATAGGCTGCTCACTTTGCAAGGACTTTTTCCCAGAGCTTAGTAAATACGATGACGTTTTACTTTCCAGAACCACCCAATTGCGTGCAAGGAAAATAAATAAAAAAATGCATTTTTGCTTGCATGTGATTGGATGATGGACGCCCCGGGGCAAATTCCCTTGCAACATGAGATGCCTCTTTGCTTAGTGTGAGAAATGTTATTCACAATTTCACATATTCTTATTGTTGATATTTGTGATGTGAAGTGTTTCTATTTCACAACTTACGTTTTTTATTTGCAATCTTGGTATCATTACAATTTCTTGTGGAGAATGTTCTGTAAATTGCAAATAAAATAGTTAATATTTTTGGTAGTATTTTAGAAATCTTGGGTCCTTTGAATGTAAATACTGTATGAACCATTCAATGCACTTAATCCTAAGCAATACATCTAAATCTAAGCAATATTCTCATTTGCAATATCATTCAAACTAAATACAGTAATATTTAGTGACTTATTACATAAAAATTGTAGATTTTAACAAATTTGAAGAATTTGCACACAGTGGTTTATAATATTTACAAGAAATCACGTGAGCTTACCATTTCTTTAAAGTAAGTCAGTACAGGGTTATGGTTAGTTGGACTAAAAAAAACCCAAAAAACACCCTCTAAGCCCATAGCGCAGTGTTGTTGTTGTTCAGTCCTTTAGTCGTGTCCGACTCTTCGTGACCTCATGGACCATAGCACGCCAGGCTGTTCTGTCCCTTACTGCCTCCCAGAGCTTGCTTAACTTCATGTTCATTGTTTCGATGATGCTATCTATCTATCTTGTTTTCTGTCACCCTCTTCTCCTTTTTCCTTCCATGTGTCCCAGCATCAGGGTCTTTTCCAGTGAGTCCTCTCTTCGCATTAGGCAGCCAAAGTGTATGAGTTTCAGCTGCAGGATTTGTCCTTCCAGTGAATATCCAGGGTTGATTTCATTCAGGAATGACTGGTTTGGTCTTCTTGCTGTCCAAGGGGCTTTCAAGAGTCTTCTCCAACACTATAGTTCAAAAGCATCAATTCTTTGGCGTTCAGCCTTCCTTCTTGAAATAGAAAGCATTTGCATGTCCCATTTCCTTCATATATAAGGATAGTGGGATGAGCCATTCAAAAAAGTTATTTGTCCGATGAGTAGAATGTGCATACAAATTTTTTTTTTTCATGCCGTGAAGAGGCCTTGCAGCTTACGCATGCATTTGCAAATGCGTGCTAACTAAACACCTATTTTTAATGCAGGCTATTGGACAGGTTAATTTGGTCAGTTGGCAGACTGGTTGATGAGTTGAGCTATGGAATGTTCTGTTTTTGTCTTTCATGCGTTTGCCCTTCCAGGTGCTCCTTGCTTTGAAGGCCAGTGATAGGTGTGGGCAGGGGCCATTTATTTGTTACTCATCCAAAATTTCTGCCTGATTATGTTTACTCTTTGGTACTCAAATCCTACTCCTTTGTTTCCATACACTGCACTAATTATGGCCAAGAAGCCTGTCATATGCATTTTGCAATACTGGTTCTATATGAGAACCTAATATAGAACCAGTATTGCAAAATGCATATGACAGGCTTCTTGGCCATAATTAGTGCAGTACTGTAGACCAACAATTCTGGATACACAGTCCGCTTTGAGGCATTTAATTTTTTTGGACTTGTGATGGAATATAGATACCGTGTACATGAAATACAAGAAATTATGACATCCAAGTGATTACAAACTAAAAAGAACTTCCACTAGAATCCTACACTTCTAACAATCACCTACAGCAGTAACAGATGCACTCTTCGGGATATACAGTACTGCTATTTTTTTATATATTATAATTATAATTTTTTTTAATGAAAATGATTACCTGAGCTGCTGCTGAGCTGCTTGATGGTTTTCAGTTTCTTTATAATTTGCTCTTCATTCTCTGTATATAATATGAGGAGCAGTTCACTGGCCAACCTTTGAATATGGTGCTGATTACAAAAGTTCCTCATATCCTTCTGTTGTCTGCTATCCTTCAGGCCATCAATAATCACCACCACATTGTTCCTATCTGGATACAAACAGGAGATACTAATTATATGGATAAATAATCTATGGGTTGCAGCCCTTGTTTTGAATATATGGCATTTATCGAGATTTGCATTTCATAGGCACAAAAGGTTTTATACTTTCTCACGCAACCAACTAAAATGAGGTTAGTCAAATACGGAACATTCTGTAATGCATTCCATAGATCCTTTCATATCTTTCTGAAATTCAAATTTCTGTAAAACATGTTAGATTCCTCTGTATCTAGGTCACCAGTATCTAGATCACCACAAAATTGCCAAAGAAACTCAACAAAAAAGAGGACACCACATGCTCCAATGGCTGAAACATCAATTTTCAGGGAAAAAGGGTGGTTTTCATCTAGATGTTTCAAGACTGTGTCTGGGTCAGAGGAAAATGCCTGTTTCAGATCTTTGAAGGTTTGACTTCCTTTTTGCAGTTGGTGATTTTCTCTTTAAGGATAGTCACAGAGATTACAAAAGCAATAAAGCTCTTGGTTGACTGCCAGCAATAGCTGGTAAAGCTATTAAATCACCTTATGGCATTCAGGTTGCACAAATAAGCCAGCTCAAGACTTACCATGATCTTCTCAGGATCTTTGTAGATATTTAGCAGGAATAACATGCTGTTTCTTAGGGATTTATTGCATTTTTATTCATAGGAACGCAAGCCATCCTGATAGAGCCTCCAAAATATCACTTCTTCATGTTCTCCACAATTTGCAAGATCAGTAGAAAAACAATGAACTGGTTGTTGACAACAACACAGGTAGAGCTTTTTCTCGAAAATGTCATTGAAATATTCTCCAGGGCTTAGTGAAAGTGGTGAAATTTCAGTTTGCAAATAATACCCAATCATGTGCAAGGAAAATAGAATAAACATAATTTTTGCTTGAACATGATTGGATGATGGAAGTCAGCAGAGCTTCACCTCATTCACTAAGCTTTGGGGACATTTCTCATCCCCTTGCAAAATGAGCAGTCTATTCTTTCAATTATCTCATTCACATATTGAACAAGATATTGTGGTAGAAAGATGACTGTATGCTATGCACACAGCCATATCTCTTGTGCTAATAAGCACCCATTTCCGTCTTAATGATATAATGTACCTTTTGATCATATGTCTCCCCCCTGGTTCCCCATTCCCTAGTAAACAGACATTACCACATTCTTACGTCCTCATCTCTGCATGGCCCCCTCACACTAGCCAGCAAGCCCTTTTATTCACACAAAAGCTTTCACAAACAGGAAGTGATGGTTCCAGCAGCCAATCACTTCTTACATGGGAAGTGACCTCACAGGATATGACCAGATAAGGATTTAACACAGGATATGACAATACAGAAACCCTTCCAACTGGGTTAAATACAGAACCAATCACAGACATGTATACATTCAAATAGATATACAGTAGTGGAAATCATATAAAATTACCGCGCTTCCCTACACCCCCCAAGCTGCAGTCCTAATCCTCAGGTAAAAAGAATCAAAATAGGTATAGCAATAAAAAGAACTGCGCTATAAAAATATAATAAAAAGAACTGTGCTAAAAAATAAGATAAATGAATACATGAAATGACTCAGAAATTGTGTTACATTCACCTATTAATTACATCTGTGAACCCAAATAGCAACACAATAGCAATCAGATGGCTTGATACATCCGAAATTATCGTGAAGCACTTAATACAAATTAGACAAGTGACAGAAACCAAAAAGTCCGTGAAATTAGAAATGGCTCAGGAAATCAACAGTCCTTAGTGTAAAACAAATCCACCGATAGTGATTGAAGACTTGTAGTGAAAAAGTATCTCGTGAACAGAAATCCACCACCTATAACAATATGTGCTTACCAGAGGTAAGCTATATTGAAGCTTATACTCGAAATCCACTCCGTGGGGACACCAACAACGATCTCGGCATGGAGGAGGATCGTCCGGAATCCACCAATAGAAAGGTCGAATATTCAACAATGGACACCCAGGGAAATAAAAAGTATATCCTCCATAGTGTGAATCCGTATAAAGCAGTATATTTAAAAATAAAAATAGCGCACTTACTACAGATAGCGAGTAACAGCGTATAAAAATCAGCCGGCCGGCCTGCATACACCCGTTCACTGTAAGGTGGAAACGATGACGTCAGCGCGTCTGCCTTCCGACGTACGTTTCGTCCTATTGGACGTTGTCATAGGAACGTCATAGGACAACGTTCCTATGACAACGTCCAATAGGACGAAACGTACGTCGGAAGGCAGACGCGCTGACGTCATCGTTTCCACCTTACAGTGAACGGGTGTATGCAGGCCGGCCGGCTGATTTTTATACGCTGTTACTCGCTATCTGTAGTAAGTGCGCTATTTTTATTTTTAAATATACTGCTTTATACGGATTCACACTATGGAGGATATACTTTTTATTTCCCTGGGTGTCCATTGTTGAATATTCGACCTTTCTATTGGTGGATTCCGGACGATCCTCCTCCATGCCGAGATCGTTGTTGGTGTCCCCACGGAGTGGATTTCGAGTATAAGCTTCAATATAGCTTACCTCTGGTAAGCACATATTGTTATAGGTGGTGGATTTCTGTTCACGAGATACTTTTTCACTACAAGTCTTCAATCACTATCGGTGGATTTGTTTTACACTAAGGACTGTTGATTTCCTGAGCCATTTCTAATTTCACGGACTTTTTGGTTTCTGTCACTTGTCTAATTTGTATTAAGTGCTTCACGATAATTTCGGATGTATCAAGCCATCTGATTGCTATTGTGTTGCTATTTGGGTTCACAGATGTAATTAATAGGTGAATGTAACACAATTTCTGAGTCATTTCATGTATTCATTTATCTTATTTTTTAGCACAGTTCTTTTTATTATATTTTTATAGTGCAGTTCTTTTTATTGCTATAGATATACAGTAGTGACGTGTGCAGACGGTGGTTTGTAAAACCAAGCGGCAAGCACATGGCTTTGAACACAAACATGTGCACACTCCCACTGTTACCAGTGATGCGAGCCATACTATACCATGGCCCAGTGGGCCATAATTGTGTATGGTTATGCTATGGTTCCCAAAGTACGCAGACTTGCTTATTAGGAGTTGAAATGCGGTCACCATGGAGTGGCCAGTTCCTTGGAGAGACATAAACAGACATCCTTAAGAGAGCAAACAGATCCGCCGTGTCCACGGGAAGGTTTCCGCATCCAATGGTCTTCCACCAATGTCTGTATGTGCGAATACCCTCACATGAGCGTATTACAGCAAAACTGACACTGGGGGGCATCTGACAACACACATTAATACAAATTTCCACAATATGCCTGTAGGGGAATATTTCCCTACAATGCAGGAGTGGGTTATAAGGAGTAAATAATAGTTAAGCTGCCCATAGATGGATCAAAATGTATCTGATTCAGCAGGGTCCAGCCAAATTTCAATCCATGCGTGGACACTGGGTGTCTACCGATCAACTTCTGTACAACCCTCTTGCTGGAAAATTTCTGCTTGATCAGCGCTGCAGGCTATAGCCTTCAGTGCTCATCAGTGTATTCTAAAAGCAAGGAAGTCTCCCCAATGTCAGAATACAATGACACAGAGGGAGGATTCTGGCTTCCACATCAAATATTTCATCGAATCGGGTCAGTTTCTTTTTTTTCATTCAATGTGCTGGCTAAAAGAAAAGAAAAAATGGACTTAACAATGGCAAGCTTTAGGCAAAGATGCAGACCTGGACTGAGAAATGAGCAGAAGCTGGTAGAAAACGTGGCAACATCAAGGCAGTGTGTTATAACTGCATGAGGACTTAGGATTGAATCCACAAGATTCGCAAGTGAAGGTCTCCTGGAGACCATCAAAAAGGGAAGATCCTAAGATCTCCAACTAGTTCAGATACCAGACTAGTTTTTATAAGCATCAGGGAGATGAATAGTCAGTGTCAGTCAAGCACAAAGGACAAGAAGGAGAGATCTTGTGAAGACATTTCTGGAGAGCAATTTATCCAAGGCACAATTTTACCCAAAATAGAGTAACTGACTGGAACATGCAGAAAGGGCCAAAGTAGATCCAGAAAAATGTGATTTACTGATATTGTGATAAAAAAAAACAAGAGGTAGGCCCCAAATTATGGTAACTGCCCCTCTAATACGTTGCCAGGAACTAAACTTGAAACTAACAATGAAACTTCTATGGACATGCTCTTTACTTGACCAAATTACTTTCCTGGAGAAAAGGTTCTAACTTCCTATACTCTATTTTTAATGATAATATCACAGACGACACGATTTCTTTTAAGGTGAACTTGCAATGTCATGTTCTTTATGAATGTAGTGTTCCATGCCATACTTTTTTTTTTTAAATTGTGATAATTTTCCAATAAAAATACATTTAAATTAATTCATTCTTCTCCTGACAATGATGATGTCTTCAACATCCACTCATAAACATAAAATCATTGCCTGATTACACCATGTCTAGCTTTTCTCATGTCTATGGGTTCCAAAACTTTTTTTTTATCTAAAAGTATGTACAGGAAGCTTAAGCCACCCGCTGTCAGCAAATAAAAAAATCCTAAAAAGTTAATGGTAGTATGGACAAAAGATGTATGAGCTCCGTCAAGGACTGATGTGGACAGTACTGTGTTGGTGGTATGGCATGGAAGTCAAGATGAAGTTTATATTATGAAAGAAGAAAAATGCCATTTTGTCTAATTAGTGCACATCTACATATCTGAGCGCTCTTTGCTTGGCACAGGTTGGTTTGCACCAACAAGTCTCCTACCAGACATCTGCTGTAGCACTCCATCATATAGAAATCTCTCCTCACTCGTAACGGGCCACCCATTCTTCATAGTGTGATAGATGATCCCAAAGTTACATTGCAATGCTCTTTCTCTGAGTCTTCCATTCTCATAAAAGGAAATTTTTTGCAGTGTGACTTGTCTGTGTCCAAATATCTCAGATGACAGCAGTTTCTGTAGCCAGTCAGTGTTGGAATCTTCCAGTATAGAGAAAATGACAATGTCATATCCTGGAGGAGGCATAGAGGGTACCTAAAAACAAGTTGATTAAACAGCATGTAAAAATACTGTGTGATACACAGTATCTCACAGAAGTGAGTACACCCCTCACATTTTTGTAAATATTTTATTCTATCTTTTCATGTGACAACACTGAAGAAATGACACTTTGCTACAATGTAAAGTAGTGAGTGTACAGCTTGTATAACAGTGTAAATTTGCTGTCCCCTCAAAATAACTCAACACACAGCCATTAATGTCTAAACCACTGGTAAAAAAGTGAGTACACCCCTAAGTGAAAATGTCCAAATTGGGCCCAAAGTGTCAATATTTTGTGTGGCCACCATTATTTTCATGCACTGCCTTAACCCTCTTGGGCATGGAGTTCACCAGAGCTTCAAAGGTTGCCACTGGAGTCCTCTTCCACTCCTCAATAAAGACATCAAGGAGCTGGTGGATGTTAGAGACCTTGCGCTCCTCCACCTTCCATTTGAGGATGCCCCACAGATGCTCAATAGGGTTTAGGTCTGGAGACATGCTTGGCCAGTCCATCCCCTTTACCCTCAGTTTCTTTAGCAAGGCAGTAGTTGTCTTGGAGATGTGTTTGGGGGTCCTTATCATGTTGGAATACTGCCCTGCGGTCTAGTCTCTGAAGGGAGGGGATCATGCTCTGCTTCAGTATGTCACAGTACATGTTGGCATTCATGGTACCCTCAATGAACTGTAGCTCCCCACACAAAATATTGACACTTAGGGCCTAATTTAGACATTTTCACTTAGGGGTGTACTCACTTTTGTTGCCAGCGGTTTAGACATTAATGGCTGTGTGTTGAGTTATTTTGAGGGGACAGAAAATTTACACTGTTATACAAGCTGTACACTCACTACTTTACATTGTAGCAAAGTGTCATTTCTTCAGTGTTGTCACATGAAAAGATAGAAGAAAATATTTACAAAACTGTGAGGGGTGTACTCACTTGTGTGAGATACTGTAAATACCTGAACACAGAAGAACAAGGTCTCATTCATAAAGGGTGTTCTAAAACGTACGCTTGCATGAGGTCCATGTCTACCTACACAGAGATGCACAGGTGTTCCGTGCATCTCCGTGCAGGCAGTCCCGTTGATGTCAATTGGGATAAACACAGATGCTGCTCCCGATTTTACATTTGTGTAGGTACAAGGCCCTGAACTCAGACAATATGTGTTCATGCTGTAGACAGAGCCCTATTAAATACATAAAACTATCATCCTTCTCTTCAAGCCAGGGTGCTAGGTGTAAGGCCCCACATCCAGTCACTGTCCAAATCCTGCTGCCTTAACCTACGTAACATTTCCAAAATATGCTCCTTCCCAACCTCTCTATTTTAGATTGTAAGTTCTCATGAGCAGGGTCCTCCTAACCCTCATGTCTTGAATTGTGTTGTAACTATACTGTTAACCCCTATTTTGTAAAATGCTGAGCAAACTGTTGGCACTATGGCAATCCCAAATGCTACTACTACTACTAATATTATTAATAAACATTTCAGGATTGTATCCATATGATAAATACATTCACTGTACTACCAGACACCACTCTGCTGCAGACTGCACTGTTGGTGGGGAGAACACTTGCAATCAAACAACAATAGCTAAATTTTCAGTCCACCCATAAATGATATATCAGTTTTAATTAAACACTGTACCCAACCAGTGACACCTGACAT
Source organism: Lithobates clamitans (assembly GCA_037952925.1). Classification (NCBI taxonomy): domain Eukaryota; kingdom Metazoa; phylum Chordata; class Amphibia; order Anura; family Ranidae; genus Lithobates; species Lithobates clamitans. Next base: position 1,365,321 of record JBBGZY010001884.1, on the reverse strand, counting down.
CACATGACTATATTTTTTTATTTCCAGATCCAGAGAAGTATACATCTGGGAGGGGGCACTACAGGCATACCCCACTTTTAGGTACACAATGGGGTTTATTTACTATTGCTGGAGAGTGCAAAATCAGGCTCACTTCTGCATAGAAACCAATGAGCTTCCAGGTTTTATTACCAGGCTTAATTAACCGCACAGTTGTACTGCGGCAACATGGCTCGGCTGCGTAAATCTGCGTCATGTTACGTCGGTAACATAGACGGGCACTAGGGGGCACGTGCACGCGCCCCCTGCTCGCCCACGGAGCCGATGCAAGTGCCCGGCGGTTGCGATCACCGCCGGGCTCCCGCGATCGCTCGGGGAACACCGAGAACCGGGATCTGTGTGTGTAAACACACAGTTTCCGGTTCTCTGAGGGGAGAACAGACAGATCCTCTGTTCATACAGGAGTATGAACAGAGGATCTGTCATCTCCCCTGCACAGTCCCCTCCCCTCTGCAGTTAGAACACACAATAGGACACACTTAATCCCTTCACTGCCCCCTAGTGGTTAACCCCTTCACTGCCAGTGACATTTTTTACAGTAATCAATGCAATTTTACAGGACTGATCGCTGTAAAAATGCCAATGGTTCCAAAAATGTGTCAAAATTGTCCGACATGTCTGCCATAATGTTGATAAAAATCACAGATCGCCGCCATTACTAGTACAAAAATTAATAATAATAAAAATGCTATAAATCTATCCCCTATTTGGTAGATGCTATAACTTTTGCGCAAAAACAAATGAATATACGGTTATTGCGATTTTTTTACCAAAAATATGTAGAAGAATACATATCGGCCTAAACTGAGGAAAAAAAAATGTTTTTTTATATATTTTTGGGGGATATTTAATATAACAAAAAGTAAAAAAAAAATTGAGTTTTTTTCAAAATTGTCGCTTTTTTTTGTTTATAGCGCAAAAAATAAAAAACAAGGAGGTGATCAAATACCACCAAAAGAAAGCTCTATTTGTGGGGAAATAAGGACGTCAATTTTGTTTGGGAGCCACGTCGCACGTCTGCGCAATTGTCAGTTAAAGCGACGCAGTGCCGAATCGCAAAAAGAGCTCTGGTCTTTGGCCAGCCAAATGGTCCGGGGCTGAAGTGGTTAAACAAGCTGGGGTTAGAAGCGCATTGGTTTCTATGCAGAAGTGAGTCTGATTTTGCACTCTCCAGTGATAGTAAATAAACCTCATTGTGTACTTATAAGTGGGGTATGCCTGTAGTTGGTTTAGGTCAGCACAAAAGTATAAGTATCCTTTAAGGCTGGGTTCACATATGTTCGGCCGCAGTTCCCAGCATGAACTGACCCAAAGACGCACAGGATCCTCTTGGAATGCGGACCGCTGTTGTCCCTTACCCGGGTAAACCGTCTCCATTGGGCACACTCGCATGTCATGTGAATTGGATGCGGGGAAATACACATCCAATTTGCACATATGGGTACCCAGCCTAAAACTAATTTAGACTCATACCTATTTAGACTGAAGTGTAACGAAAAAAAAAAAAACGTTTTTTTTTAGGTACCCATGCACCACTCATAAGGAAGAAATTAAAATGTTAAGACCTAAGCATGGTCACTCCTACTCCTCAGCATAGTAGAGCTGTGCAGTGAAGGACACAGTGAGGTTAATTTACTAAACCTGGGAGCAAAATCAGGCTCACTTTGCATGGAAACCAATCAACTTCTAACTTCAGCTCAATTAAAGGGGTTGTAAACCTTCTGGTTTTTTCACCTTAATGCATCCTATGCATTAAGGTGAAAAAACATTTACTAGCAACCCCCCCCCAGCCCCCCCACCCGATTTACTTACCTGAGCCCTCGAAAGAACCGCGTCGAGAACGCACTGGCTTCTCAGCTCTTCTCGGCCCGGTCTCCTCTGCTCTTCATTGGATAGATTGATAGCAGCAATTGGCTCGTGCTGCTGTCAATCAAATCCAAAGGCTGCGGCCGCCGGGGGGCGGGACCGAGACATACACTCTGTGACTATGGACGCAGAGTGTATGAGACAGGAGCACGCCCACAAGGTAACCCCCTTGGGAGAGCGCTTCCCGAGGGGGTTATCTATTGTGGGGAGGAGCCGAGAGAGCCGCCGTGGGACCCCAGAAGAGGAGGTTCGGGGCCACTCTGTGCAAAACGAGCTGCACAGTGGAGGTAAGTATGACATGTTTGTTATTTTTAAAAGATAAAAATGAAGCTTTACAACCCCTTTAACCACTTACGCACTGGGTACTTAAACCCCCTTCCTAACCAGACCGATTTTCAGCTTTCAGTGCTCTCACACTTTAAATGACAATTACTCAGTCATGCAGTGAAATGTTTGTCCTTTTTTTTTTTACACAAATAGAGCTTTCTTTTGGTGGTATTTAATCACCGCTGGTTTTTTTTTATTTTTTGCACTATAAATACCAAAAGACTGAGAATTCGGTAAAAAAAAAAAAAAAAAAAAATTCTTTGTTTCTGTTAAAATTTATTGCAGAGTATTGGCAAATATTGGCAGAGTATTGGCGAGTATTGGCAGAGTATTGGCAGAGTATTGGCGAGTATTGGCAGAGTATTGGCGAGTATTGGCAGAGTATTGGCGAGTATTGGCAGAGTATTGGCGAGTATTGGCAGAGTATTGGCGAGTATTGCAGAGTATTGCATAGTATTGCATAGTATTGCAGAGTATTGGCGAGTATTGGCAGAGTATTGGCGAGTATTGGCTGAGTATTGCATAGTATTGCAGAGTATTGGCGAGTATTGGCAGAGTATTGGCGAGTATTGCAGAGTATTGCATAGTATTGCATAGTATTGCAGAGTATTGGCGAGTATTGGCAGAGTATTGGCGAGTATTGGCTGAGTATTGCATAGTATTGCAGAGTATTGGCGAGTATTGGCAGAGTATTGGTGAGTATTGGCAGAGTATTGCATAGTATTGCAGTACTGGCATATGGGCACTGGGCAGTGCTGTGGGCTGGATCTGTAGTGCTCACAGTGCTGCAAACGATCTCTCCTCCTTTCCTCTCACACTGTACAGATCAGTACAGAGAGGGGAGGGAGGAACCGGCGTCATGACATGATGCCGGTTTGTTTACAAGTGATCACTCCGTCATTTGACGGAGCGATCACATTGTAAACGGCCGCTATCAGCAGCTGTTCACCGTGATCCGTGATGCAGGGGACCCAGCGGTCACAGATGTTCCTGGGTGAGTGCCCCAGGGGGCGCGCGGGAGCGCGATTCTGTGAGGACGTCCATGGATGCCCACCCAGAATAAGCCAACCGCGCTGTAGCCGTCTTTTGGCTATAGCCCGGTCGGAATGTGGTTAAGCTTTGGCAATAAAACCTGAAGCTACATTTTAGGGCCGAAGTCCTTCTTTGTTCAGCAACTGATAATATATATAATCTTTATATATAATATATATTTATTTTCTGTACTTTTTTCAAGAAGGTCACAATAGTATAGTCCATAACCTTTATGCCCCGTACACACGGTCGGAAAATGTGTGATAGGACCTTGTTGTCGGAAATTCCGACCGTGTGTAGGCTCCATCACACATTTTCCATCGGATTTTCTGACACACAAAGTTTGAGAGCAGGCTATAACATTTTCTGACATCAAAATCTGTTGTCGGAAATTCTGACCGTGTGTGGGCTGCATCGGACTTTTTCCATTGGAATTTCCGACACACAAAGTTTGAGAGCATGCTATCAAATTTTCCGACAGCAAAATCCGAGCCCTTAAATTCCGATCGTGTGTAGACAAATCCGACGGACAAAGTGCCACGCATGCTCAGAATAAATAAAAAGATGAAAGCTATTGGCTACTGCCCCGTTTATAGTCCCGACGTACGTGTTTTACGTCACCGCGTTCAGAACGATCGGATTTTCCGACAACTTTGTGTGACCGTGTGTATGCAAGACAAGTTTGAGCCAACATCCGTCGGTGAAAATCCTAGGATTTTGTTGTCGGAATGTCCGATCAATGTCCGACCGTGTGTACGGGGCATAACAATGCAACAAAATAAAACTAGTCATTATAGACCCAAATAAGTCTGTCTATATACATGTATTTATACAGGAGATCATTTGACTTTATCACTCACATCATGTAATGACTCTTGTTTTTGTAGCGTCTGTTTTGAAACATTTTCTGAAAAATACAAAAGTTGCAGAAATATAAATATCTGTCTGTATCATTGAAGTCATTGGTACTCAAATAAACAAAATATATATGTGCAGATCCTGGCCCTCCAGGACTAGAGTTGGACACCTCTACTCTGAATTAATGGAGACACATGGTCAGAAAATGGGGCTAATTATGCTAATGGTGACATTCGTTCTTTATCAGCTGTAAGTGTAAAAAATTGTAGCTTGACACAGTTGGTAGATCCAGATACATAGGCAGCTGAATATATACAGCATGTTAAAATATAAAAAGAATTTCTGCTCTGCGTGTATATAAGCAGAAATCTCTGCAGCAGTCCAGCCCACATTCTGCTGAGTCTGAATTCTCCAATCAGCAAAGCTCATGCTCCCTGCTGATTGGAGAGCTCTAGCTCTGACTTAGCAGTGGGCTTGTCAGACCAATGCAGAGAGACCACTGCTTCTACACTGAGGACAACAATCTTTTTTGTGGCATACAGCATGGGAGAGAATTTTATTTTTGCATTTGGGATCAATTAGATTAATAACAATCGTTAGTAAGTTTCCATTTACCTTTAATATTAAACCTGAAGTTTAGCCATAAAACATTCTCTATAGGTTTATTGATCTAACGTACCTGTAATGAAGTATGTAGTATGCATAGATGGATCTTAGTGAAATCTTCAATGCCAGGATGCCCCCTCCTCTTCCTGTCTCTGAACTTCCAGCACTGCAGGGGTTTATAGCATCAGGTCTTCTGTGAAGCTACCGTGAAAAGGTTTCTGAAAGAGAACTGCCTCCTCCTCCCTCCTACTTCGTTCTTTCATTGCTTGAAAGCTATGAAAGAACTGTTGTCAATGGAGGAGAGGAGAGGAGGGGCAGACCCTCGTTGGTAAATTTTCCACAGCAACATCACAGCAACATCACAGAAGACTGAAGCTATTAACCCCCATAGCTCCAGAAGTTAAGAGATAGGAAGAGGACAGGGCATTCCTGCACAGAAGATGTCTACAGGATCCAGCTGCCTGCACAGCATTGGACAGCCTCCATTATAGGTAAGTTAAGTTAGGCTTTTTCAACCAGGGTGCCATGGCACTCTGGGGTTCCTTCTGAGTTCTCCAGGGGTGCCTTCCAGTAGTGGTGCATCCATAACGGCACACAGTCACTGCCCCCTCTCTCCAGCCACCCCCTCTATGACCAATGGATAGATTCATCCATGGCCGCCGCTGACACCTCTATTCAGGCGCCCGGCCCCTTTTCAGGGCCATAGGCTCTAATAGGCATCAAAAAAGGTGACCTGCGAGCGCCATGCTTGGCGCTCACAGTTCCCCCAGGTGTGTTAGAACAGCGAATACATATTCGCTGTTCTAACACTGAACCGCCTCTTCGACAATCAGGTGCTCGGGTCTGTTACCTGTCACCTGATTGGCTGAAATGTCAGGCGCTGTGATTAGACACCTATAGGAGAGGACAGGACAGGAGGAGAGGAAGGTAAAAGGCCCATGGAGGACACCGCTCACTGTCACCCGCTGCCCCACTGAGACAGGGTAAGTGCCGGGCAGACGGCAAGTGGGCGGGGGGATTACAGTGGTGGCATTCAAGGGGCACAGTGGGAGCATTTGATGGGCACAGTGGGAGCATTTGATGGGCACAGTGGCTGCATTTAATGGGCACAGTGGCAGCATTTGATGGGCACAGTGGCTGTGTTTGATGGGCACAGTGGCTGCATTTGATAGGCACAGTGGCAGCATTTGATGGGCACAGTGGCTGCGTTTGATGGGCACAGTGGCTGCATTTGATGGGCACAGTGGCAGCATTTGATGGGCACAGTGGCAGCATTTGATGGGTACAGTGGCAGCATTTGATGGGCACAGTGGCAGAAATTGATGGGCATAGTGGCTGCATTTGATGGGCACAGTGGCTGCATTCGATGGGCATAGTGGCTGCATTTGATGGGCACAGTGGCAGCAATTGATTGGCATAGTGGCTGCATTTGATGGGCACAGTGGCTGCGTTTGATGGGCACAGTGGCTGCATTTGATGGGCACAGTGGCTGCGTTGATGGGCACAGTGGCTGCGTTTGATAGGCACAGTGGCTGCATTTGATGGGTACAGTGGCAGAATTCAATGGGCACAGTGGCTGCATTTGATGGGCACAGTGGCTGCATTTTATGAGCACAATGATGGCTTTTTTTTCAGAATTATTCAGTTTGTTTGCGCCCCACAAAAAATTTTAGAGCACCAGCCGCCACTGGTACCTTCTGAGTTCTCAAGGGTTTCCTTAGAAAATAGCCTAACAATTGCCTCAAATTAAACTAAAATTGTCAAACTGTCAGCCAGCAGGTGGATCAAGTCTGCCTCTTTTTTACTCATAGCCACAGGTTTTAATTGTGCAGCATTACAACCTTGGGCACCGTGCGGGCCAGCTGCTGGTATTTTAACATCCAATGGTGTCGTAGGATGATAAGGAGGACATTGGGCACCTGAGGACATTCTTATTTCCCCTCTTCATCAGCACTGGGGTCACATTAGCTGAATGAGGGAGAAAAACTGAGGAAGAAGAGAGATGCTGGAATGTTTCACCCCCAAATACATGGCAGTAACATTCTACTGTAACAGTAGACACTATACTACAGTTTATAGATCAATTGTAAGGATCGTGTTCTGCTTAATTGATAGGAGGATACACAGATCTGTTCTGGTCTGAGGTGGCTCGGTTGGAAAATGGTGTCCAGTAATCTAAAAACATCATCATATCACAGGGAAAGAGAGCTCGGGAGACAGATGGGTGCATAAGGTTGCATAAGGTTGGTCTCCAGGCATGAAACAGTTTGGCAACATTGTACTTAATAAGTACCGTATATTTGCTAGACCATGGAATTCTGCATTCTTTTGCATGAAGCCAACGTTCTCCCTTTTTACATCTGTAATATAGAGACCCAGTGCATATGCAGGCATACTGTAAGTCTTTGTCAGGACTTGGCAGACAGCCCAATGGCATGTCTTTGCATGCGCCGCATCTCCCACATGTGTGCAGTCTTGCCTTAGGTTCCCTACCAGCTCTCTATCAGAGTGATGGGGGCACGCAACTTAATTCCTTCATAAGTGAAAGTTTAGCAAAAACATTTGAAAATAAGTTAAAATTTTTCCAAAAAAGAAAATGTTTTTCTGCAAATGTGTAAGAGGGAAGGGGGCATAGGCATGCACAGAGGGTGTGCCAAGCATGCCTGGGCAAACCATAACCATAATGTGGTGCCAGTTCCCCCCTCTGCCTGGGCTTCCCCCTGTATGCCCCCCACCGCAGTTCTGAGAGCTCCCCCCCACCTCCTGAGGGGGATGTTTCAGGAATGAGAGTGGGAGAAAGGGCTGTGACAGACCTAGCTGGGACAGAGGCTTTTGGAGGGGACTGAATGCCAGCCTCTTGCCTACTAGTTATGGGCCCTGGCATTTGGGGGAACGGTGCTCATTGTGAGCTGTATGCCTGGGGAACCTGGAAGTAATGTTACTTTGGATTCAAGTCCATGTCCCCCCAAAACACAAAACGCTGGGAACCCCGTATGTGCCCTAATTATAAATAGTGACTGCTTCACAATGTTGTGTGTACATATTGTGTGTTGTCTCATTATGTTGTGTACTATTTGCTGTGCTAGTTTGGGGTGTGGCTGAATTCCAATGTTCTATTGTGTATGTCTGCTCTGGATATTATGGGATGTTTATCTCTATGGAGGAAGGGGGGATTCCTCCAGCAGCCCCCCCTGCTAAGACTGTTTACTGATCAGAAGTTATACACATCTGACCTGTGTGTCCGTTGTCATTGGACAGTTTAACCCGCCCTGTTTTCCAAGGGTGGGGGGGTAAATGTTTTGAAGTGGGATCTGTATAACATGTGTTTGAATAAAGAATCATTCCTGCCTGAACCTCAAGACAGAGCATCTTGTCTCGTACTTGGGGGAGAATTATTTGTATGGGTTCCTTGTTCGGCTGATGGAAGTGTTCAGTAGCTGCCTTTGTGTTTGAGTATGGAATGTCCTAAACGACTTTAACCCCTTTCATATTCGGGGTGTCGTTACAGGGGCTAATCAATGTGTCATTTACCATCCCCTGACTTTTCTAGATAAACACAGAGCACATAGTCACTCACTGTGTTCAATCATAATTGAAACATGGTAAACTGTGTTTACTATGCTTCCGTTTGTGAATGAACAGGAAGATGCTCAGCACAGAGCACTTCCCATTCATTCACTGTCCAGTGCAGCTGAGGCTGAAGAGAAAGGCGTGTGTGTTTGAACTTTGGGGAGCACACCCTAATGTAATAGGCTGCGCACACCTATGGAAGGGGGAGGAAGCAGGACAGAGAACCTTGACAGAATGGGTCAAGGCCCACTTTAATTGTATGCTGCTGGGGATCAATGGAAGTAAAATTTCAACTTTAAAAAATACACTAAACAATACTAAACTGATGGTACTTAAAGTGGTTCTAAAAGCTCAAGGTTTTTTACCTTCATGCATTCTACTTACCTGAGCCTGATCCCGATCCAGCAATGTGCATGAGAGCCTCAACTCTCACGGGTTCCTCCCTCCTCATTGGCTGAGACAGAAGCTGGAGCCATTGGCTCCCACTACTGTCAATCACAGCCAATGAGGAGAGAGTGGGGGCGGGGCCGAGCTGCGCTCCGTGTGTGAATGGACACACAGAGCAGTGACTCTGGAGCAAGCCTGCTCAGGGGCCCCCATAGCAAGCTGGGCACTAGGCAGGAGGGAGGGGCCCGGAGCTCCGACGGGGAACCTGAGAAGAGGAGGATTTTGGCTGCTCTGTGCAAAACAATTACACTGAGGAGGTAAGTATTACATGTTTTGTTATTTAAAAAACCCAAAAACTTTGTTTTCTTACTAAACACACCAGCATTGTGAAATTTCCCAGTTATATCACCAGTGGACAGAGATCACAGAATTAAAGGAAAATTACCTGAATGACAGAATTGTTTTATACTCATCAGTTTCCTTACAAGTTGCATTTTGTCAGCTTTCTCTGTGTGTGTTATAATGAGGAGGTCACTGGCCAACTCTTTAATACTGGGCTGATTCTCCAGAATCTGAGTCTTCTGATCCCCGCTGTCCTCCAGATCATCGACCAGAACCACTACATTGTCCTTCCCTGGGGACACAGAGGAAGTTATCCGTCAATATAGATACATTTTAATTGTATGTTACCTGTATTGTTAGAAATATCTGTCAGTGTTGATGTCCTTTCAATGTCCCTCTCTTTATGTAAGAGGTATAATGTGAATGCAAAAGTCTAATCTAATGTCATGTATCCTAAAGGCACTATATGGAAGTTTTGCATTTATGTTTTTTTTTATCACGATAAGGGCTAAAAAGCAAATACAAATGTTTTTGTTAAGTAAATACAAAATATTATGTTTAACCATTTAAGGACCGAGCCTCTTTCTGAGATTTGTTGTTTACAAGTTAAAAACAGGTTTTATTTGCTATAAAATTACTCACAGCCCCCAAACAATTTACATTTTTTCTAACACCCTAGAGAATAAAATGGCAGTTGCAATAGTTTCTGTCACACCGTATTTGCGCAACGGTCTTACAAGCGCACTTTTTTGGAAAAAATTCACTTTTTTGAATTAAAAAAAAAAGACAACAGTAAAGTTAGCCCAATTTTTTTTTTTTATTGTGAAAGATGGTGTTACGCTGAGTAAATTGATACCCAACATGTCACGCTTCAAAATTGCGCCCGCTCGTGGAATGGCGACAAACTTTTACCCTTAAAAATCTCCATAGGCAACATTTAAAAAAATCTACAGGTTGCATGTTTGGAGTTACAGAGGAGGTCTTGGACTAGAATTATTGCTCTTGCTCTACCGAACGCAGTGATACCTCACATGTGTGGTTTGAACACCCTTTTCATATTTTTTTTTGAAAGCGCCCCGGCGGGATGGGCGCATTTAAATTTTTTTTTTTTTTTTTATTTTACCTTTTATTTTTTATTTTGACACTGTTCTTTTTTAAAAAAAAAATGTCACTTTTATTCCTATTACAAGGAATGTAAACATCCCTTGTAATAGAAAAAAAACATGACAAGACCTCTTAAATAGGAGATATGGAGTCAAAAAGACCTCAGATCTCATATTTACACTAAAATGCAATACAAAAAAAATGTCCCTTTAAGAGCTGTGGGCGGAAGTGACGTTTTGACCGCGCTTCCACCCTGCAATGGTATGGAGACGGGTGGGGGGCCATCTTCTCCTCACTTGTCTTCATACCCAGCAATCACAAGGATCCGATCGCCTCCGCTGCTACCGATGGATCCAGTAAGCGGTGGAGGGCACCGGAGCTCGGCGGGAGGGGATAAAAGTGATGTAAACTGATAAAAGTGATGTTGCGGCGAATGCGCCGCAGAGACCACTATTATCGGAAACCGGACCGCTGGCCAAAGAAGAGGATACCGGGGCTATGGCAGCTAGCTGCTGCCATAACAAAGATATCCCTCTTCAAAGTTAGGACGTATATATCGGCGTGCAGCGGTCCGGAAGTAGTTAAATATTTTGCAAAAAATGTATACATCTAAATCTATATTTTGAATATTTTGCAAAAAAACAAAAATAAATATACAGTATATATGGATTATGGATTTTATCTTTAAATATTAATAACAAAAAAAACATTATCAACAGTACATAACTAGCTATAAATCACATTTTAAAATGTGTAAACTTAAAATAATATAATGGTCATGAGTCCAGTGTTATGGATATTATTTGTAAGTGTTAATTTGAAACAGATTTTTATAAACAGTATAAAATTAGCTATAAATTATGCCTAAAGTGGATGTAAACCCTCACATGTACCCAATGAAGTGAACAGCCTCGGATGACACACAGAGATTAAACAAATCTCCCTATATAAGTTTTACTTGTATATCTTCTGTCTTCTCTGGAATGTGCAGATTGTGTTAAAAATATTTCTTCCCCTTTCAGCAGTACATAAGAGTGGGTGGGGAGATTGGATATACACTGTGTGAGAGCTGATTGGAGGAAAGGGACACCCCCCCTACACATAGGCAGAGGAATGAAGGAACATGCAGAGCTGTATTATGAATAGACAAGCTCCCTGCTTATCTCACTCTAAGCTCCCTCCCCAACACAAATTTTTAGCTCATGTTATCTCATGCATCGGAGAACTTGTCAGAAGGGATTTTTTTCATAAATTTGGACCAAAATGTATTCTGCTAAATGTTTTTGTTGAGAAAAATAAAAATATCACAATACGTGTATATTAATTGATTTGTGTGAAAGTTAACCACTTCAGCCCCGGAAGGTTTTACCCCCTTCCTGACCAGAGCACTTTTTACAATTTGGCACTGCGTCGCTTTAACTGGTAATTGCACAAGGAATGCAATGCTGTACCCAAACGAAATTTGCGTCCTTTTTTTCCCACAAATAGAGATTTCTTTTGTTGGTATTTGATCACCTCTGCGGTTTTTATTTTTTGCACTATAAACAAAAAAAGAGCGACAATTTTGAAAAAAAAACAATATTTTTTACTTTTTGCTATAATAAATATCCCCAAAAATGTTTTCAAAAAACAAATTTCTTCATCAGTTTAGGCCGATATGTATTCTTCTACGTATTTTTGGTAAAAAAAACTTGCAATAAGCGTATATTGATTGGTTTTCTCAAAAGTTAAAGCGTCTACAAACTATGGGAAAGATTTATGGCATTTTTTTTTTTACTAGTAATGGTGGTGATCTGCAATTTTTAGTGGTATTGCAACATTGCAACGGATAGATCGAACACTTTTGACACATTTTTGGGACCATTGACATTTAGACTCATCAGACTCATCCACCTTACAGACCGCTCAGTGTCTGCTACCCCTCTCTGCCAATCCCTCCATTGGCTTCCACTCCCCCAACGAATTAAATTCAAAATACTAACAATAAGTTACAAAGCCATCCACAACTCTGCCCCCAGCTACATCACTAACCTAAAATACCAACCTAAACGCCATCTCCGTTCCTCCCAAGATCTCCTGCTCTCTAGCTCCCTCATCACCGCCTCCCATATCGGCCTCCAGGACTTCTCCCGAGCCTCGCCCATCCTCTGGAATTCCCTACCCCAATCTGTCAGACTGTCTCCAAATTTATCCACTTTTAGGCGATGCCTGAAAACTTTCCTCTTCAGAGAAGCCTATCCTGCCTCCATCTAACAACTGCACTATTTTCTCCATTAGCTCATCCCCCACAGCTATTACCCTTTTGTATAACTTGACCCTCCCTCCTAGATTGTAAGCTCTAACGAGCAGGGCCCTCTGATTCCTCCTGTATTGAATTGTATTGTACTTGTACTGTCTGCCCTAATGTTGTAAAGTGTTGCGTAAACTGTCGGCGCTATATAAATCCTGTATAATAATAATAATAATAATAATAATAATATACAGCGATCAGTGCTATAAAAATGCACTGATTACTGTGTAAATGACACTGGTAGGGGAGGGGTTAACACTAGGGGGCGATCAAGGGGTTAAATGTGTGTTCCCTCTGTGTGTTCTAACTGTATGGGGATAGGACTGAGTAGTAGAGGAGACATATTGCTGTTCCTACATCCTCTGACAGCAAAGGGATTTGTGTGTTTACACACACAAATCCCCATGCTGGCACTCGTGCACACGATTGCATCATGTCCCCCGTCATGCAGCAGGTGAACACGCACCCTCTGACGGCTCTTAAAGGAACCCCATACCTGTACGGGATTTCGCGCAGGGGAGCCATTCTGCCCTGTATATGTACGCAAGTCGGTCTGGAACTGGTTAAAGTGTTTACAAACTATAGAACATTTACTGGAATTTAGGCAGCTACTGTATAGATGCTATACTGTAATGGTGGTGATCAGCAAATTATAGTGTAACTGTGATAGAGTGGCAGACAAATTATAGTGTAACTGTAATAGAGTGGCAGACAAATTATAGTGTAACTGTGATAGAGTGGCAGACAAATTATAGTGTAACTGTAATAGAGTGGCAGACAAATTATAGTGTAACTGTGATAGAGTGGCAGACAAATTATAGTGTAACTGTAATAGAGTGGCAGACAAATTATAGTGTAACTGTGATAGAGTGGCAGACAAATTATAGTGTAACTGTAATAGAGTGGCAGACAAATTATAGTGTAACTGTGATAGAGTGGCAGACAAACTATAGTGTAACTGTGATAGAGTGGCAGACAATTTTATACTAACAGACATTCTAATACTAGCTCATTATACCTTTGCCTTGCAGGTTTTTTTGTTTAAAAAAAAAAAAAAGGTGTGGGTATACAACCGCTTTAAAATAATAATATAATATATAATAGTCAAATTGAATATGAGTCGGCTATTACATGGTTTTTTAAATCGAGAACTGATTAGTAAAATTTTCTAGCAAGTTCAAAAGTACATTAAAAATAAAAAATGAATGTTTACGGAAAGAAAAAAAAAACTTTGCAAGTAAGCATTTTCAATCCCTGATTTTGTGCTTTTAACTGCAATTTTTTAGATTTGTGGCAGGGTCTCTTTAAGATCCCTATACTTCAATCACTTTAGGCCTTCACTAATGATAAATGTCTCATGTAGGAAATGCCATGATTTCTGGCCTTAGATATATTTTTACTTATGTGGACATAAAAGTGATCCTTGTATATTGTGTGTGTATGTTGGACATTAGTAGCTCTCGGCCAAGAAGGAGGAGTGTCTGGTTACTCAGTCTGATCATGTTCAACCATTTTCATTCCAAATATTTCCAAATGAATTCCTAGCCAACAAGCAGTTTACTTTTAGTCTGTTCTGTATTCTTTACCAAGTAATCTTTCGAGATAACCCAACTCCTCATCATACAGGGAGCCCATTATGCTTTACCTTTGCAGGTAAATAAAGAGGAAGTAAAACCCATCAGGGTTTACGTCCTCTTTAATTGCAAACAATCAATCCCAGCTCCAAAACAATTAATTTGTGGTGTGTTCTGTGTTCTATACCAAGTGTTCTATTGAGAAACTCCAACTCTTCATCATACAGGGAGCTGGTGACATTGGTGATGTTGATTCTTCCTCTGTTCTTGGTGTGGTACAGAATCCCGAATGTGCACTGAGACAAATCATTCATGAACTGTTGGAATCCATTGTTGGAGATGTAACAAGGTCTAACTTCCTCAATCGTCCTGAAATAGTTTGATGTCAGGAGCTCCACCAGCCAGGAGTAATCATCACTAGAAGATCTGGAGAAGATCCCAACAATGTGCCTCTGAGATGGTTCAATTGGACAGATGATAAAACAAGACATAAAAAAAATGAAGATTAATTGCATTATTTTGGAGGAAGTTTTATACATATTGATTCATTATTGAGCATGTGAAAATAAACATAAATGAATGTTATCAGCTGTTCCCACCATCCGGTGAAGTTAGTCTTGCCTAGAATATTACTGTATACTGCATATCCCTTTTTCAATTTTAATCAAATAGACTTAGCACTGCTGTATTTAGCTTGCAATTACATTTTGGCTTATGATTGAGTTGTAGACTTCTATTAATATTGTATAAACTTATGTACAGGTTGTGCTGTCAAAGGACTCTGTAGAGCACCACACCACCTATGTAGCGCTTACAACTGAAGGGTTCGCTGAGAATATACCCAGATCCCCCAATGTAGTACAGAGACACCAACTATTCCAGGTCAGTCTAGGGGATGCCTTTGTAGTATTTATTGCTGAAGAACTTTAACAGGAGAGGGGTTTAGGGACACAGGATACTCCAAAACAATAAACCTTAATAGCAAGTAATGAGGGGAAAAACTTCTCACTAATCGTCCTACAGTAGCCTATCCTGGAGTTAACAGGGAATGGCCAGTATATTCAGGACTCTATCAGAGCAGCCCCAGTCCATATAGCAGCTTCTGGCACATAATTCCTTTCTGGCTAATAGTCCACATCAAGGCCTTTACACACAGTGTCCCAGGAGCTGTCTGCCACCCAGCATCCACAGGCAGATCCTCAGCGAGGAAGATAAAAAAGATCCTCTATCAGACCAGGACTTTAAGTACTGTGCCCTCCAACACATATGATCCTTTGGCAATCTTCTCCAGATCCTCAGCTCAGCACCTGCTGAGGCCCAGACTGCAATTTCTTCTCTCTCTGGCTACCTCCCAGGGGCAGCACTCTGAGAACACTCTGCCAGAGCTTCTCAAACTTGTATAACCTACCCAGCCATCTTCTGGATAGTGCTCTTTAATAGTCAAGCAAATGTAGAAAGTCACCAGCACTCTAGAAAATTATTTTATGTTATAAACAATGAGTGCTGGTGACTTTCTAGGTTTATATTGCTATGAATAACTTACCACTGCTAATTTCTGTATACATCCAATGTCAATAACACAACCCATCCTGCTATAATGGAACATCATAAACTAACAAAAGACTTATGCCCCGTACACACGGTCGGATTTTCTGATGGAAAATGTCTGATCGGAGCGTGTTGTCCGAAATTCCGACCATGTGTAGGCTCCATCACACATTTTTCATCGGATTTTCCGACACACAAAGTTTGAGAGCAGGATATAAAATTTTCCGACAACAAAATCCGTTGTCGGAAATTCCGATCGTGTGTACACAAATCCGACGGACAAAGTGCCACGCATGCTCAGAATAAATAAAGAGATGAAAGCTATTGGCCACTGCCCCGTTTATAATCCAGACGTACGTGTTTTATGTCACCGCGTTTAGAACGATCGGATTTTCCGACAACTTTGTGTGACCGTGTGTATGCAAGACAAGTTTGAGCCAACATCCGTCGGAAAAAATCCTAGGATTTTGTTGTCGGAATGTCCGAACAAAGTCCGACCGTGTGTACGGAGCATAACAGGTGGTTTTCATAACCACCACACTACACCAATACTTTAAGGCTCGGTCCACACTACTGCGACCTGAAAGTCACACGACTTACGGTGCAATTTTGCCAGGTGACTTTTTGGTGATTTGCTGGCAATTCAATGCAACTTGAGTACTATTTTGATGCATATTGATGCGACTTTGAAGAGAGGGAGGGGCTTAACAGCAGGGAATGGCCGGGTAATAATCCTGTAATGTCGGATCCAAATCACATCAATATAGATGAGGATCCGACTTGAAGGCGATTTCCTTTAAAGTCTATGGGCACAAGTTGGATATTCGTCACCTTGAAGTAGTACAGGAATCTTTTCTAAAGTCGGAGCAACTTCAGTAAAGCTAATTAAGACAGCTCTCGTTGACTAACATGGGATTTCCTATGTCATGTGACTTGGGGTCTCACAAGTCGGATTCCAAATCGAGCCTCAGATGTCAAGCCAATCAAGGTATTGATATACTGCTTTAGAGGAATCAATCTCAACCTTGGTTTAACCTGGCAAATCAAATTGCTCTTCTCCTAAAATCAACTAAGCAAATCTACTTTTTTTGTTTATTGAAAGAAGAAACAAAACGTACCTCTGGGGGTTTGGAATAACTGGGAGGACATTCTATTTTTGTAGATTCTATATAAAAAAAATACAGATTTTACATCAACAGATGTACATTCTTTTGAAACAGAAGACACATTATGACAATCTTTAAGTACATTCTCACCATTATCGGAAGGCTTTTCTTGTGTGTGTCCTGGATAGGAGACAGAAGGATTCCTAGCTCTGTCCTGATCTGGGGTGTCTAGGTTGGAAAGTGGTGGCCGGGAAGCTGAAACAGCATGATATCCCATGGAGGGAGAGGTCAGGAGACAGAAGAAGATGGGTCCATTATTAAAGATGGTACAAAATATTTTACAGCGCACACATACAAGAATGACATTTCCTGCAGGGCTAGTTAAAAATACCTGAACACCTGAACATATTCAAAAAATACAGGGGTTTGGTCACACTATATGGTCATATAGTGCTAAGCCCACTTACTGTGACAAAGTACCCCGAATTAGTGGGTCTTACACTAGTAATAGAATGGAAGATCCTTTGTCTCAACCATGGGAGCTGAACTCCTCTCTGTGGGAGAACTGAAGGGGATACATGCTAAACCCTGGTGGCCACTAAATAGGAGGTAATGAGGAGGGGGAGGGGTGCTCCAGCCCAAAAAACCCGGTCAGGGCCTATTACAATATACAAGAACATATTTGGGGGGCATACCATACAAAGGATCTTCCATTCTATTACTAGTGTAGGACCCACTAATTCGGGGTACTTTGTCGCAGTAAGTGGGCTTAGCACTATATGACCATATAGTGTGACCAAACCCCCATATTTTTTGAATATGTTCAGGTGTTTTTAACTAGCCCTGCAGGAAATGTCATTCTTATATGTGTGCGCTGTAAAATATTTTGTACTGTTTGTAGGTCTTATAGCAGCACCATCTTGAATTTAAACGCATTGTATGGTGTGCCCCCCAAATATGTTCTTGTACATTATTAAAGATGAACTCCAAGCAAGGGATAAAGCTTGTTTACACTTGCGTTGTTTAGTAACACACATAAAAGCGCCTACCTCTTTAGCATGCATTTTTGATGCTTTTGTGATTTTTTTTTTTTTTAAACTTTAATGAAGTTTGGAAAAGGCTCTGTGTGTGTTGACTTTCTATTTTTTTCCAACACATGAAATACAAAGTGAAGCTAACTCTGAAGCTCCCCTCTACAGCTGCAGGGAACGCTGTGATGAACTTCTATGAAGGCTTTGGAGATACGGTGAAGCTCCAAGAACGCAACATGGGTATAATATTTGATGTGAAGCAAAGCAAACTCAATAGTTTTTGCAGGACTGTAAGGTAGCCATTATATTTAGGGATTGCTGCTCTGATTGGCATTCAGAGTGCTTCAAAAATGCGGGTTAAAATGCCACAGTTTTAAGCAAGTGTAAACAAGCCCTAACAGTATACTTGATAATTCTGTATTCTTCTTTCCTACCTGAAGCATGTTTTAGAGTACTTGTTTAGAGAACTAACATATTTGGAGACTACATAAGAAGATGGGTTCATTAGTTAAGATGAACTCCAGACAAGAAATATTTTGATAACAGTATACTCAATCTATATTTCTCTTTCCTTCCTGTGTTTTGTAGCATGTCTTGGAGTAAAAAAATACATGTAGGGAGATTGCAATGCAATGCAAGCAATGCCGGCCAAAAAATATTTTCGAACAAGCTTGGCCCCCTCTTAGTACCATAATGATGATGGCACAATTCAAAGTTTATCTATATGTAAGTCTTCATTTTCTCTTTCTTTCTTTCTTTCTTTCTTTCTTTCTTTCTTTCTTTCTTTCTTTCTTTCTTTCTTTCTTTCTTTCTTTCTTTCTTTCTTTCTTTCTTTCTTTCTTTCTTTCTTTCCCGTCTCACCGCCCCTACTTTTTACAGTATATTCCTTTTTTTTTTTACAGAATATACATTTTAGCTCTACTAATGGGAGGGGTTCCATACTTGGCCAAAGGGGTGAACCTAATGATGACTCTTGAGATATCCAGTAACAATGAACAATAAAGAAAACCAACTTTTACCTTTTTTGCTACGATTTGTAAATTTTTTTCTCAGTGTATCAAATAGATCGTCTTTTTTCCTTTTTCCATTTCCAACATCAGGACCTATTGAATAGTTGAATGAAAATATTTTTCTGTAAAATAATAACAGCCAACACATAAAATCCAAGTAAAAAAAGAAAAAAAGAAAGAGCTACTGTCTAATCAAAAAATAATAACAAAAAACATAACAGAAGGCAGTAAAAGGGGCGATTTCCCAAAAGCTAGCAATCAAATATGTGGCTGACACATACAGTAGTCCAAATTAGGACTTACAGGTTAAAGTGATACTAAAGTCTCAGTTTTTTTTGTTATAAAAAAAAAACCATGTTATACTTACCTGCTCTGTGCAGTTGATTTTGCACAGATAAGCCCAGATCCTCCTCTTGTCGGGTCCCTCTTCGGTGCTCCTGGCTTCTCCCTCCTCTTGAGTACTCCCACAGCAAGCAGCTTGCTATGGTAGCACCTGAGCCAAGCCGCTGCTCCCTGTGCCTATTCAGACATGGAGCCCCGGCCCCGCCCCCTTCTTTCCTCATTGTCTCACTTACTTTGAATGATAGCAGCAGGATGCACTGGCGCTTTGCTGCTGCCTCCGCCAATGAGGAGGGAGATTCCAGAGCAGCTGAGTCTCTTGTGGGATTAAGATGGGGCTAAGGTAAGTATTAGGGGGGTTGAGGGAGGCTGCTGCACACTGAAGGTTTTTTATCCTAATGCATAGAATGCACCTTTTTAAGTGAAAACATTGTGAGTACAGTTTGGTTTATGAACAATATGGCAATCATGCAGCTTTGTTTATAAATAAAGCTTTTTGCTCAACTCTCTAATTTTATGGCTCCCTCTCCAATGTGGTATTTTTACTACAATATCCAGTTTAGGCAAATTTAATTAAAAAAAAACAAAAAAACACTGGTCAGTTCTCAGAGCGGATCCACAACTTCTCAAAATTCTACCTGAACTAACAAGATTTATTTACAGAAAAGCACCTCTGTACCATATCCAACCATCAGATCGGTCACCCTGACTTTTTTCCAAGGGAATGGATTTTACCCATGCAGGAGATGCTATGCTTGTAGACACACAAAAATGATACAAAAAATATAATGCACACTGGAGAAGGAGCCATAAAATTAGAGGGTTGAGCAAAAATGAGTCAAAATGAATTTTTGAACTCAACTCTTTTTATCCGTATGGAATGAATGTACAATTCAACCTTAACTGCTTTATATCAGATTACTAATTTTTATACCCAGCCCCCATCGTATATGTGATGTTAAAGTGGTTCCTATGTATCTCACACCCTCCTTTTATATATATATATATATATATATATATATTTTTTTTTTTTTTTAAAACTTGTAATTTTTATTAATACGGTTTATCAGTACGGCACTTTATCTTTCATAAAATACAGGCAATTTGGTAATAGAAGTAGAGTACAAACATATACAGTGATGTAGTTGTGGTAACTTTCATTGGGTAACAGGAGCATGAATAACATTTGAACATTATGAGTAAAGTGTAATACCTATGTAATGTAGGATTACAAACGGTTTAAGAATAGCAGTAGTGCAGGTAATCCTTTTGGGTGCTGAGAATCTAAGATTAAGCCAAGTGGATTTGCAGATCAGGGCAGGGGTGAGCATTTGGGGTGTACGAGCCAAGGGTTACATTTTTTAAGGAATGCAAGGACTTGCAGGTGGGCCTTGGCATACATAAATTCCATTAGACAATGGTTGTTTAATAGTAGTATCACTTCCTTGATGGAAGGGGGGGTTGCAAGATTAACACTTTCTGGCAATGGCTAGACGAGTGGCAATAAAAACATGGGTTAGGACGGTGTGGGAGTTTGGTGGCCATGAATCTAAACCTAGACCATTTGAGGGGATAGGGATATAGAGGTCGAAAGAATAGAGGAGCGAAGTCTTGTGAGGGCAGTCCAAAAAGGGTTCAGTTGCGGGCACATCCACCAAAAGTGTAGTGATGATCTAGAGTTCCCGCAAGTCCTCCAACAAGCATTTGATGTGGAAGGGTAAATCCTTGCTAATTTGGAAGGTGTGAGATACCAATTGTTAAAAAATTTCTGCGTAGTTTCCCAGTGTGTTATACATCGGGAGGTTTTTAGTGGCCTTTGGAGGGCACTGAGCCATTGAAGATATGTGTAGTTACAATTTAAGGTATTCTCCCCATGTAGTATAGCAGAGGACTTATGTTCTGGTGCGGAGTCGGTGAGAAGCTTGTAGATAGGGGAAATTCCTTTTCGGTTGGGTTTTTCGGTGTTGTAAAATTTTATGAGGTGTCAGAAGAAGAGGTTTTTGGTCCATGGTAGCCATGAAAGAGCTGAGCGAATTCTGAGATACTTGAAAAAATCTTTAGATTGAATGTGGTAGGTCGTTTGCATTTGCTGGAAGGAAAGAAGTGAGGAATCGCGGAAGAGATCTCCTAGTGTATTGAGGCCTGCATGTGACCAATTCGATATTGGGATGTCAGATAGAATAGATTGTAAAGCATTTAAAGGTATATATTGTAGTATTCGGTGAGGGATGCCTCCGTCTTGTTGGTGAGCTGCTCTCCAGACTCTGATGACAGCATTGACTGTACTGAGGTAGCATTCCTGTTTGTGGTGTTGTAGAAGTGATGCACTAAGAGTCAACTTATGGTTAATAGCCAAAACCGTTGATTCAATTTGTGGCCAGGAGTGTTGCGTATCTGACTTCCACCAATATTTGGCTTGGTTCAGGATAATTGCTTTGAAGTTTGCTGAAATATTGGGTGCCCCCATTCCGCCAGCAGAAATTGGTGAACATAAAATAGATCTTCTAATTCTGGGGCGTTTCCCATCCCACATGAATGAGGCCAAAATAGCTTGTAATTTGTTGAGGTGTGATTGCAAGAAAGGAACAGGCATAGTTTGGAATACGTATAACATATGAGGTAAGAGGTACATCTTGGTGTGTGCGATGCACCCAGCCCATGACGCTTGAATATGTTGTAGTATAATGCCCCGCACACATGATCGGACATTCCGACAACAAAATCCTCTGATTTTTTTCGAGGAATGTTGGCTCAAACTTGTTTTGCGTACACACGGTCGCACAAAGTTGTCGGAATTTCCGATCGCCAACCACGCGGTCACGTACACCACGTACGACGAGACTAGAAAAGGCCAGTTCAGAACCAAGCGCGGCACCCTTTGGGCTCCTTTTGCTGATCTCGTGTTAGTAAAAGTTTGGTGAGAGACGATTCGCGCTTTTTCAGACTCGTGGCTTTCAGATCGTTTTCTGCGGTTCAGTTTGTGCTTGTGGGTTTGTATCTGCTCTTCAGTGCGTGCAGTAAGTTCGTATTGGAGTTTTCTGTGCGATCTTGTCCGCTCGTTGCTGTTTTTCAGGTCGCTCTTCACAGGCCTTGCTGTTCTTCAGTGTGTTCTGTTACTTCGTTCTGAGCAGCCGACCGTTTTCTAGCCATGTTTCGTATGCGTACTCCTCGTAGAGTTCATGCTGTGCGGGGGCTTGGTGTTGGGGTCCTGACCTTGACACAAGTCCAGTCCATGAACAGGGTGGGGAGGAGTTCATGGACCAAGAATTGGTTGCTTCAGCGTGACCAGTTCTCTCATATGCCTTTGCTCCGTGAGATCCGTGAGAATAATCCTGATGACTTCAGGAACTTTCTCAGGATGACGGGCCCCGTATTTCACCGTTTGTTGGCTTCGCTGACCCCCTATATCTGCAGGCAGGATACCTGCATGAGGCAAGCCATCACTCTGGAGCAGAGGCTCGTCGCTACCCTGTGGTACTTGGCGACAGGGAGAAACCTGCAGGACTTGAAGCTCTTGACAGGCATCTCCCCTCAGGCTCTGGGGATCATTATCTCAGAGACCTGTTCTGCCATCATCCAGGTCCTTCAGAAGGAGTATATGAAGGTAAATTTTTATCCTTTAATATCACATTTTATTGTATTTAATGTTTGATAATATATTGTATTTCTTTCCTCATTCCCTAATTACCATGATTGTAATATGCTGTGAATGTCCCCTTTGTCCTCATGCATGCTGGATTTTTCTGTAATTATTATTTTTGTCCTTCATACATATTTGCCTTCACTTACCTCCCCAGCATGCTCTCCTGGCCCTATATTCACCTCATGTAGTCACTTAACAATGTATTTTATCAGCTCCATAGTAGTGCTTGACCCCAAACACCCCCTAAAATGTTTACAAATCTGATTTGTGCTTTAAATTCAGGCAGAGTGTCAGAGGCTTTTTTTTGTGGTGTCCCCAAATCATTTTTATTAACCCTCCCTCCCCCCAACTGCTAAGTCAGCTGATCCCAATTCTCTATCTATCCTCAATCATCTATCTGCTGACTTTGCCAAACCCATACACACTATACCCATCTCTTTTGTGGTCAGATGTATGGATGAATTCCCCAAAGCATGTAGTGCAAGGACCTGCCTGTATACTTTCAAATGGTACTGTTTAAAGTTTTTGTATCCTATTATTATCTTGATAGGTAATAGCAGAATGTCCAAATGTGCTCAAATGTGTACAGTGTGTATTTATATCTTTGTATTATGACTTACCTGTCCAGTGGGCTGCCAATAGTGTAACTAAGGAGGGGCTGTTCCAAGTAATACCCATTATTTAGGCATTCATCTCTCAATGAAGTGAAGAGGGTTACCTGTTCAAGATCCCCCCCTTTAAAGCGGGGTTCCACCCAAATTTTGAACAATATCTGTATGTATTCTCTTCCTTGCCTACATGCTGACATGCCGTTTAAAAAAATTTAAATCGCCGTAATTACCTTTTATTTTTCTATTCTTCTTTGCACTTCCTGGTTCTCCTCCCGTGGGAGTAGGCGTGTTTATAGCCTCTCCCAGACTCCTGGGAGCTAGTCTCAGGCTTCCCAGGATACCACTGAGCATGTGCGGGAACGAGCGGTGAATGCTGGGAGCACAGCATTCACCACATCCAGGAAACAAATGCTTGTGGGCTTCAAATGCCCACAATGAAGATGGAAACTGCCTGCAGTGAATAATATAAGTTATTCTTTCCGACGAAATCTGACACAGGCGGACATATTACACACAATATGTGAGTATGTAATGCTGAGAAGAAAAGTTTGTGAATGAACTAAAAAAAAAAAAAAAACGATAGATAGGTGGACCCCCGCTTTAATGTTAGAAATGGCTCATGAGAGGGGGGAGGGGGAATATGATAGGTGTACCTTATACTTTGGTGTTGTAAAATTCCCCTTAATAAATGTTATCTGGATGTTGGCCAAGAAGGTTTGTGTCTAATCTGCTTTCCCTGTTTATGTGCAAAAATACTCATTTTTGTTTTTTCCTCAACAGTTTCCTTCCACGCCACAGGAATGGCAGACTGTGGCCTCCCACTTTGCCCAGCGGTGGGACTTTCCTAACTGCGGAGGGGCAATTGATGGGAAACACGTCCACATCGTCCCACCACCCAACTCGGGGTCATACTATTATAATTACAAGGGGTTCAATAGTATTGTGATGTTGGCGGTGGTGTCGGCTAATTACAACTTACTGTATGTGGACGTGGGGAAGAATGGCCGGATGTCCAATGGTGGAGTCATCGCCCAGACGGAGTTTTACAGGCATCTCCAGAATGGCAGCTTGGACTTTCCACCTCCAGAAGAGAATGTGGAAGGACTCCCATTCATCTTCGTTGCAGATGAAGCATTTGCACTGGGGGACCATCTTATGCGGCCATTCCGGATGAGGACCCTCACCCCGGAACAGAGGGTTTTTTAATTACCGGCTGGCCAGAGCCAGAAGAGCGGTGGAGAACACATTTGGAATCATGGCCAGCCAGTTCCGCCTATTTCTGACACCCATCCATATGGCGGAGTATAAACTTAATCATATAATCCTGGCGTGCTGTGTTCTACATAACTTTTTATGCCAACATTCTGCCAACTATGCTGGCTCAGTTGGGCCTGAGGCCAGAATGATAAATGAAACAACCCTGACGGCGCTACAAAGTGGCCGTCCTGGCATGCCCTCCCTGAGTGCCCGTGATGTCCGGTTAAGATACCTTGAGTTCTTTGCGGGTAGGGGGGCCATCAATATGCCAGCAAATTTGTGAAGCCTTTTATCAAATAAAACAAAAAAAAAAATCTTTGTTGACATTTACTGCTTGTGTTTGTTTTAGAGGACCCTGACAGAAATGTGGGGAGTCCTGAAAATGGAGTGATTGTGTAACCTTATACAAAGCACTGTTGGGTGTTATTTACTAAAGGCAAAGACACTTTGCACTACAAGTGCACTTGAAACTGCAGTGAAACTGCACTTGTAGTGCAAAGAGGATTTGCCCTTAGGAAATAACCCCCATTGTCACAGAAAACAGCAATTACATCACCACAAAAGTGTTGTAGCGTTGAGACAATAATCCACATATTGTTGATTAACAATCTTTTAGTACCTGCACAATCACATGTGCATTTAGAAAAGGTTTTTAAAACACATGGGCACATGTTTGTTGTATAACAATTTTTGGGGGGCATTATAAAAAATATAAATGTCCATTTAAGGTAAAACAGGCATCTGTAAAACCAACAAGAAAGACACAAATCTTGAACTTACAAAGTTCACATTTGGTAGAACTTGAAGGCAATATCAGACATGAGTATTTAGGAACTGTGTTTGATATTGCGTTCAGATGGGGTGAAGTCACCCCAGGAAAAGCCAAATTTGGAAGATGCACACAAATTTCCCAATGTCAACATGTGCTACCTGCCATCACGGGGGATCCAGGGACGTGTTTTTGGGGGAGAAACTCCTTCCTCTCAGCTACTTTATTATTGAGGAAGGGGTTGCACCCTCCAAAATGCGTCCATTGATCTCCCGTGATGGCAGATAGCACATGTTGGCACACTGTGTGCATCCTCCAAATTTGGCTTTTCTAAAAATCGCTAAAACATTTTTAACATTGTAGCACACAAAAAAACAAAGTGTTTTGGAGGGGTTCTAAACTCGCCCCAAAACATCAATGATGTTTTTATTTTTTTGAATAACATCATTGATGTTTTTCTTGAGGTTTTCCAATTGTAAATTACACCCCATGATCTCCCCGATCAGGATCTGGGCACTCTCTGATGTGAAAGGATCTGGATCCACAACATCACGATCACCTAAAAAGAGAGAAACCAAACAAAAACAGGTATCAAAAATATGCCGGCATCCATCTCTTACCTGAGCGTGTGGTCGCAGACACTCACCTGTTGTGGTGACAATTTCCACCACGTCTTCCTCCTCCTGCTCTTCTTGGGTTGGGGGTATTTCCCCTTCTTCCAGAGGTGGGGGGTCTGTGGTCTCCTCGGATGAGGGGTGTCCTCCGAGTCTTTTCTCCCCTATGTAAAACAAAAATGCTATACTTAGCACACAGATATTTGATGGCAGAACTATAAATAGGAAACATTGCTTGGAAGTGGGGTACAATTGTCTATTTTGGCAGAGTTCCAAAATGTAGCATTTTCAGTGTCCTTTGTCAAGCTGCAATACTTTACCTGTTTGGTACAAGCTTCCCAGATGGAGTCACCCCTATAGTATACACTGGAGCACCTGTGTGGCCCCCCTAATAAAAATGGTGTTCTGGGGTCCCACACTAGTGCTCCAGTGTCCAGGTGTGAAAACCGCTGCTCAGTGTCCTCTCATTACACAGAATCTAGTTTGCATTTCATTCTAGTAACAAAGCCATCTACACAACCAAATTAGTTTCATACAAGTAGGGCGTAAAAAATGTGGCCAAATGAATGTGGCCAAAACAATGGTGTTTTATAGGCCGAAAGAAAAATGTTTGATACGAACGAATAATGTGCCCATGAACCAGAAAGTTGCCATTTTAAAATGTACACTTGTAAGAAAAGCACATGGAGCAGCACAAACGTAATAAACACAAAAAGAATAGGAACACAGCACAACTACTTACTTTTTTGCAGCACTCTCCGGATCTTTCTGTACTCCTCGTGTTCTCTTAATTTGAGGTCCGACCACCGCTTCCTGAGCTGATCTTTCGATCGACATACCCCGAAATGCCGGTGCAGACTTTTGACCACTTTCGCCATGATCTTGGCCTTTCTGACATTGGGGTTGGGGTAAGGTCCATACTTTCCATCATAGTCGGCCCTCTTCACGATGTCCACCATCTCCAACATCTCCCCAAAGGACATATTTGAGGCCCTAAATCTCCTTCTGGATCGGGACGTCTCCGGATCTGGGCTTTCTTCCTCCTCCTCGTTCCTGTAATTAGCACGCACCTGCTGTGTATCCGCCATGTGCTCTTCCCCCACTGCGCAGAACGAAAAGGGGCGGGGAGTAGACTAGAAAGAACGTCAGGGGCGGGTGGAGTTACACGCATGCGCAGTGTGTACAAGGCGTAACACGCATGCATATTATGTACGATCTGTGAGCGGAGGAAGGAGCATCGGAGGCGCCGATCGTGATAACGAAGGTAAGATCTAAACTTGGGCCTATACAGCTTCGAAATTGAAGCCTATATTGTAACAAGATTAGGAGAGTTTGGCCTGACCTTAGGGCTTGTCTTGTGTTGTGTCTTGCAGAGAAAATGGATGGCTTCAATGACCACAACTTCCTCCCCCTGTTCATAGACAAATACAGGGAGCTGCCCTGTCTGTGGCAAGTGAGACATCCCCATTATAACAATAAACAAAAGAGGCAGGCAGTGCTGGAGAAACTGCTGGAGTTGGTGAAGCCGGTGGTCCCCGCAGCAACCATCCCCTATTTAAAAGCCAAAATTGGTGGCCTGAGGAGCACTTATCTTAGGGAGCGCAAGAAGGTCACAGATTCCCAGAGGTCCAGAGCTGCAGCAGATGACGTTTATGTCCCCAGGCTGTGGTACTATGAGAGACTGCGGTTTCTGTCAGACCACACTGAAGTCAGGGAATCCCTCTCCACTCTTCCTTCCACGTTTCCTTCCACCCCAGATGAGGCTTCCAATGTCCAACCTGGGCCTTCCAGCCAGGAAGAAGTGGAGGAGCCCAGCTTGAGTCAGGTATAGCATTCTTCTACAGATTTCTGGTCAATAAAGAAATTATGTTTACTAGATGTTATTATTGATCACTAATTGCTGATTTATTAAAGTGTTTTACATATCAATAGATAGTAGTGGGCACCCAAAATTGGGACAAGAATGAAAAATGCTGGGCTCAGAATGATAGTCTGTTATATTTGTTAACATTCAATTTGCAACAGTCAGGAGGTGAAAATTGTGTGTGATTGATGTAAAAAATACTACAACTATGTCCCTTTTTCATACACAGGAAGACCTCAGCCAAGAGGAGGCTGTGGAATGTGGCAACCAGGAGGAGGCGGGGCTAAGTTGCAGCCAGAAGGAGGCGAGGCTAAGTGTCAGCCAGGAGATGCCTGGGACAAGTCGAAGCCTGGCCGAATCGCAGGTTCCTCCTCTCCGCCTTCCATACAAAAGAGCGAGGAAGGCGACTCACATGCAGGATTCTGCACTCAGGCTGATTCAGGAGGCTTCTGCGTCCCTCCGAGCCTTACCCACTCCTGAAGAGGCCTTTGCCTGCATGGCTGCCACCAAACTGCACGGCATGCAGGAGGGTCAACGCCTCATGTGTGAGCAACTTATTTATAAAGTCCTAACTAAGGGGGTGAGTGGCGAAATCACACCCAAGACCGACGTGATCGAGTTGGACCATCCTCCTCCTCCTCCAGCTGCCACAACTCCACCACCACAGCCACAGCGTGGAAGGAAGCATGGATGGAAGACAAGAGAGTGTTGACCCTGGGTTCAGTCTGGTCTGACAAAAGCTGCAGTCTCTTGTATGACCACAGCCTGGGGACACAGATGTCATCTGCTGCTTTCCGGATCTCTGGGACTTCTGGGCCAGACTGCACTCGCTTAGATATGGACTCCTCAGGCCACCAGTTTTGCTTGAAAATAATTGATGTGTGCCCTGGGGGTCCAAGGCTTCACCCATTTCTGCTGTTTCTCCAGCGTTGCCTCCCTCTTTGTTTAGTTGTGAGCCCTTAATAAATGATTTTTTGGGGAAAATTATACTCTCCTATGTGTGTTTTCTACCAAAAAGGACAGTTTGTTTGTGAGGATTCAGGTACATTTCTAAAGTACAAAAAAAATGTTGTCAGATGTGACAAATCTAAATATATTAAGGGAATCTCGCTAAATAATAAAGAAATAAGTTTGTGAGAACTCTGTGTGAATATGAGCAGCAAAACTGCTTCATTCTTCTCACATTATAAAGAAGAAAAGAGTGCGCTGTATTAAACCATTTTTAACATTGCACCGTGACGAACATGTTGTATCTATTGCGAACGCTAAGTTTACCAGACCGAGCTGTTCCATCTTGAAATTTCTTCTGAGCATGCGTGGCGCTTTGTGCGTCGGAACAGGCCACACACGGTCGTAATTGACGCAATTGGATTTTGTTGTCGGAAAATTTTATAGCCTGCTCTCAAACTTTGTGTGTCGGAAAATCCGATGGAAAATGTCCGATGGAGCCCACACACGGTCGGAATGTCCGACAACATGGTCCGATCGCACATTTTCCATCGGAAAATCCAACCGTGTGTATGGGGCATAAGAATGAGGAGAAATCACCTAGGAGTTATTTCCCAAAGAACTCCTACCACATCCCATGAAGAAACAATTTGGAAAAAGGATGCCCTTGGGGGGATTGTGCGGGTAGGAGTTTGAGTAAGGGATGCAAACAGAGGCATAAATATATAAAAAACTGATAATTTTATTACAAAATGACAATTACAATTTACAATATAAATATTCCTAAAATCACAAAGTTGGATACAAATACATATACAGTTGCTTAATTATTGGATCACAAGTAGACTCCAGAAGAGGGTTCATGCAGATGGTATGATCACATAAAGTCCCAACATGTTTCGGAAAAGCGGGGGAATAGGGGTAAACATATTCATTTCCTTCCTCAGGGGTTAAATGGAAGCAAACTGTTATATGTCTAATGAAGAAAAAAAAGGTTTGTATTTCAGTGTAGTAAAACATACAGTAAAGAATGTATATGTGTATATTTATTTAACATGGTGAATTATGTATAAACATGGCATGATATATCAGAACATGGGATAAAGATGGTACTCACAATTACAGTATCCGTTGTGGACTAATGCACAAGCCACATTGAAGAGAGACGGAGCCTCGAGTCTCAAGAAATGTTTCTACATGGCAATTTAGACATCTCCATGGGTCATATGAATCTTCAGAGTAGAGTAGTGATGAGAGAGCAGTGGATTGTGTGCGGGATGGGTTGGAGGAATCTAGGGTGGGGTCTATTATTTAATTAAAATCACCACAGAGAATTCGGGGGGTGTTGTGTGAAGGGAGATAGTTTCCCCACAACTGTTTTGTAGAATTATCCTTGACGGGTGTTTGGGGTGTAAACATTGATGATAGCTATAGTGTGGTTGTTAATGGAGGCATGCAGGATAATATACCTGCCATATGGGTCAATCTCAGAGTGGAGTAGTTGGAATGCCACCATGGAACACACAGCAAAAAGGACGCCAGCTTTTTTCTTAGGGAAGTTGGCAAAAAAGCAGTGCGGAAACTTTTTATGAGTGCTGGGTGGAGACTTGGATGAGGAAAAGTGAGTTTCCTGCACACATATGATATCTTAATTGAGTCTAAAGGCTTCTCTCCATAGCAAATGGCATTTAAAGGGAGAGTTAAGGCCTTTGACAATCAAGGAGGTGATGTTAACAGCCATAGTGGTTAGGGGGTGGGGGTAGGCCTAGAAGGAGGGGGAACACCTGCTAATTCGCACACCAAATACCTGAATGTTGATTGTAAAATACAGTAAGAACCCAGTTTAATCACTAGTACTGTGGTGAATACAACTAACTTAAAAAGCAGTAAGAGAAAATTAGGTGAAACGTAATGTACACTTTAAACTCGTGGTAGGGTGCCTAGCACTCTATATAATCAGAGGATATGTGAGAAAGAACTGGAACAGATATGAAATAAAAGTAAAAATAAGAACTGTAAATAAGGTTATACTCACCTGGGACAAATTTGCCGCTAAAGGGTTAAATAACGTTCAAATTGCCTGTAATGGAACACAGGGTCCCCGGGTGGAGCCAGGTATCAGTGGAGATGTTGGTCACGAGGTGAGGCAAGGTTGGTGTTATTGCGGCTGTGACCAAAGGTCTGCGGACGGCGTGACTCTGGGTCCGGTGGAGGTGAGGAGATGAGGCCCTACTTTAGTAGCCTTTTGATGCCCTCTTTAGGCGTATAGATGTTGGTTGTTTGGTGTTGAAATGTCACCACTAATTTGGCGGGGAAGCCCCATTTGTATGCGATGTTACGATCTCGGAGGACTGCAGTAACTTGGCCAAATTCCCTCCTTTTTTGTGCGGTGGCTGCTGGTATATCCATGTATAGAGAGATGGAAGAGTAAGGGTCTGGGAGGGTAGCGTAGAACGAGCTGCAGACATGATTCTTTCTTTAGTTTGGAAGAAAAGTACGTAGCGGGGGGCAGTTTCCGGCAGGTCGTTTGGTTTAGCGATCCTATATGCGAGGTCTTTGATGATATCAGCCTTCAACTGTTGTGGAATAAGTTTGAGGAACAGTTGTTGGATGTGATGGATTAGGTCTGGAGATTTGACAGGAATGCCTCTGAACTTTATATTATTCCTCCTGGAGCGATTCTCCAGGTCGGCCATTTTAGCCTGTAAAAATTGTATTTCTTCAGAGTGCTGGTGGAATGCCTCAGAGGCCTCATGGTGTGCAGAGGCATGCTCTGTGATCTGTCTCTCCAATATGTCAGTATGTTGCTCTACCTGTTCTACTCTGAGGTGCAGGGAGGATAAAGATAAGCGGAGCTTATTACGTAGATCTTTTTGTAGAGACAGTAACATGAGTTTTAAGGTTTGCTCTGAGGCAGGCTAATCACTGGCAGGGTGTGCAGCCAAAGATTCCTGTGAGCCTTCACTGTCAGCAGTCTCATCCCAATGCTGTTTCTTATACAGCAGGACTTTAGATGGAGAGGGTGCTGGGGACTGTGCTGATCACTTACCTCTCTGTGAAGGGGAGCCTTGGTGAGGTGTAGGATCGGGCACAGAGCTGTCCATGTCCTCTGGGATGAACACGGAGTCCTGTGGAGTTGTGTGGATGCCGCTGCTCTGCATGTCTGTCAGCCTGTAAAACTCTGTGAGGCAGCGCGATTATAGAAGGAGCGGTTGTTCTTCCTGGACATACCGCTGTGATTACCTTTGTTCCACCTCCCTTCTGGTGTGGGAGAGAGGGAAGGAAGGTTGCTGTACTGGGCAGAGGGTTGCTGAGAGTCCTGGGCTTGGCGGAGCTGCAGAGTGAGACATCCATCTTGCTCCTCGGCCAGCCACGCCCCCCCAGATATGTATTTTTTATATTAATTGTTTAGATGTTTTTAGTTTCTTTTTTATGTTATCTCTTTTATGAATTTAGATGCATCCCCAGCAGGGGTGTATATATATAATAATATATTTTAACATTATCTTACATCAATTACCATTATACAGTTTATTTATGTAATATGAAATGTATGTTTGCATACTCAGAATTAGGATTCATATGGCTCGGATTAGAGCCCGTGTTTAAAACCCCAGCACTCATTACTAGACTCCTTATCCCTTGAAATAGTCACGTGATAGGTGACACAACGCGTCGGGAGGAGTTGGTGACATCACACCCATTGTCTCAGTTACACGGTTGTAATGGTGAGGAGGAGAGCAGTGTTTCCCTGATTGGCCTTACATAAAAATGATATGCTATACACAAGATGATATAACATGTGAGTGGGATATCGGTATATGTCCTTTACAGCCCTGATATAGTTACATTGTTGCGCAATGAAAGTCTGTTTTCTCCTCCCGAATCACTCTAGAAAACAGACGGCTTTATATTGAAGGATGCTGTGAATGTCTTTATGCTTGATGCTATTCCAGGCTGAATCATCTTATAACACATTTGAGAGCTTTGTATGACCCAAGGGGGTCGCTGTCTAAGTGAGCAGGCATTGCACCTGGTAAAGGAAGTAGTGGCACGGTTAATAGAACTAACTACTACACTTTGTGGAGGAGCACTTTACTAATATTCATTTTATATTGACTGTATCTTATTGGACCTTTTTCCATATTATTAATTGTTGGAGTTTGCATTAATCTATTTTTTTTGCATACTGTCATCAGAATAATTAATTATCACCATAGTGACATTGTATTACTCTGGGGAGATGATCAGAGATTTTTTTTTACACTATTATTGCTTATAACAGTGATGATCACTGTTATAAGCAATCCTTTCAACAGTCATGAACGGATTTCATTCATGACAGCGTTTACTATTGTGATGCTGTGATCACTTGTGACCAACCACAACATCACAACAGTAAGAAAAATGTCATGAATGAAAACCAAGACAGTTTGCTTTCAAGTTATCAAGTGATCTCTATGATTGCTCATAGCAATCACGTGATACCCTGGCCGTTCACAGCGGACAGGTACTGAGCGCTGTAATCCCCTGTGTCCATCTGACACATCAGACATGGGATTGTGGCAGTGCATATGTTGCTGAGAAGGGATGAGCCGAACACCCCCCGGTTCGGTTCGCACCAGAACCTGCGAATGGACCGAAAGTTCGCACGAACGTTAGAACCCCATTGACGTCTATGGGACTCGAACGTTCGAAATCAAAAGTGCTCATTTTAAAGGCTAATTTGCATAGTATTGTCCTAAAAAGGGTTTCCCCAGGGGAAATGTATCAATGCAAAAAAAACTTTTAAAAACGGCCGTTTTTTTGGGAGCAGTGATTTTAATGATGCTTAAAGTAAAAAAAAAAAAAGTGAAATATTCCTTTAAATATCGTACCTGGGGGGTGTCTATAGTATGCCTGTAAAGTGACGCGTGTTTCCCGTGTTTAGAACAGTCATTTTTAAAGGAAAAAATCTCATTTAAAACTGCTTGCGGGTTTAATGTAATGTCGGGTCATGGCAATATGGATGAAAATCAGTGAGACAAACGGCATGGGTACCCCCCAGTCCATTACCAGGCCCTTTGGGTCTTGTATGGATATTAAGGGGAACCCTGCACCCAAATTAAAATAAGGAAAGGTGTGGGGCCACCAGGCCCTATATACCCTGAACAGCAGTATACAGGCGGTGCAAACAAGACAGGGACTGTAGGTTTCTTGTTAAGTAGAATCTGTTTGTCATTTTGAACGGGTACATTTTTAACATGTTTAGCTCCAGCCAAAAAATCTTTTTTAAGCTTTTTGGAAAACATAGGGAAGGGTTATCACCCCTGTGACATTTGTTTTGCTGTCTTTACTCCTCTTCAGAAGATTTCACCTCACTTTTTGTCCCAATGAAAAATGTTTTTTGAAAATTTGGGTTTTTTTGTGGAACAAGGATTGGAAAACATCAGTGGAAAGGAGAATTTTTTTCCCCATATTAACTCTTACAGGAGAGAATTTCCCTTCCTAGGGGTAGATTTCATCTCACTTCCTGTTGTCTCCTTCCGTTTGCAAGTAGGAGTCGTTTGTAAGTTAGATGTTTGAAAGTAGGGTCCTGCCCTATATACTCAGCAGAAATTTGGGCCTTAGGTGTTGCTGTGGCCACAACACTGTAAGCCCTCACAGGGCCCTGCTGTGAAATATTAGATCAAGAATTGTAATTACATGCCCCTGTTAAACAGGAGCTGGAAAATTAGGCCTTAGGCACTGGTGCTGGTGCCACAACACTGCAACCCCTCACAGACACTCTAGTTGGAACGCAGGAACGAGCCCTGCTGCAAAGTATTGCATCAAAAATTGTAATTACACGCCCCTGTTAGACAGGGGCAGAAAAATTGGGCCTTAGGCACTGGTGCTGGTGCCACAACACTGCAACCCCTCACAGACACTCTAGTTGGAACGCAGGAACGAGCCCTGCTGCAAAGAATTGCATCAAAAATTGTAATTACACGCCCCTGTTAAACAAGGGCTGAAAAATTGGGCCTTAGGCACTGGTGCTGGTGCCACAACACTGCAACCCCTCACAGACACTCTAGTTGGAAAGCAGGAACGAGCCCTGCTGCAAAGTATTGCATCAAAAATTGTAATTACACGCCCCTATTAGACAGGAGCAGAAAAATTGGGCCTTGGGCACTGGTGCTGGTGCCACAACACTGCAACCCCTCACAGACACTCTAGTTGGAATGTAGGAACGAGCCCTGCTGCAAAGTATTACATCAAAAATTGTAATTACACGCCCCTGTTAAACAGGGGCTGAAAAATTGTGCCTTAGGCACTGGTGGTGGCGCCCAGAACCAAAAATGTTCTTACAAGCTATCAGCGTGATGATTGAGGAGGAAGAGGATAATTACTCAGGGATAGTCACTCAGCATCAGCATAGGCAGTCTTTGAAGGGATCTGAGATTTCAAAAAAAATTATTCGGTTACATCAGCATCAGGTGCTTGGTAGCTGGTGGTGATCCAAGACTGATTCATTTTTATGAAGGTCAGTCGATCGACCAAGTCGGTGGAGAGACACACCCTGTGATCGGTTACCACGCCTCCAGCAGCACTGAATGTGCGTTCCGAAAGAACGCTGGATGCAGGACAGGCCAGTAGCTCAATTGCATACTGTGCAAGCTCTGGCCAGTGATCCATGCTCAAGACCCAGTAACCCAGAGGATTTTCGGTGGGAAAGGTGTCCAAGTCTGATCTTGCCCCTAGGTATTCCTGCACCATGTAAAACAGACGCTGGCGATGGTTGCTGGAACCGATCATACTTTGGGGCTGCGGACCAAAAAATTGTCTGAACGCATCGGTCAGACGGCCACCTTCTCCACCGCTCCTTCTTTGACTGACCGAAGCCTCAGCAACACGTTGTCCAGAAACAGGAGTTTGTAACCTCCCAGTCTCTGGGAACGCGTTGCACAGACCTTTCTGCAAGGCCTCCCGAAGATGTTTCATCCTCTGCTCCCTCTGCGATGGCAAGATAAGGTCCGCAACCTTACCCTTGTAACGTGGATCAAGGAGGGTTGCCAGCCAGTATTGGTCCTTCTCCTTGATACCACGAATACGAGGATCCTTACGCAGGCTTTGCAGGATCAGGGAGGCCATGCAGCATAGGTTTGCTGAGGCATTCGGTCCGGAGTCCTCTGGGTCACTAAGGACAACATGGTCCGCAGCCACCTCCTCCCAGCCACGTACAAGTCCATGTGTTTCTTGGGACTGATCCCTTAAAGACTGCTGCTGATGCTGAGTGCCAGACTCCACCTCCATACTGACACAATCTTCCTCCTCCTCCTCCTCCTCCTCCTCCTCCTCCTCCTCCTCCTCTTCCTGTGTGATCGGCGGGCACGCAGGAACACTGTCTGGATAAAGGGGGCCTTGAGAGCTAAGGAAGTCCTCCTCTTCCTGCCTCTGTTCTGCCTCAAGTGCCCTGTCCATTATTCCACGCAGCGTGTGCTCCAACAGGTGGACAAGAGGGACAGTGTCACTGATGCATGCACTGTCACTGCTCACCATCCTTGTGGCCTCCTCAAATGGTGACAGGACAGTGCATGCATCCCTGATCATGGCCCACTGGCGTGGGGAAAAAAAAACAAGCTCCCCTGACCCTGTCCTGGTGCCATAGTCGCACAGGTACTCATTGATGGCCCTCTGCTGCCTGTGCAGCCGCTGCAGCATGGCCAACGTTGAGTTCCACCTGGTGGGCATGTCACAGATTAGGCGGTTCTTGGGCAGGTTAAACTACTTTTGGAGGTCCGTCAGCCGAGCACTGGCATTATATGACCGGCGGAAATGCACACAGACTTTCCTGGCCTGCCTCAGGACATCCTGTAAGCCCGGGTACCTGCCCAAGAACCGCTGCACCACCAAGTTAAGGACGTGAGCCAAACAGGGCACATGGGTCATTTGTCCCTGTCGGAGGGCAGAGAGGAGGTTGGTGCCATTGTCCCAAACCACCATTCCTGCCTTAAGTTGGGCGTGGCGTCAACCACCTCTGAACCTGCCCCTGCAGAGCTAAAAGAACCTCTGCCCCAGTGTGGCTCCTATCCCCCAAGCACACCAGCTCAAGCACCGCATGGCATCTTTTGGCCTGCGTACTTGCGTAGCCCCTTGAACGACTACGGAGCACCGCTGGTTCCAAGGAAGAGGCCATGGAGGAAGAAGAAGAGGAGGGGGTGGAGGAGAGAGGTGTGTCACAATCATTAGCATTTTGGAGGCGTGGTGGCGGAACAACCTCCAACACTACTGCACCTTGTCCTGCATCCTTCCCAGCTGCCAGCAGAGTCACCCAATGCGCCGTGAAACTTAGGTAACGTCCCTGTCCATGCCTGCTGGACCATGAGTCAGCGGTAATATGCACCTTACCGCTGACCGCCCTGTCCAGCGAGGCATGGACATTGCCTTCCACATGCCGGTAGAGAGCCGGAATCGCCTTCCGTGAGAAAAAGTGGCGTTTGGGTACCTGCCACTGAGGAACCGCACATTCCACAAACTCACGGAAGGGGGCAGAGTCTACCAACTGAAAAGGCAGCAGTTGAAGTGCTAGCAATTTTGCCAAGCTAGCATTCAACCGCTGGGCATGTGGATGGCTGGGAGCAAACTTCTTTCGGCAGTGCAGCAGCTGGGGCAGGGAAATTTGCCTGGTACAATCTGACGTCGGTGTACCAAAAGCAGATTGCCCACAAGTACTTGGTTGTGACACACTTAATTATACACCTTCATTCCTCTCAGTGCAGGTCTCAGAGAGGACTGAAGGTCTAGTGGGGTTGGAAATCTCAGCTGATGAGGAGCAAGGAGAGGTCCTCTTTGTTCTTTGGTGTGGGTCTTTTTGATGCGCTTGCCAACGAACTGCATGGCAGGTCAACATATGTCTGGTCAAGCATGTGGTACCCAAGCGGGAGATGTTTTGGCCACGTGAGATACGCTTGAGACATATGTTGCAAATAGCAGCGGTGCGATCTGATGCACTCGTCTCAAAAAAGGCCCACACCAAAGAACTTTTTGAATAACGCGCAGAGACTGCAGCGCCCTGCACATGTGATGCAGTCAATGTGCTGCCCTTAGGCTGGCCCCTGGAGGGCATCCTGCCTCGTTGGTGATGTGCCGCCTCCTCCTCCTCCTCCTCCTCCTCTCTCCTATCAGGCACCCACGTTGAGTCAGTGACCTCATCATCCCCTCCCTCCTCATGACTGGAGCAAACCTGGCAGTATGCTGCAGCAGGGGGAGCATGACTGCCAGATTGCTGTCCTTCTTGGGCACCCCCTCTGTCCATGCTCATGTTACTGCCTTCATCGAGCTCAGTATCATCATCAGAGCCTTCCAAACGCTGGGCATCCTCCTGGAGCATGTACCCAACACTGTGGTCAAACAGTTCGAGGGACTCCTCAGGAGGACATGGTGGAGCTATGGAAGGAGTCACTGATGACATTGAGCCAAGGGAAGAGGCCGCTGCTTTGCCAGACAAAGCACCCTGGGCATGGGTGAGAGAGAATGAGGAGGATGAGGACGGCTTGGTCATCCACTCGACCAAGTCTTCTGCATGTTGCGGCTCAACACGGCCAGCTGCCGAAAAAAAGGCCAAGCGTGTCCCACGGCCACGTGCTGATGAGGATGCACCGTCTCCACGACCAGCACTAGACACAGAGCCTGCTTGCCCTCTCTTATTGGCTTGTGACTGTCTGCCTCTCCTTCTTGGCCTTCCAGACATACTAATGGCCTGTAGCTGCACTAAGCTGGGGTATATATATATATATATATATATATATATATATACTGCAGCTAGCAAAATCAACTGCCTGCCTGTAGTATGAGAACACCACCAACCTTCTACAGGTAGCTTTAGCTGAACACTGTGAGGTGGATTCACCCCACTAATTTGTAGGTTTAGCTGAACACTGTGAGCAGGACGCACTGCACTAACTGT
This sequence comes from Lithobates clamitans, assembly GCA_037952925.1. Classification (NCBI taxonomy): domain Eukaryota; kingdom Metazoa; phylum Chordata; class Amphibia; order Anura; family Ranidae; genus Lithobates; species Lithobates clamitans. Next base: position 1,326,658 of record JBBGZY010001884.1, on the reverse strand, counting down.
AAATAGTTTAGCTGCCTGACCGTGGTACTAATAGGATCAAAAGAACACCAGTAATTTTCTTCAGGTAGCTTTATATACTCTAACAAGACAAGCCTGCCTGTCAGTAGGAAGATAACAGGAACGGATCTAGCTGAACACTGTGAGCAGGACGCACTGCACTAACTGTAAATAGTCTAGCTGCCTGACCGTGGTACTAATAGGATCAAAAGAACACCAGTAATTTTCTTTAGGTAGCTGTAAATACTTTAACAAGACAAGCCTGCCTGTCAGTAGGAAGATAACAGGAACGGATCTAGCTGAACACTGTGAGCAGGACGCACTGCACTAAATGTAAATAGTCTAGCTGCCTGACCGTGGTATTAATAGGATCAAAAGAACACCAGTAATTTTTTTCAGGTAGCTTTATATACTGTAACAAGACAAGCCTGCCTGTCAGTAGGAAGATAACAGGAACGGATCTAGCTGAACACTGTGAGCAGGACGCACTGCACTAACTGTAAATAGTTTAGCTGCCTGACCGTGGTACTAATAGGATCAAAAGAACACCAGTAATTTTCTTTAGGTAGCTGTAAATACTGTAACAAGACAAGCCTGCCTGTCAGTAGGAAGATAACAGGAACGGATCTAGCTGAACACTGTGAGCAGGACGCACTGCACTAAATGTAAATAGTCTAGAAGATAACAGGAACGGATCTAGCTGAACACTGTGAGCAGGACGCACTGCACTAAATGTAAATAGTCTAGAAGATAACAGGAACGGATCTAGCTAAACTGAATACAGTGTATATATATATATATGCAACACCTGGGATGCATATATATACACAATACACTTTAAGTGCAGCTAACTGACTGACTGTCCTGTCTAATCTAGCTAACTCAAATGAAATGACACTGTCTCTCTCTCTCTCTAAGCACACCGGAACACACTGCACAGGGCCGCCGTGCAGGCGGCCTTATATAGTGTGGGGCGTGTACTAAATCCCCTGAGCCACCCCTGAGCCATAATTGGCCAAAGCCTCCTTGGCTTTGGCCAATTACGGCTCTCTGTTCAGGCGGCGCTGTGATTGGCCAAGCATGCGGGTCATAGTGCATGCTTGGCCAATTATCAGCAAGCAATGCACTGCGATGCCGCAGTGAATTATGGGCCGTGACGCGCCACACGAATTTGGCGCGAACGGCCCATATCTTTCGCAATTCAGCGAACGACCGAACAGCCAATGTTCGAGTCGAACATGGGTTCGAGTCGAACAAGAAGCTCATCCCTATTGCTGAGCCTGTAGCTGCCACTCACTAGCAGTAAATCTACTGCTAGGGGGCGGCAAGTGAAAATTTTTATTGGCTTGTTAATTGGGAGGAAGGAACCAGGAAAACCAAAAAATAAGCAGATTATACTTCAGCTTTAAAACCTGTGATTGTAGTGATTGAGTTTAGATCTAATTTAAAGTCTTCTTAACTTCTTTACCCAAACACTTGTGGTCTTTTCCTAAGTTTTTGAGCCTTGAAGGTATTTATCTAAAACTAATCATTCTTCTGTATCAATGTCCTAAATCCCATTCTGTGCTCCCATTTCTTACACAGTTTTTCAATCTTACCTCTGGGCTCAGGTTCTGTCTGGATTTTTGGACTGAGGTACTCTGGTTTTCTGAAAAAGAAGAGATGTCTACTTTCTATTCCAGTAGAGCTCAGGGTCTGTATAATCTCCCTCTTCCCATTCTCACTGCTGTCCTTCACATCAAGAATCACCACTATCAGAGGCCTCAGTCCTGTACAAAATACAAAGAGAAGAAAACAAAAATGACAACAGAACTTTCCTATACAAGGCTTTTTTCTGTCTCTTTTTATTGCTTTTATTTCCATCTTTTGTTTTCTGACAGTCATGACAATGACAAGGAGTAAAGAACAACAAGTCCAAACTTATCTACACCAAGGGACTTCTTTATCTACACCACCTCCTGGACTTCAGTAAATGCTAAATCTTTGGGTAAGGTGTTTAGAAGTGGACGTGGCGTTCTCGTGTCAATATGTACCTCATGAAAAATAATGTGCAAAGAAGTGAAAAACTTGATATACTAATATTGGCAATAGCGGAAATAAATATATTTAATAAACAGTGTTTCAATCAAAATACGTAATTCATTCGTAAATGGCATTTAAAATAAAATTTTGTGCAAATAGCATTTGAAGTATCAAAATAAAGTGACCAGTCCTGTATATAGTTATTCCAAAAAAACTCCTTCAGTAAAGTGAGAAGGACTATAAATAGTGCTCCAAACAATATGTGCAAACATAAACCAGTCCTTGGTATAATAATGCTGAACGAAAAAGATTTAATCTGATGTGGCCAAAAGGTCATGCAGTGTGCCCGGTGTCTCCACATGTGATCCCCCTCTCTTTGCTCCACTCACCAGAGATCTCTCCCCTATAGGGGTAACCAGCATTCACAGCCCTTCCTGGCTGTATCTAGATATCCAGGTCCACCGATAGAGCTGTCTCTATATATCCAGGTCCACAAAGAAACTGCCTCTTCTTCCAATCTCACATGTCTCCCAGCCAGGTAGGTCAGCTCCTCTCCACTATGTACTGCCAGGACTATTATTTTTACGAGGTACATATTAACATGAGTAGCACCACATCCACTTCTAAATACCATACCCATTCCTGAATCCTGGCCCTACCTTGGTAGCAGTCACAGTGGGGGCAGCAGCTACACATACACGCCAATTTCTGTCCATAGTGTTGATTTTTCTACCCAATATCAATGCTAAATCATCGTTCAGGGCTGCCACTAAAAATTGTGGGGTGTCATAGATTCTAACCGACAGACTCCCCCCTTCCAGCCTAACCCCCCCCCTAATCTAACCCATCAGCATGGATCCCCAGTACATATAGATTTCCCATTCCAATTCTAAACCCCCAGCATGGATTCCCAGTACAGAACCCCCCAGACACCCCCTCCCAGCATAGCCCCTTAGTAGAGACCTCCCAATGCAAACACCCCCCAGTACAGGCCCAATCAATAAAAGCACCCTCCAATTACACATACAATCCAATGATAACACCAAACAAACATCCAAAAGTCCAATAAAATTTGATGGTAACATTTATACATTACCGAATAAAGCCAACACATTTTGGAAGCCAAATAGATCAGAGCTATAAAACAAGTACAAATACAAAGATACCCTTAAACTTTTATATTAGATTTGCACTTGTTTGGTAGCCCTGATGAAGGGAGTGTGTTTGGCCCCAAAATGCATTGGTTTAAGTCTGCAATTAATCAATTTTAACAGGAAATTACCTTGCACTCTTGGATGTTTGTTTGGCGCTCTTATAAGATTACGTGTGTGGATTGTCAACTCTAGATCTTTTCCTTTTTTTCTGAGGGTGGTCCCCATTTTATGGAGTGCTGCCAAAACAGAGCTCAGTGCCCAGTGCCCAGTGCCCAGTGCCCAGTGATGATTTCAGTGACCCTTAGAAAATCCAAATCTAACACCCTGTTTGTTATTGTGCTTGGACCCCCTAATTACAGACCACCATCCCAGCCTAATCCCCCAGTACAGACTCCCTTACTACATAAATCCCCAATACAGATCCCCCCAGTACAGACCTCCCTGTACAGACACTCCTCAGTACTGACTCCCTAGTACAGACATCCTCCAGTACAGACCCCCTGTTCAGACTCCTCTAGTGCAGATCTGCTTGCTAATCAACCACAGTTCAGAGTAAGTGAAGTCCTCTCCTCGTCTCTGTCATGTGCTCGGAGTCGAGGAGGGGCCTTCCCTTGGCTCTGAACTGCCCCCATTATATTGCATACAGCACAGCTTCTACTTGTCTGACAGCAACAAAAAAATAAACATGTCAGGTGGCCATCTGGTTGGCACCTTCAGAGTTCCAGTGCCTAGTGCACACAACATGTCCCCAAGTGTACCACTGCCCAAGCACCATCAGCTAAGCAGTAGAGATCAGAGACAGAGAGCGGACCATTTACTGGTTTTTGGGATCAGGTAGAGTAAACTCTTCATGCTTTAGATTTTGACAATGGAATTAAATTCTGGCCTTCCCCACCAGATTGATAGAGAAGAAGTATAGAACCTTAATTAAATTGTCGGGAGCCCCAGATTGGGGTGGGGGTACTCTACCTGCTTCCAAAAATGAGTAAATGGTCCCCTCTCTGTACCTGACCCCTGCTGTTGAACTTATGGGGCCTGGGGAACTTTCATTTAGTTCCTAAGAGCCACAGCCTCTGAAATTACCATGCACATTACCAAAAGGTATTTGAAGAGCCCCATCTGCAACCTGGGTCATCTTTTGAACTGATTGGGCCTGGGCTTCGCACAGAAACACAGGCTCTTCTCCCTTATCAGCAGCCATGGAGAAGCATCCGTCCACTGGTATCTGCATAAGTTAAATTTTATATAAAAAACAAACCTTATCAATATGCTAATCTTAATGGGCAGGAAATTTCTCATGTGTTCCTTCAAAGGTCTGACAGCCCCAGACTGAGTCTAACCATACACCAGGATAATTGCATTCAAAAATAATAGTTTTTGGAACATTCATTTCATTTTTTTAATGGTTAGTGAAGTAAAATCAGCATTTGGTTTTCACCAAAGTGATGAGAAATTTCAAAAGATAAGTTTAAAAAAAAATGTCTCCAAAGAACGAATTTATTTTTGTAAATGTGGTTTTTATTAATAAAAAAAATCATACATATTGTGATACGCATGTTCTAGGCACAAATAAATCTGTTTAATAATTCTGGGATTCCTTTTAAGTAGCAGGTCTGAATAGAATTATAAGGGCTTTCAATTAAATTAGTTGACTCAATGATGGCAAAATTGAATGTTCTAACCAATTAATTTTTCAGATTGCAGAACTGCCAGAGAGAGCAAACTGTGCCTGCATGAATAAGGAATGAAGCTGAGTGTTTCTTCATAAGTATCCAGGACCACACATCCAAAGCCTGTCCTGCCATCTGCATGTTAATGTATTGAGGACTCTGTAATGTATTTTGGTTTAGGTTTTGGCAAAAGTCAGTAAAGGCCAACCAAGTCTGGCCAAACACGGATTTTTTATTTAAATCAGCCAACTGGCTTATCCAAAAAATACGAACTGATTCCCCCATCCACACATTTGAGGTGGATGAGGGAATCCCTCCACTGCGCTATTGTATTCTAGACTCCTCCACTGCCAGAATACACTGACCAGCACTGCAGCCATTTGGCTGCAAGCACTGATTGAGCGATAAAATATAGACAGTCACACAGGGGGTCATTTACTATAGAGCTGCGGCACTAATTAGCACTAATTAGCACGAAAACGGTATTCACTATAGCGCTGGTGAGAAAATACTCCCAAAATCGAATTTACTATAGTTCCCTAAAACCAAATAGCGCCCAAACCCTTACTCTGCTAAAACCTGGAGAATTGCACATGGAAATAATGTTTAGAGCATGATATAATTGCCTAAATGGTACTGAAATATGCGGTATATTATTTAAAGATAATCTGCTTTTAAACTGTGTGAAAAAGTGATTTCTACACTGAAATATCTTTAAAAGTCTGAGAAGTGAAAAATTCCCAGTTTTGAACAATTAGGTGCCAACACAACTGAGCATGCTCAGACCTGAAAATAACTCTCATTTTAACTCAAGTGTCTTTTTTAGCCGGCGCTATAGTAAATACCAAAATGAGAGCTAATTAGAGAGCATTTTTTTAAAATGAAAATCTGCTCTATTTTAGTCAAAATGAAGTTTCAGCCATTGGTTCTAATGGAACAATTGTAACTTTCACAAAAAAAACCTTTTAATGTTGAGATGAAATGTATCTTTCTGAAATAAAGATACATTTGTAAAATAAATTTTCCTTTGCAACATTGTTGCTTCTACTTAAAATATTTTGATTTTAAGAATACTAGAATGTGGAATGTTTTGATGTTTTGATAAAATATATTTTTCTCTGTCACTTTCACTTGTTTCTCTCCATCTCACAACAATCTTTACCCCAAACTCACACAGGTGTCTTTATAATCCACAAACAATACCATTGCTGATGCAAATTTAAAATGAATCACAATTTTTTGTGCCCTTTTTTTTTTTTTTTCCAAATATTCACAATTTGAGCCCAAAAAATGTGATATGTGTACCAACATCAGAAATCAAAATGTAATTCCCAAAAATTTGAGGGTAATATTCTACTCTCACCCACAAAAAAACACCAAATATCACAGAATAAATCAAGAAGAATAAGTAATTGGGTATTTAATTCCATCACTTGTATGTCCAAAGAAATGCAGTATTTATGTGTATTTATGTGTAGCTTTGTGTAGGAGGTTCTCACATGTGGCAACTCTGTGCCTTAGAGGTTAGAACTTCTGCTTAGCATCTCTGAGGGTGTGGGTTCAACTCCCAATCCATGTTGCTTCATGTGGAGAAGTTGTCTCATCTCCCAGGTCCTATAACTATGTCTAAATGTAGTATTTATGTGTAGAAGGGTTCCACCACCATTGTAATGCCCCGTACACATGGTCGGACATTCCGACACCAAAATCCTAGGTTTTTTTTTTGACGGATGTTGGCTCAAACTTGTCTTGCATACACATGGTCACACAAAGTTGTCGGAAAATCCAATCATTCTGAACGCGGTGACGTAAAACACATACGTCGGGACTATAAACGTGGCAGTAGCCAATAGCTTTCATCTCTTTATTTATTCTGAGCATGCGTGGAACTTTGTCCGTCGGATTTGTGTACACACAATCAGAAATTCCGACAACGGATTTTGTTGTCGGAAAATTTTATAGCAAGCTCTCGAACTTTGTGTGTCGGAAAATCCGATGGAAAATGTGTGATGGAGCCTACACACGGTCGGAATTTCCGACAACAAGGTCCTATCACACATTTTCCGTCGGAAAATCCGACCGTGTGTACGGGGCATAAGTCTTTTCCAGATACGCTATTTAGCCAAAAGTATTGGGACGCCTGCCTTTACACACACATGAACTTTAATGGCAGCCCAGTCTTAGTCCGTAGGGTTAAAATTTGATTTGGCCCACCCTTTGCAGCTAGAACAGCTTCTGGGAAGGCTGTCCACAAGGTTTAGTGTGCCTATGGGAATGTTTGATCATTCTTCCAGAAGTGCATTTGTGAGGCCAGGCACTGATGTTGGATGAGAAGGCCTGGCTCGCAGTCTCTACTCTAATTCAGCCAAAGAGTGTTCTATCGGGTTGAGGCCAGGACTCTGTGTAGGCCAGTCAAGTTTTGCCACCCAAAACTTGCTCATCCATGTCTTTATGGACCTTGCTTTGTGCACTGGTGTGCAGTCATGTTGGAACAGGAAGGGGCTTTCCCCAAACTGTTCCCACAAAGTTGGGAGCATGAAATTGTCCAAAATTTATTGGTATGCTGATGCCTTAAAAGTTCCCTTAACTGGAACTAAGAGGCCAAGTCCAACCCCTGAAAAACAACCCCACACCATAATCCCCCCTCCACTATTTGGACCAGTGCACAAAGCAAGGTCCATAAAGACATGGATGAGGGAGTTTTGGGTGGAGGAACTTGACTGGCCTGGACAGAGTCCTGACCTCAACACAACAGAACACCTTGGGGATGAATTAGAGAGGAGACTGTAGGTCAGGCCTTCTCGTCCAACATCAGTGCCTGACCTCACAAATGCACTTGGAAGAATGGTCAAGCATTCCCATAGACACACTCCTAAACCTTGTGGACAAGAAGAGTTGCAGCTGTTATAGCTGCAAAGGGTGGGCCCAAATGAGTTTTGAACCCAATACTAATACTGGGATGCCATTACAGTTCATGTGCATTTAAAGGCAGGCGTCCCAATACTTAGGCCAATATATTGTATATTGCTTGTGACACTGAGCATGGCTACAGTATGAACTTAGGGCTGGTTCACACCACAGAGATGCAGAGAACATGCGTGGGGCTGCCTGGTGGCTTAGTGGGTAGCAGTTCTGTCTAGCAGCACCTGGGATGTTGGTTCAATTCCCCAACGTCCTAATCATTGTGTTGAAGTTTATATGTTCTCCCTGCGTGGGTTTCTCCCCACAATCCAAAGACATGCTGGCAGATTATTTGTCTCCTGTTGAAATAGGTTCTAATGTAAGAAAGTTAATTTTGGACTTTAGATTGGAAGCTCATTGCAGCCAGGGACTGATGTTAATGTTTATTAGCACTAATCATGCCCAGGGACTTGGACATTTCAAATTTTAGGGTTTACACTGCACAGGTACATATGCTTAGAAAACTGTTGCTTTGTTTATGTGGATGCAAATGGACTTTTTATCTTTGTCCTGTAGTTGGAGATTTGATGCACATAGCCAAGGCTAACACAGTTGCGAATACTACTATTTGTTCCTGCTCATTAGGTGCAATCACTTTAGACATACATGAAGAGACAGATTGAAAGATACTGGTAGGCGTGTACTTCTATTGGGCGTGTACTTCTATTGGGTGTGTCAGTGTGCTAACAATACAACCTCTCTTATATAAAGGCCTGCAGTAGGGGGTTCATTTGGCCTGAGAAGGTCAGGTTTTTTGCTGTGATTTGTGGGGAGGAGGGCTAAAATCTTCCTTACGGAGTGCTGCTCGGCTTCCTAACTTAAGATCAGGTGTCATATTTGCCTAGGTTTTGAGTTGGGGTGTTCTGGGGGCCCCTCTTCTGGGGGGGACCCCCAGATAAACGAGAGGCCAAAGAAAGGCAGAACCAAAAAAGGACGTCACCATGTCGCGAGGTCCGATGCGTTTGCGAAATTCTATGAGAATCCAGGTAAAGCCTGAATATCGTGGTGAAGTGGGTCTGAAGATGATTGCTGTGGATGTTTTACAGAAGTTGCTGAATTTACAGATCAGTGATATATTTGCTCTCCAAGATTTTGTGGTCACTGGTCAATACGATGTTTCTTTTCATACTGAGGATACCTGCCAAGCTGCATATGAGAAATGGGTGAAGGCGGATCTGGGAGGAAATTTGCTAACTAAGAAGATGGATGTCAGTTTATTGTTTGATCCTGAATTGAAGACCATGACTGTACATTGTTATAATCCTTTTTTGGAGCCGGAATTGGTGAGACAATTTTTGTTGCGGTATTGTGTGGGGGCTGATCGAGGAGAGAAGCTTTATAACCAGTATGGCATGTATAGAGGTAAACTGCGTTCTAAAGTACGCATGAAGAGGGACGCATCAGGTTTTTGTGGAGTGTGTCACCCTCCCCCGGCCTTTATCATTGCTGGGGAGCGGTGTACTGTTTTCTATTCTGGGCAACCCCAGGGGGGTTACTGCAGGGGGTGCTTTCAGTATGGAAATATTTGTGAGGACTGCCTTTCTAAGCTTTGCTGTAGAGTGTGCTTGAAGCCGGGACACAATGCAGCGGAGTGCAAGGAAAAGAAATGTGATCTGTGTGGTTCAGGGGAGCATATGGTCAGAAACTGTCCGAAAATAGTGGGGAGGAAGATGTTCTCATATGCGGAGGCTGTGCAGAGATAGCGGTTTACAGGGCAGAATGTGAGCCGAGAACTGGAGGAGCAGGAGACTGAGCGGGCGGATGACGGGAGTGAGCAGGTGGCCGGCACGGAAGGTGGAAAGGCGCCGACCCCCCCAAACGCTGAAAACCCCGGTAGTAGCTCCAAGGAAGGTGTCGGACAGGAACTGCAAGGGAGTATGGGTAAAAGTGGAGTGAATATTAATCTAACAGAGGGGGATAATGAGATGCAGGTTAGTGAGGCGGAAGAAGCTGTGGTGGATAAAGGCATGGAGGGAGGGGGGGAGGGAGGTGAGTGAATTTTGTGAAGAACTGATCGCTTTGATAAAACAGGTGGAGGCAGAACAGGAGAGTCAATATGTAGATGAGGAGCTTGGTGAGTGGGCTGAGGATATGGAGGTGCTGGAGGTGAAGGAGGAAGGAGGGGTCAGGATCAAAAGACCTTTTAATGGCTACCCAAAGACCAGGGCCTGAGGTGGAGCAGGAGAGTGAGGCTAAATGGGACTTGTCTCTGGGTTCGAGCCCAGGTGGTGGTGGGTGTGTACTGCTAAGACTTAAGTATGGATTCACAAGTGTCAGCTGGTTCAAGTGGAGCAACATCACCATTGGGCTTGGTAGGTTCACCTGCCATGCAATATTTGGAGAGTGAATCAGTTGATCCTCTTGTAAAAGGTACAGGGAACAGAAGTGGAAAACAGCTTCCTGATGGAGGGGTTTAGTGTGTTCTGCAGGATTTTTTTGATCCTTCTCATGGCTTTGTCTATATGTTGTGTGAATGTACGTTCGATTGGATCTGTCTATCGTCGTGCAGCTGTTTTGTCTGTGTTGGCTAAGATTGAGTGTGATGTCTTGTGTTTGCAAGAGTGTGGCTTGTGGTATGCTCCAGGCCATGGGGACTGGTCTGCAGGACCAGCGATTTGGTCTTGTGCTGCGAAAAATAGTGAAGGGGTGGGGGTGCTCTTTAAAAACCCAGAAATTAAAGTTGAATCATGGGAGGAAGTGGTGATAGGAAGAGTTCTGAGTGTAATGTTTACCTACCTGGAAGAATCCTTTAAGTTGGTATGTGTTTATGCACCAGTGCGAAAAAATGCCAGGATGGATTTGTTGGAAATTTTGAGGCTCCACCTTGTGTGGAGAGGAAAGACCATTGTTGCTGGAGACTTTAATTTTATTAGGACTGCTGAAGATAGAGTAGGCCAAGGTGAAAGCCAGACCGATGTCAGCAGCACAGCTTTTAATGCAATTTTGCAGGATTTTTGTTTGCAGGATGGAGCGGTTTGCTACTATGGAAATGGTAAAGCCCCAGCAACCTTTTTTTCAGATAAGGGAAGTGTGAAATCCCGAATTGACCTTATTTTAGGTTCCAGGGCACTGAAGGTCGCAGAGTGGAAGCAATGGGAGGTGTCTTTCTCCGACTACCAGGTTTTGGTGGGCAAGTTTATTTTTGATCAAGATGTCAAGACTGGGAGAGGAATCTGGAAATTAAATAATCTGTTATTGGAAGACCAAGGGATTTTTGATAAGTTTGCTCTGCAATATAAAGTGTGGTTGGGAAGGAAGGGGGATTTTGAATCCTTTTTCAAGTGGTGGGACTGGCTGAAGGAGCGAATCAAGCTCTTCTTTCTTCAAGCAGGAGTAAAGAAGGCAAGAGAAACAAGAAGGGAGGGCTCTCAAGCATAGGTTGAGATTCCTGCTTAAATTAAGGCAGGGAGGCTAGGAGTTAGAAGAGGGGATTGGAAAGCTTTGTGAGGAGATAAAGAGAGCTTGGGTGATGAGAGGGAAGAAGCTAATCTTCCAAGCTAAAGTGAAGGACATGGAGGAAGGGGAGACATGTTTGGTGATGGAGGCGGTGAGTGAGTTTTATACAGATTTGTTTGCAGGCGGACGTGGAGTAAGTGCTGAGGAGATGCGAAAGTATTGCGAGAAAGTGGATGCAAGATTGTCTGAGGAGGATAGGTTTGGTATGTGTGTGGTTGTGTCTGAGGAGGAAGTGAGGCGAGTGATAGATGGGATAAACTGGAATAAGACACCTGGGAAGGATGGGTTGACTGTTGAGTTCTTTTGTAAAGCGTGGGAGATGATGAAGATTGAGGTGTGTGAGTTGGTGAGGCTGGTGTTTGAAGTGGGGGAGATGCCAAAGTCCTTAAGGGAGGGGGTGATTACCCTCATCTATAAAAAAGGCGACAAGAGAGACATTTGGAATTGGCGGCCAATTACACTGTTGAACGTTGACTACAAGATTGTGGCAAGATTGATTGCCGATCGAGTCAAGCTTGTGATTGGCGAAGTGATTGGGGAGCAGCAGGTGTGTGCGGTTCCTGGTCGACGAATTTCCGACAATCTATCGTTACTGAGGGATGTCGTATACTACGCGCAATCTAACAACTTGCCGTGCCTTCTAGAGTCGATTGACCTTGAAAAGGCCTACGACAAAGTCTCCCATCAGTTTCTGTTTCAGATTCTGGAGGTCCTAGGGTTTCCGGACCAGCTGATGAAGGTTATCAGAGGACTATACAAAGGTGTCTCAAGTCAGGTTTTGGTCAACGGTACCCTAGGGGGGAGTATCCCTGTGATGTCTGGTGTTAGGCAGGGGTGCCCTCTATCGCCTTTGATGTTCATCTGTGTGATGGAGCCATTACTGAGTGCAGTGAAGGACAAGGCATTCAAGGGTGTGTTTTTGCCTGGCAGTGGTGGAAGGAATGTGAAAGTGTTGGGGTACATGGATGATGTTGTGTTGGTGGCTGGTGGAATGGCTGATGTGCGGCGTGGAAGATTGCAGGGGAGTCTGTTCTGCAGTGTGTCTGGGATGAGTGTGAATTGGAGTAAGTGTCAGGTGTGTAGTGTGGGCCGTGAGGTGGGGGGGAATGAGGGACGCAGTCAGAAGGTGGAGAGGATGCAGGTGCTGGGTGTGTGTTTTGCCAGAGAGTTGAAGGGAAGTCGCAGTTTTCAGAAGGTGACTGAGTGAGTGGAGGAAAAGTTGTCTATGTGGCGGATGCGTGAATTGTCCTGCACCGGGAAAGTTCTGATCATCAAGTCAGTGATCCTTCCGATTATGTTGTATGTGTCTGTTATATTCCCGCCTCCTGATGACTGGGTGAGGAAGATGACGAGGCCACTGCTCTTGTTCTTTTGGGGAGGGAGGATGGAGAAGTGTGCAAGGGAGAAGATTACTAAACCAAGGGCTAAAGGTGGCTTTGGACTTCCAAAGATCGGGGACTTTTTGATGCTGCATTACTGGGTGACGTTGATAAGGACCCTAAGAGGTAATGGAATCGGGAAGGAGATGATGTAGTACCTTGGAGGAAGATTGTTTACAAGATGGAGACTCTATAGGCGGGCCCTGGAAAAGCCACAGGCATGGGTCGTTCCTCAGTATTTTTTGGTCCTAACCAAGATCTGGGAAGGATGGAGGTTGGGGGGTCTGGGGAGGGAGGTTGGTGATAAAAAGAAACTTAAAGCTTGGATTGCTGGGGAGATTTTTCCTAATTGGATACACTACTTAAAGCGGGGGTCCACCTATCTATCGTTTTTTTTTTTTTTTTGAGTTAATTCACAAACTTTTCTTTTCAGCATTACATACTCACATATTGTGTGTAATATGTCCGCCTGTGTCAGATTTCGTCAGAAAGAATAACTTATATTATTCAATGCAGGCGGTTTCCATCTTCATTGTGGCCATTTGAAGCCCACAAGCATTTATTTCCTGGATGTGGTGAATGCTGTGCTCCCAGCATTCACTGCTCGTTCCCGCACATGCTCAGTGGCATCCTGGGAAGCCTGAGACTAGCTCCCAGGAGTCTGGGAGAGGCTAGAAACATGCCTACTCCCATGGGAGGAGAACCAGGAAGTGCAAAGAAGAATAGAAAAATAAAAGGTAATTACGGCAATTTAAATTTTTTTAAACGGCATGTCAGCATCTAGGCAAGGAAGAGAGTACATACAGGTATTGTTCAAAATTTGGGTGGAACCCCGCTTTAAGAGATAAGGAAAGTGTGCAAATCTGGAAGAGTATGAGCACAAGAGTGACTAACCGTCAAAGGGACATATCCTGGATGACCTTTATGGGGTGTCTGACGACCATGAGTTTTATGAAAAGTAGGGATTTGGTAAGATCGGAGTTGTGTCCAAGGGGGGGCTGTGGGGGAGTGGAGGACGTGTTCCACGTGTTTTGGAACTGTGTCTTCGCTAAAGAAGTGCTGGGAAAGTTGAAGAGCTTCCTGAGAGAGGTGGTGGGGGTGGTTTTTGTAAGGGAGGAAATGGTGGTTCTGGGTTTGTGGAGATTGGAGAAAAATGCAGCCAGAAAGGTGTGGTGCTTTTCTGTTGTCTACAAGGAAGTAATGTGGGATGTTAGGAATATATGGGTAGGAAGGAAGAGGTTAATTTCTGTAGAAGATGCGGTGAGGATATTTTTGGCTAGGATATATATTGTTTATCTTTTTGATGTGAAAGGTATGGGGGAGGAAGAAGCTGGGAGATATTGGAAGAGGGATAAGTGGAATGTCTTTTGATATATTTGCATGATTAAGATGTGCTCGGTATTATTAATTTGTTTGGTCATATGATGTGAAGGATGCAGTCACTAAGTACTGACAGTATATGTGTGTTGTTGTCCATTTACTGAATTGACAAAAAATTCTTGTGCATTTTTTCAATCAAAAGTGGGTTTATGTGGCCATGCTGTCAATGTTGTGCATGTATTGTTCCTGTCTGATCATGCAAACATTGTTTGGAAGCATCTGCTGACCTACTCTTTTTGATTTCGTTGTTTAATCGTGTACACCAAAATGCAGCTTCCAGCAGAACATGGTCACCAATGTATGTATGTATGTGTGGATTGTGGGCTGGTGGTGGGTGTTTTGAATAAGTCTTTTAACATTATGTTGGAATGCTTTGTAAGAATGACTGTTAAGTATGTTTCTATAATCTTGCAGATAAGAATGTGATGTATTGCCCGCTATACACTGAAATTAAAGCTGTGACCACGCTAAGGTTTTGTCAAATTTTAGATTGTAAGCTCCTATGAGCAGGGCCCTTAAAATCCCATTGCTAAATGTAGCACCATATATCCCATTCAAATTTTTTTGAAGCTAGCAAATTAATGTAACTTTTTTTTTGTTTGTTTTTCTGCTGGTAAAATAAAAGTACATTAATGAGATTTGGTGGTGTATCTTTAGTTTTTGTGGGTGGTGGTTTTGGGAAAGTGCAATATCTCTTATATTTTATTTCAATATGTATTTGTGCACCAAAAAACTAATCTCTTTGCCCTGGTTCACATTGATGCTACTTTAAAATCGCGCTACTTCACTTGAAGTAGCACGATTTCAAAGTAGCGAGGTCAGCGTGATTTCAGGTGCTACTTGATAGACATCCGTGTGGCTTCATACACAAATGTCTATTGAAGTTGCACCTGAAATCGCAAAAGTAGTGCAGGAACTACTTTAGCAAATTGGTGCGGTGCCACAAAAAAATTGTTGCATCGATTGGAACAGTGCCATTGCTGCCAATAGTTATGTGATTTGATCTCTCAGATCGCATGACAAATCACTCCAATGTAAACCTAGGCTTCTGCACACCTGCAAGTTAATGATAAAGGTGGAATCTTTAGATTTAACAGCTGTGGAGAATTGCAGGTAATGAATTCAGATGGTGGATAGGCAGTGTGGTATGTGTCAGCTTTAGTTCACATTGGTGCGATTTGACATGTCAAAGCGGTGACAATTGCACTGTTTTAATTGGTGCGACTTTGGGGTGCAATTTGTATTGATATCAGAAACCTGCACAGATGTCTCTGAAATTCCCCCTGCAGTCGGGACTGACACGTGGGAATGAAAGTGGTTGATTTCAGCTGAATGATTTCCTCCTGCTGCTAACCCAGGGACACCATTTCTTATAGAACACCTTTAAACATCATAAGTAGAAATACAAATTTGCATATCTGCAAATAAACAAAAATAATAAAATTCTAATAGTGGTTGCGATCAAATATTTGCAGCAGCGATCAAAAGAGTGTGGTTTCGCCTTCTGACCCAGAAATAAGTCATTGTAATCACCCAGAAGTCCCTGTGCTGGTCAAGATCTCCATCTAGGTGGACATGGGGAGGTCCCTCTTTAGCAAAGAGGAGGTGCTGCTCATTTTCCGGATAAGGGTATGATAGAGTTGCCACCTCATCCCTTTAAACCCGAACATATATGAATTACACAGGTTCTGAGGCTAATTTAATTCAGATAAGACACCAAGTGAGTTTAATTACCACCTTAATCAGCCACAGAACCGGTCTAATTAATATGTGTTCGGGTTTAAAGGGATGAGGTGGCAACCATAGGGTATGATATGTACTTGTGCTTAATCAATGCGGGGGTGGATTTGGTAGTTAGATTTGGTGTGGGTGGGGTTCATTGATTTGTTTGGCATCCCCACACATTTGCTTCTGGCCCATGTGCACACATCACTTCCTGCATTTGTTCTGCTGATGTAAATGCAAGTATAAATGAGAGCTCCTTTCTATTAAAATATATATGACTTGTTTCACAGTTGGGCGACTTTTTGACCTCCGAGTTGCTTGACAAGTTGTACCCCATGATTCTCAATGAGAACTAGGGATGCGTTGAACATCCCTAGTTCGGCTCGCAGCAGAACATGCGAACAGATAAAAAATGTGTGCAAACACCATTAAAACCGCTTCCCGCCCGCTGTACGCCAAATGACGTCCTCGGCTTTGAGCGGGGATATCTGAGTGATGCCTGTAGCTACAGGCATCATCCAGATATCGTCTTTTAGCTTTTAGAGCCGGCGAATCTGCACACCATAATAATGATCATAGCAACTGTTCCGCTGCTTGATCGTTCTTACGGGAGGCGAGAGGATGTCCCCCCTCCTGCCGCCCTCCGGTGCTTGTACCAACTCACTGCTACGATCGGTGAGTCGGCCACAGGATCTGCCAGCCCTGGATGTTTAGCATAGAGATTTTCGACGGACCAGATGGTCGCTGGAGTCTCTATGATCGTTCGGAGGCCGGGCGTGATGTTATGACGTCACGCCCAGCCTCTGTATTAAAAAAAACGGCGCCGCTTTGGCTGGAAAGCGGAGATCGTTTTTCTTTCTTTTTTTTTTTTTTCAGGCTTCTAAGCCTAGAGGTGAGATGTGGGGTCACTGTAAAGAGCACCTGTCATGCTTATTCCTATTACAAGGGATGTTTACATTCCTTGTAATAGAAACAAAAGTGATCAAAAATTTTTTTGGGGGAAAAAAAGTCTCAAGCTAAAATAAAAAAAGTAAAATTAACAATAAAAAAAAAATGTTTTAAAGCGCCCCTGTCCCCATGAGCTCGCATGCAGAAGCGAACACATACATAAGTCCCGCCCACATATGAAAACGGTGTTCAAACCACACATGTGAGGTGTCGCCGCGAACGTTAGAGCGAGAGCAATAATTTTGCTCCTAGACCTCCTCTGTAACTCAAAACATTGAACGAGCATGTGCAATTTTAAAGCGTGACATGTTGGGTATCTATTTACTCGCTGTAACTTCATCTTTCACATTATGCAAAAACATTGGGTTAACTTTCTTGTTTTGTTTTTTTTAAAGCCCAAAACTGTTTTTTTTTCCTAAAAAAATGCATTCGAAAAATTGCTGCGCAAATATCGTGCTGGATAAAAAGTTGCAATGACCGCCATTGTATTCTCTAGGGTCTCTGCTAAAAAAACATATATAATGTTTGAGGGTTCTATGTAATTTTCTAGCAAAAAAATTATGATTTTTACATGTAGAAGAGAAATGTCAGAATTAGCCTGGTAGGCAAGCGGTTAAAGTCTATGGGACACGTACACGAATAATCAAAAGTGCTAATTTTAAAGGTTAATATGCAAGTTATTGTCATAAAATGTGTTTGGGGACCTGGGTCCTGCCCCAGGGGACATGGATCAATGCAAAAAAAGTTTTAAAAATTGCTGTTTTTTCGGGAGCAGTGATTTTAATAATGCTTAAAGTGAAACAATAAAAGTGTAATATCCCTTTAAATTTTGTACCTGGGGGGTGTCTATAGTATTCCGGTAAAGGGGCGCATGTTTCCCGTGTTTAGAACAGTCTGACAGCAAAATGACATTTCAAAGGAAAAAAAGTCATTTAAAACTACTAACGGCTAATAATGAATGCCGGTCCGACAATAAACATAAAAGTTCATTGATAAAAACGGCATGGGAATTCCCCACAGGTCTGGTATGGATATTAAGGGGAAGCCCGCCCCAAAATTAAAAAAAATGGTGTGGGGTCCCCCTCAAAATCCATACCAGACCCTTATCCGAGCATGCAACCTGCCAGTCCGCAGGAAAAGAGGGGGGATGAGAGAGCACCCCCCCTCCTGAACCGTACCAGGTCACATGCCCTCAACATTGGGAGGATGCTTTGGGGTAGCCCCCCAAAACACCTTGTCCCCATGTTGATGGGGACAAGGGCCTCATCCCCACAACCCTTGCCCGGTGGTTGTGGGGGTCTTATCGGAATCTGGAAACCCCCTTTAACAAAGGGACCCCTAGATCCCGGCCCTCCACCCTGTGTGAAATGGTAAGGGGGTACAAAAGTGTCCCTACCATTTCACAAAAAAAGTGTCAAAAATGTTAAAAATGACAAGAGACAGTTTTTGACAATTCCTTTATGTAAATGCTTCTTCTTTCTTCTATCTTCTATCTTCTTTCTTCTATCTTCTATCTTCTATCTTCCTTCGGTTTCTTCCCCCATCTTCTTTTTCTTCTGGTTCTTCTGGTTCTTCTGGTTCTTTCTCCGGTGTTCTCGTCCGGCATCTTCCTCCGCTGTGTCTTCTTATCTTCTTCTCCTTGGGCCGCTCCGCATCCATGATGGCATGGAGGGAGGCTCCCGCTGTGTGACGCTTCTCCTCTTCTGACAGTTCTTAAATAACGGAGGGCGGGGCCACCCGGTGACCCTGCCCTCCTTTATTTAAGAACCGTCAGAAGAGGAGAAGCGTCACACAGCGGGAGCCTCCCATCCCATCATGGTCGGATAAGGAGCGGCCCAGAAGACGAAGGGAAGAAGACGCCGGCACCACGAAGAAAGATGCTGGATGAGAACACCGGGGGAAGAACCAGAAGATCCAGAAGAACCAGAAGAAGAAGATGGAGGAAGAAACCGAAGGAAGATAGAAGATAGAAGAAAGAAGATAGAGGATAGAAGATAGAAGAAAGAAGATGCATTTAAATAAAGGAATGGTCAAAAACTGTCTCTTGTCATTTTTAACATTTTTGACAGTTTTTTTGTGAAATGGTTACCATTTCACACAGGGGGAGGGCCGGGATCTGGGGGTCCCCTTGTTAAAGGGGGCTTCCAGACTCCAATAAGCCCCCCCGCCCGCAGACCCCCACAACCACCGGGCAAGGGTTGTGGGGATGAGGCCCTTGTCCCCATCAACATGGGGACAAGGTGTTTTGGGGGCTACCCCAAAGCACCCTCGCAATGTTGAGGGCATGTGGCCTGGTACGGTTCAGGAGAAGGGGTGCTCTCTCGTCCCCCCCTCTTTTCCTGCGTGGGGTTTCCCTTAAAATCCATACCAGACCTGAAGGGTCTGGTATAGATTTTGAGGGGAACCCCTTGCCATTTTTTTTTAATTTTGGCCGGGGTTCCCCTTAATATCCATACCAGACCTGAAGGGCCTGGTATGGAATTTAGGGGGACCCCCACGTCATTTTTTTTTACATTTTGGTTCGGGGTTCCCCTGTGGGGAATTCCCATGCCATTTTTATCAATGAACTTTTATGTGTATTGTTGGACCGGCAATTCATTAATAGCCGCAAGTAGTTTTAAATGACTTTTTTTCCTTTGAAATGTCATTTTGCTGTCAGACTGTTCTAAACACGGGAAACATGCGCCCCTTTACAGGCATACTATAGACACCCCCAGGTGCGAAATTTAAAGGAATATTACACTTTTATTGTTTCACTCAAAGCATTATTAAAATCGCTGCTTCCGAAAAAACTGACTTTTTAAAAAAAAATGTTGGCATTGATCCATCTCCCCTGGGGCAGGACCCAGGTCCCCAAACACTTTTTATGGCAAAGAACTTTAATATAAGCCTTCAGTGAGAACTTTGGATTTTGCAGGTTCGAGCCCCATTGATTTCCACTATTACAGCATATGTGATCTGACAGGCTTTATTGCTGGCAATAGCGCTGCTTTCTGAGAGTTGAAGTCTTTCTGGCCTTTTTTGAGAGTTATTTTTTGGTACTGCAGGAGAATTTTTTGGCGCTATAGTAAATGACCCCCACAATGACTGATCACTAATTGATCACTAGATCAACTCCTTTCCAACAGTAATGGCCATACATGGATTGAAATTTTGATCCGTGTATGGCTAGCTCAACCCTTTAAATCCTTGCAAACTATTTAAAACCCTGCCAAAAAAGGAGAACCTTTAGGTGGCGCCTGCCTCTGTGTATTCACTCTAAATTGTGTAAAAAATTATATCAAACCAAAAGGTAAGTTGCCCCTTTAAGTGTTTACAACACTTGTGTAGCACTCTAAATATACAAAGTACCGACACTATCACTTATGTACTCATGTTCAATCAAATCAAGTGAAAAAAAAAAAATTACTATTAAAATCAAAATGTAAATATCAATATCCATGTCCCAAGTCCAAATATCATAACCCAACACAAAATAAAGAACTTCAATTGGGTCTTCTTTTTTTTTATATCCTTCAACCACGTGATTCACCACATGATTGTAAAAATGCGTAACTCACCCCGGGAATTGGAAACCTAGTTATAGGAAGACCATAAAGTGCTTTGTTCTCCTAGGGACTATGTATAGCAGAATCCCTTGATATCCTCTCCTGCTCTGTATGTGGCTTCCGTTTTGCTCCAAATCATTCACCAATAACCAGGATGATGCCAAAGTAAATCACATCATAGTGCAGTATTTATTAATTATAAAGGATTCCATCAAAAATATAATTGCATCCTAGTCTTACAGTATGTTGCATATATTTTTTTTCTAGTCTCAGTTAATTGTGGTTTTCATAAGACCTTAATGGTCTATGTGGCTCTTACCCAAAGGTATCTCCATCGCCTCTCTCCATGAAGGTGACAAAATGTCGGTCCAGTTTCGCCTATTACAAAGGCAAATGCAGAAAGTGTACTTGGATACTTCCTCTTTTATGTTCTTTTTGCCTTTAAATGTGATGCATTCCATCTTCCTAATTTGACCATTAAAATGCTTAGAACTCAGCACTTCTTCTAGCCATCTGGTGTTCATCTCCTTCGAACAGAAGATCCCAACCTTGTGTCCTGATTTCCTCTGACCATATGAAGAAGAGTTTATATCAAGTTTTAGGGAACACAATGTTTAGAAAATTGTATAAAATAATATAAGATGTATACTAGTAGCTGGAAAATTCCTAAATTTTATACAAAATACAGACAGTATTAGATAAATGATGAAAAGATTTTTTACCCTAGAATCGGATATACTTTTCTGAATCCGTCCGGGCCTCCGGTGATCTGGTAAAATACATGACACTTTAAATTAACCCCTTAATCGTGAAGGTCAAAACAAATCTTTTTGCAGTTTTGTTGGACAAGAAAAGTCAGAGATCTGAGTAGAGAGTGAAAAACAGTTGTGCTTTTGACTGCGGGCGATTGCTTGTGGTTGCAATTGTTTTAGTTTCTTCTCTGTGATCATTGCTAGCATCTTTCTAAAACACATTTTCTGTCACTTTTTAATAGCATATTTTTCTTTCCTTCCTTCAGTCTGCTGGAAGCGGTTAATTGTTCACAGGTGCTGCAGGTACTATATAACTTTCTGTAGAACTCACTCTGAGCTTGCTCACCCTTTTCTTGCTGAAACTTTGACTAAGTGGAAATTTGACTAAGCTGTGAGTTAAAAAATGGAATTTAAAACAGGAGATAATAACAGAAGTCTTGTAACCTGTAAATAACATCTAACATTTCCTGTTAGTACTATTAATATTGTAACTGGGATAATGAGTACTAGCAAGGTTGAAGGTTTAGTGTAGTGCAGTGTGCCGCATGTATACAACAATGGAGTAACAACTCCAGGATGGATACCACTGCGACAGATGTATGCAGGTTGCCCTTCTGGAACCTCACATTAAAGATCTGGGGGAGCAAATTGCAACACTGGGCAGAACTGACAAGCTTGAAAGCAATTAATGGGGTTGATGTGGAGAGGCAAGTCAGAATTATCAGGTAGGAAGATGGGTTAATACAGTTAGAGAGAGTGGTAAGGCCTCACAGAAAATGAAGGCCAGCCCTGGGTTTGAACACCCTAAAAGATTTGCCAAGTTGGGTGAAGATGTGGGGATATCAAGCTCAGAGGTGGCAGCCCTAGATGTCACTGCTCCCCCTAACAGCCAGGAGAGCAGCCCATCTAGTAGGGGTGGTGAGGGTTGTGCAGGTAGGCTTAAACAGTTGGTGGTAATAGGGGATTCTATAATCAGAAGGACTAATAGAATAATTTGTTGCCAGGATCATCTCAACCAAATGGTTTGCTGTCTCCCTGGTGCCAGGGTGTTCGGCATGTAGTGAACCGGGTTGATAAACTACTGGGAGAGGCTGGGCATGACCCAGCTGTGTTAGTCCACTTCCAATGACAGAATATATAGGGTGGAGGCTGCTTAAAGCAGAGTTCCACCCAAAAGTGGAACTTACACTCATTCCCCCCCCCCCCGGGTGCCACAATTGGCACCTTTTGGGGGGAAGGGGCGACAGGATACCTGACTTTGACATGAGCCACGGCTGCGGATATTGACGTCACTGCTCAGCTGACCGCTCGGCTCCCTCCTCCTCTCCCTGTCGCCGGGCCAGTAGGAGGGAGGAGCGGAATCTCATGCCGAAAGGCTGCACTGCAGGGTTCCCTTAACCACAATGGCGGCGGAAGCACCCGACAGCTGATGGAAACACTAACTACGGTGCCAACAACGCTGGACTCCAGGAGAGGTACGTGTCCTATTATTAAAAGCCAGCTGCTGCAGTATGTGTAGCTGCTGGCTTCTAAGTTTTGCAGTGGTGGGCCCAATTGGATGTTGGTGAGCTTTGTGCTGTGAGGATATATATATATATATATATTATGGCAGCAGGTGAATGCAGACATTGAACAATCTCCAGAGTTTGAGTATTTATGCCACGGTAGCAATGCCCTGGTTGTGCTATTATATCCCAAGGATTCTGGCTCATCGGCTGTGGTCCGGAGGAATTATCCCTTTCAAGCTTTCTCTGAGCCTCTGTAGTGGGGGATCATGAGTCTCTGGTAAGCGGCCATTGTTTACTTGTGGTGGTGGATCGATCACAATTTCCACATACAGCAGAGACCATACAGCTTTTCATGGACTCTTTACTTACTTATCACATTGGTGATTTAGTTATATATGTATATGGACTCATGTGCATTTACTCATTTAGATTGTTTATTAATTTTAATTTCACTTATTCTACATTCCATTATATCATTTATTTTGGTGTTATGTCACTTTGATTTGTTCACATTTTTGTATTCACTTTGTACATTTTGTATGATATGCATTCAGGGATTTATTGAGTGGTGATTATTCATATGCATGTCAGTTTTTAGTGCGCTTCCAATTTTTTCCAATTTATCATTACTGTGTTTGTGTTGCCCAGAGGAATTGCCGCTTTTTAACTTGCACAACTATTTAGTTTTGTTATTTTGTTACTTGTATCACCAGAGCGCAGTTTCTTTCCCCTTTTTTTCACTTTAAAGAACTAGGATGCAAGTTGAAGGGAAGAATCTCCAAGGTGATATTCTCTAAAATATTGCCTGTGCCATGCGCAACACAGGAAAGACAGGAGAGATTTAAGAATTGAAGGCATAGCTAAAAACCTGGTGTAGGAGGGAAGGATTTGGGTCTCTAGAGCACTGGGCTGACTTTTCATTGGGGTACAATCTCTATGCTAAAGATGGATTGCACCTAAAAGGAAGGGGGTCTGCTGTGCTGGGGGAGATGTTTATGGGAAGAAAGGAGGAGTATTTAAACTAGGATTGTGGGAGGAAGGGGAATTAGATTATAATGGGGCAGACTGGTCAGATAGGGGTCAGTCCCTATAGGTGGGTGAAATGGGGAAAGATAGGGGGGGCTATGGCAGATGATAAGAAGGTTGCCATGTTACAAATAACCAATGGAAATGGTAATATTTGTACTAAAATAAAAAATATGCAAAATACACGTGCAACATGTGACAACATATTCAAATGTTTGCTCACCGATGCCAGAAGTCTGCCAAGCAAAATAGTTAAAAGCTTTGGTGCAAGATGAGAACTATGATGTAATGCATTTCTGAATCCTGGCTTCATTCTTCTCATGACTGGGCTATTATTATTCCTGGTAATTCTCTCTTTCGGAAAGACAGGGTAAAATAGAGGGGTGTTGGTGTCTATTTCTATGTGATAAGAAGTGATATAGGCCACCCAATGTTAATAAGGAGGTGAAGACTCAGCCTCTTGCATAGATAGAAAGGGCTTCCCCCGAGATTGACTGGAGAAAAGGCCCCAACTAGGCGTGATGCTCTGCTGGACCTGGCAATCTCAAACCGTGCAGAGCTTAATATTAATGTTCATAGCAAAAATCCTATGCTAGCACCTACCTATGGTAGAGGGTGCTACATACGCTTATTGAGTTTTTTTTTTTTTTTTACCAAAAACATGTAGCAGAATACATATTAGCCTAAATTTATGAAGAAATTTGATTTTTTTACATTTTTATATTTTTTTAATATGTTTTAAAGCAGAAAGTATTTTTTTTTTTAATGCAATTTTTTTTTTTGTTTATAGCGTAAAAAATTTAAAAAACATAGTGGTGACCAAATACCACCAAAAGAAAGCTCTATTTGTGGAAAGAAAATTATATAATTTTAATTACATACAGCATTGCATAACCGCACAATTATCAGTTAATATAGAGCAGTGCTGTGTCTCAAAAAACGGCCTGGTCATGAAGGCGGGTAAATTTTTCAGAGGTCAAGTGGTTAATAGAGATGGTAGGAAGATTACAAATCAGGAAAGGTTGGACCGTGGTCCTGGTTGAAGCTCCTGAAGGAAGCTGTGACGTTTGATGAGTTGTTGCATGATCTTAATCGCTTGCCGACCAGTTATACTGTGGCAGGTTGGCTCAGCTGCGTGAATCGCCATAGATTTACGTGAGGTTCGTACATGGATTTCTGTGGGCCGGCGGGGGAGCCAGTCATCGGGACTCGATGTCCGCTGGCCACCCGCAATCATTCCCCGCAGAGACAGAACGAGGATCTGCCAACATAAACAAGGCAGATCTCCATTCTGTCAGGGTATGACACAGAGATCCTGTCTTTCTGCTATGCAGGAAGACAGATCTGCGAATTATCCAAGGCAGCCCATCCACTATACAGTTAGTAAACACACTGAGAGAACACATTTAACCCCTTGATCGCCCCTGATATTAACCCCTTCCCTGCTAGTGTCATTAGTACAATGTCAGTGCATGTTTTTAGCACTGATCACTGGTTCCCAAAAAAAGTGTCAAAAATGTCAGATAGGTGTCCGATTTGTCACAGTCCCGCTAAAATATGCTGATCACTGCCACTGCTTGCAAAAAAAAAAAAAAATGCTATAAATCTATCCTATAGTTTGTAGACATTATAACCTTTGCACAAACCAATCAATATACTGTATGCTTATTGTTTTTTTGTTTTTTTTTTTACCAAAAATACTGTATGTAGCAGAATAAAAATTGGCCTAAATTGATGAAGAAATTAGATTTTTTTTATTGGGTATGTTTTATAGCAGAAAATAAAAAATATTGTTTTTTATTCAAAATTGACAGTCTGTTTATAGCACAAAAAACAAAAACCACAGAGGTGATCAAATACCACCAAAAGAAAGCTCTATTTGTGGGAAAAAAAGGACATCAATTTTATTTGGGTACAGCCTCGCACGACCGCGCAATTGTCAGTTAAAGTAAAGCAGTGCCGTATCTCAAAAAAAGGCCCTGTCATTAACTGCTTCCCGACCGCCACACACTGATGTACATCCCTTTGTAATCCCGGGCTAGCAAGCATGCACGCCACCAGCGATGCGTGTGCGTGCCTGCGGGTCCCGCAGACTTGATGTCCGCCGGTGGCCCGCAATCATGACGAGGAGAGGCAGAATGGGGAAATAGTACTAAGTATAAAATTGATGCGCTTTAAATAAATAGTGCACAATATGCTGCTGCGACTAAGCTTAAATCCAGGAATAAAAAATGCATACATGTGAATAAAATAAATTGTATTGCAGCACTGAACGTCCTAAGCTCCTCCCACGCGTTACATCACTGACACGTGACTTTTTCAAGGATCTTTGAAAAAGTCACGTGTCAGTGATGTAACGCGTGGGAGGAGCTTAGGACGTTCAGTGCTGCAATACACCTGAAGGTTAACAGCAGCTGTTTCTCTATGGGAAACCTCGTCCACAGCGGCTGACTGCAATCTGCTTATTTGAATGCTTCTAATAGACCGGGAGTTTGTGAGTGTATCTTTTGTCCCTGTTTTGCTTATGTACTATCTAGTTAGTTCACTGCACAATGATCTATTTTTTCTTTGCTTGCTTTGCATAAAACCTTTATCCTGAGAGCCGAATCACCAGCAGTGTAAATGCTGAAGTGGGATACAAGAAAAACTAAATATCCTGATACAAATGATCTAACCCAGTGAGTCAATCAATCTGGATTAAGGGAAGGAACTGTTTAATTATTTTTACTTTCTCCCACCATTTATCTCTGCCTGGACATTGTATTTAGAGTGCCATTATTATTTTATTTATATTCACCGTCACATCACCAATTTGAAGATTTATTTTGGCAATTTTAACACATGTATTAGCACCATAATTATCAATTTATTTTATTCACATGTATGCATTTTTTATTCCTGGATTTAAGCTTAGTCGCAGCAGCATATTGTGCACTATTTATTTAAAGCGCATCAATTTTATACTTAGTACTATTTGTTTGGTTATCTGATCACCCTATATTGATAGCAGCTTTAATTTACTGATTTTTTCATAGCACTAACTATATTGGTATATATATATTTTTAAGCACAATTTATTTATATCACACATATCTTTCCACATCAGCGCTTGGTTTTTATTCATTTTTTTAGCAGAATGGGGAAATGCCTATGTAAACAACGCATTTTCCTGTTCTGCCTAGTGACATATCAGGGATCTACTGCTCCCTCTCATTGGGAGCAGTGATCTCTGTCATGTCCTAGGTAGCCCCTCCCCCCTCAGTTAGAACACGCTGAGGGAACACAATTGACCCTATCCCCTTGATCGCCCCCTAGTGTTAACCCCTTCCCTGTCAGTGACATTTATACAGTAATCACTGGCTATTTTTAGCTCTGATCGCTGTATAAATATAAATGGACCCAAAATAGTGTCAAAAGTGTCTGATGTGTCTGTTGCAATGT
Organism: Lithobates clamitans; assembly: GCA_037952925.1. Classification (NCBI taxonomy): domain Eukaryota; kingdom Metazoa; phylum Chordata; class Amphibia; order Anura; family Ranidae; genus Lithobates; species Lithobates clamitans. The sequence goes on along the minus strand of JBBGZY010001884.1, from coordinate 1,299,691 downwards.
CACAGTCCCAATAAAAATCGTAGATCACCACCATTACTAATAAAAAGAAAAAATTATAATAAAAATGCCATAAATCTATCTTTTATTTTGTAGACTTTATAACTGTCAAACCAATCAGTATACGCTTATTGCGATTTTTTTTTTTTACCAAAAATATGTAGAAGAATAAATATCGGCCTAAACAGGAAAAATGTTGTTTTTTTATATATTAAAAAATATATATATATATATATATATATATATATATATATATATATATATATATATATAATTTTTTTTTTATATATATTTTTTGGGCATATTTATTGCAGCAAAAAGTAAAAAATATTGCTTTTTTAAAAAAAATTGTCGCTCTTTTTTGTTTATAGCGCAAAAAATAAAAACCACCGCAGACATGATGAAATACCATCAAAAGAAAGCTCTATTTGTGGGAAAAAAAGGATGTCAATTTTGTTTAGGTACACCATCACAGTGCCAAATCGCAAAAAAATGCTCTGGTCATTAAGGGTGTAAAATTTTCCTGGGTTGAAGTGGTTAATGGTGGAGATAAATTTAAAGGCAACACATAAAAATTTGAATTGAAAATTGTCTCCCACGTTTAACCCACATTTGCACATTTATTTATATATATATATATATAATATATATATACTGTATGTGTAGAAAGGCAATATAAGCTGGACGGAGTTATCCGTATCCCATGGGACTTACTTTGTGTCTCTACCATGATGCTTCTTATCTGGTGAAGCTTATCAAGTGTTTGGCTGTCGATCTCCTCCATTGTTACAATTTTTGTTGCCATTATTTTAACTCTGAAAATATTATTGTGCCTTCATTAGCAACATTTCTGAAAAATAAGTTGACAAAAATAAAGTAAAGGAAATAGAACTGTCCAGGTGATGTTTTCAAACAAAAGATTTAAATGAGACTCAAAAAAATTATAGTTGCAACAGAAAACATGGACAATTAAAACCTGGGACCTGTTAATATCCCATTCTCTCCCAAAGGATATTGATCGCTTTTGACTACTTGACTATTTTGCCCTGTACACACGATCGGACATTGATCAGACATTCCGACAACAAAATCCATCAGATTTTTTCCAAAGGATGTTGGCTCAAACTTGTCTTGCATACACACCATCGCACAAAGTTGTCGGAAAATCCGATCATTCTGAACTCGGTGACGTAAAACACGCACGACTATAATCGGGGCAGTAGCCAATAGCTTTCATCTCTTAATTTATTCTGAGCATGCGTGGCACTTTGTGCGTCGGAATTGTCCACACATGATAGGAATTTACACAAACGGATTTTGTTGTCAGAAAATTTTATAGCCTGCTCTCAAACTTTGTGTGTCGGAAATTCCCATGGAAAAAGTACTATGGAGCCCACACACGGTTGGAATTTCCGACAACAAGCTCCGATCGCACATATTCTGTTGGAAAGTCTGGCCGTGTGTACAGGGCATTAGACATCTATAGTGAAAGCAATCCCTGGGCACCCAAGGGGGGTTTTCTCTCAGTCCTGAGGTCCTCCTCTTTCCTCAGTTGCCTCTTTCTATCCTACATATACAGTATTCTTTTCATTGCTCTCCTCTGTCTTGCTTCCTTCTCTTACTGAAAACTCTATACCAATTGGTATCTGATAGTTCTTACCAAGATGAATTACTTACCAAGTACTTACACAGATGACAACAAGATGACAACAACCTGGCAGTTTGGTCACCTCAGTACCTGATTAATGTACCACATATATTGATGTTCAGACCGATGTGGATAATTGTGACTTCCAGCTCTTGATTTATGATCATACTTTTGGCTAATGCCAAGCCTCTTTGGCTAGTGCCCTCATGTATAATCATTCTTATCTAAACCATCCTTTTTCAACCAGGATACACAGACAATCTGGGGTACTTTCAGGTCTCTTCAGGGGTTCCCTCGCATTCCCCAGGTTTTGTTGGTACAGTATCTGTTTGTAGCCTTCCAATGCCGCTTACTGCGATAGCCAGCTATAAATGAGGGTGGAGGCAAGTTTTTTGTGATCACATTGGTGTGTGTATCGGTCCAACAATGCACCAACACCTTTGCAGCCATTGTGCTACCTGATGGGTGTTTGGTGTGCTCCTGTACCTTTAAGAAGGGGTGGGATCCCTTCAGTCCACCTGCCCTCATTTATCCATCAGAATGCACGTGCCTCCACTGTGGGGACACTCATATTTTAGTGTTAGGACCACAGATATCATGGTGCCATGACGAGGCTCTGTGGCTTACGCATGGGTTTGCGAATGTGTGCGGACTAAACCCCTGTTTTTAACACATACTGTTAGACAGGTTCATTTGGTTGTCTGCGGGCTGGTGGTAAGTACTGTAGGCTTGAATTTTTTTCCTGGCCATTCCCCAGGTTTTGTTGGTATCTGTAGCCTTCCAATGCTGCTTACTGCGATAGCCAGCTATAAATGAGGGTGGTGGCAAGTTTTTTGTGATCGCCTTGGCAAACTGCCTAAAATTTTCCCAGAAATTGTATACATACCAGGGGGTGGATCAAGCCTGCCTTTTAGTTAAAAAAAAGCCACGGGTTTTCATTATGACTTCATAGATTTAAAAGGAGGATGTCGGCACCTGCGCATCATCTTTGTTTGCTCCTCCCCGCCCCTCTCTATCAGCACTGCGGTCACTTTACCTGAGTGAGGGAGAGAAACTGACAGAGAATAGAAATATTGAAATGATAGTCTGTACCAGTTTGCTTTGGAAGAATAAATCACCTCCAATGTTGGGTGTTCTACGTATGTGGATGTTGCTGCATTATGTAAAACTATTTGTTTAGTTTTTTTTTACATTTTAGAATAGGGTGCCCCAAGATTTTGCAGAATTTTTAAGGGTGCCTTGGCTGAAAAAAGGTTGAGAAACATTACTCTAAACTGCCAAAACTTAAAGTTGTAAAGGCAGTAGTTTTTTTATCTTAATGCATTTGATGCATTACGTTAATAAAAGCCTTCTGTGTGTAGCAGTCCCCCTTCAGCCCCCCTAATACTTACCTGAGCCCATATTTATCCAGTGATGTTGCAGGAGTGTCTCAGCTGCCCGGGACTCCCCTCCTCATTGGCTGGGACAGCAGCGTGGTGCGATTGGCTCCCACTGCTGTCAATCAAAGTCAGTCAGCCAATCAGGAGAGAGAGGGTGGGGCCGGGTCACAGCTCCATGTCTGAATGGACACATGGAGATGTGACTCGGCTCGGGTGCCACTATAGCAAGCTGCTTGCTGTGGGGGCACTCAAAAGGAGGGAGGGGCCAGGAGCTGCGAAGAGGGACCCGAGAATTAGAGAATTGGAGGTGCAAAACCAACTGCACATGTTGGTTATAAAAAAAACAAGACTTTACAATCACTTTAACTGCTTCAGATCCACGCTATAGCCATATGATGGCTACAGCGCAGATCTACATTGCCAGGACTACGTCTATTGATGTCCTCTCCTTTCCTCCAAAACTTGTGAATAGGTTCATAGTAGTAAATTGGAAAAATAGCCACCAAACTTCCCTGAGATAATTGCTAGTGGAGCAAATTGGGACAATTATGGGTGAAGTGCACTGTCACTAGCAACTTGCAATGTATATTTATATACCACACTAACCATTCCTTATTTAACAACAGTATATGATTTCATGTTCTTTTTGATACATTTGTAAAAAAAAATAAAAAATCAACCCTCCTGCTGCACAAAGCAATCATTAAATTATTATAATAACTTCAAACTCATATAAGTAACTATTAGTATTCATGTCATTCAGCATCAGTGATTACTGTGGGGCAATCATACCTCTCTTCCAGATATGACACCGCTCTTCAAACCTTCCAGAATGTGGCCAAAGGATGACATCTCTCTAAATTCATTTGTGATCGCAGCTTTGATTTTTCCATAATCATGTGTATTCAGCCGATATAGGATAAATAATTATTCCTTGTATCCAACTCTTTGCACTTATGTCCAGGCTTTCCTGCAGACATTAACATAAATGCACTCCCTTGTGAAGTTCAAGCTGCAGAACGTTGTACTTTGTAATGCTCTATCATTATTTTTATGATCCCAGTGCATTTTCTTCAACTGTTCTTCCTCCTTCTATCCTGGGTTGAGTTTGGTGACCTTTGAAACGCTCAAATGTGTTTACTTTCAAAAACTTTTTTTTTTTCCCATTGTAGAAGAGCACTAAACCGATACAATGTACAAATATAATAGAAAAATAAACAAATAGAATAGTCGAAGATCATAAAAAGTACAATGTGTTTTGTGGGTTATAAAGATTCATTAGGGCTGTAAGATATTGAAATACCTATTTTGAAAAATATGACTAAAAACTAAATGACAATAATGATGAAATAAAAACTGCTTAAGGGACGTGGTCTAGCGGCAGACCGTAATGGCAGCTTAATCAGAGCGCTCGGACGACTAAGGCTGCAAACTAAGCTATAATCAGCGGACGGGCTTCCTTAACAGAAGTGAGAGATGGCGGGCAGAAGCTCACCCGATCATAGGTGGACCCGACTATGCAGCTCAGCCGCACCATCCCGGCGTTATTCCGGACCCAGCAAGCTGACACACAGGCCTCCAGGCAGTCCACCGGAGGAGCTACAGGGAGTCAAGCTGAGCCGCTGGACTCGGCGGGACAGCAGAATGCAGTGACACTTGGATCTCAGCCTCCTCCATTCCTCAACCTAATAGATCTACAATTAGTAGCAATGGACATTAAAAGTACTTTGTCAGCGGCGATCGCTAATCTCAAAACTGATCTCAGAGCTGTGGCCTCTGGTCTGGACCATGTGGAAGCAGCAGCCATGACACATGGCGCGGCTATAGAGCAAGTACAATAGGTCACTAGCGTCCATGCCCAACACCTGATCGATATGCACCGCCACATTGAGGACTTAGATAACAGGGTCGGAGGCGAAATTTGCAGTTCAGGGGAGTTCCAGAGTCGGTAGAAGGACCTCAGCTGCACCAGGTAATATGGGCACTCTGCAACACTCTGCTGGGCAGGCCTCCAGATGCCCCCATAGACATAGAGCTCTACCATAGGCCTCTGAGACCTAGAGGCCGGGACACTGACCCACCTAGGAATATTGTGTGCTGCCTTGTCAGTTTTGCCCAAAAGGAGGAAATTTTGCGCCAGGCACGCAATCATGGGCAGCTGCAACATGATGGCCACCCCATCCAGATTTTCCAAGACCTTTCAGCCATCACACTGCAACATAGGAGAGCATTGCGCCCTCTGCTTAATGCGCTAAGAGACAGGCACATCATATACTGCTGGAAATTCACCTTTTGCTTGACAGCCACAGTGGGTAATCGTACAGCCTCCCTGCGCATACCATCTGAGCTCCAAGAGTTCTGTGACATTTTAGGCATCCCTTTGGTACCTCTTCCAGAGTGGTTTAGCTCTTTCATGCAACCAGAGCCCTGGATCCCTATCCATCAGGAAATGACCCCGTGTTCAAGGCGACACAGACAGAGACGCCGCAGGTCCTCTTTGGACTCGTCCCAGAGAGGACCTGATGCCATGATCACTGAACGAGGCCCGAGAGCATCGTCAACCGCTTCCTGTTGAAAAACCGTAGGCTAGTCCAGAATTGAAACATTTCATTCAGGTCCTGCTTGAGTAGTCTACACGCTGGACCATAATCTTTCTACTTCCATTGGCCCTTGGATGGTTCCTCAGTTGGCGGTGTAGTTTCTGTTGAGTTCTGAGGCTCCCTACATCCCCCCTGATGTTGTCTTTTAAGGCTGAGGGTGTGTGGCCCTTGAAAATTTACCCCCTAAACACCCAGTGACATAACCGCTTCTCTTGCGATTTAGTGCATACGTTCGGTGCACCCTATATAGACGCTGACTTCCTACAAGGGCTCCACACCCTCAGGTTTCGGTGCAAGACAAGCCTTCATACAGACTTTCTTACAGATGAACAGAATTCCACAGCACATTGTCTCCGGGGGACTCCTGGAGGCTCTCTAAGGCTACTGGAGCCAATTACGAATGTCAATCCAATGGGGGCCTTCTTTGTTTAATTTTTTCCTTGATGGGAATGATAGATACTTGCCTTTCCCATGTGCTGCCACCAGGAAGTCAACTTGATAAGTATGATCTTTATGTCAAGCTATTACAGGGATGGTATTGCATAGTATCAGGCACTTAGCTGGAATACATGCTAATTAGTTCTCACGCCTATTTTAGAATCCCTGTAGATAGGATGGTTAGTCCTGTTAAGCACATGGTATCCCGAGTGGACTCCGTGTCAGACACCTGAGCTGTGCTTGTGGCCGGAAGCCAACTCATCATATTCGTTGAATTGGCTGAGGTCTCAACCTCCTTGACCTCAGACTCATACGATGCTAGCAGGACAGAAAGGAGTGCTACTGTGAGGCTCGGTTGTCTGACTTGGACACTGACCCACGGGTGCGAACTTTGTATTGTACTTCTCCTTGTTTGTAAAAGGGCTATGTTTGTAATTTGGTTAATGTATAAGTGTTGCTCTCATTGAGCTGCAGCCTGCTCTGCTGGTTTCCATATATCAGGGTAACGATGTAGGATGTGGGGAACTTATCCTTATGATAACCTGAGGCCAGGGGCTTTAAATCCCTAGAATCTTGTTATACTAAGCGTTATTAGCCTCTAAGCAACCTATGCCCTTCAGATATTTTCCAATGAAACCCCCCTCTGCGATATTATAGTGAGGGGGGAGCCAGAGAGGGAGCCCTCTCTTCCGAGGGGTGATTCCCTGTGGTTCCTCCATCCTTCAGAACTGTGAAAGCCTTTCCAACAAAGGCTCACCTTCTTTGTTTGCAGTCTTGGTTGATCTATGTTAGTAGGAGTCCAATTGCTAGATCTCTCTCCCACCTCAGAGTGGCAGGTCCCCTTTGAACAGTTCCGGATCTCCCAACCCTCCTCCCCTTAGGTTTAGGATTAGGTGGGCCAGCAGGTCTGTGCATACCTCCAGAAATTATCTCAGATAAATCCCTTATAAATATCTGTCTTCTCTCCCCTATGGTGGAGATAGGGTCGCGAGTTAAGCCCTTAAGCGAGTTAAGTTAAGCCTGCGATCCTCTCTCCCTCTACTGTTCTAGCCCTCTCTGCCCCTTTCCTCCCATCCCCCCCTTTTTTTTCTTTTTCCTTATCCCTTCCAATACCTCCCCATCTGCCCTGTCCTGGCTTAGAGTACATTGGCAGCACGTACAATATGCCCTAGGTTCTGGCCTACAAAGACCTGATAATGGCATATACTACGTCCCGCTCAGCTCCTTTATCTCTCAAAGTATATTCGCTTAACTTGAGAGGACTAAATATCCCAGAAAAGCGCAGTAGCGTCCTCGCAGAAGCTCATAGACTAAAAGTGCAGGTTCTTTTCTTTCAAGAAATGCATTTTAAATCCGGGTCAATCCCACGGTTCCAGAATGGCCGCTACCCCTTAGCATATCACGCTACCTGTCCTGACTCCAAATCTAAAGGGGTCTCAATCCTGCTCGCTAAAACCTTTCATCTCAAAATCACTGATCAGATGCTGGATCCAGCAGGGAGGTTTTTGTTCTTAAAGGGCAAGTGGAATGATAAGCCGATCACTTTAGCACATGTGTATTTCCCCAATACCAAGCAAGTCCCCTTCATACAAGAGGTGGTGACCAAACTTACCTTATTCCAGTCAGGACTCCTAATATTGGGAGGGGACTTCAACCCCCTCTGGACCCGCTCCTAGACACGTCTACAAGAACTTCCTCTCTCCCCTTCTCTGCTTTACGCCAAGTCAAACTGCAACTAGCGTCCCTGACTCTACATGACTCGTGGAGAACTCTCTCTCCTCACGATAGGGATTACACATTTTATTCTTCACCGTGGGATCGATACGTGAGGATAGATTACCTTTTTATCTCTCAAGCAGATCTATCCTATCTTCAAAATGCCTCTATTGAGAGCATGGTTCTCTCGGATCACCACCCCATAACTATCACCTTAGTGTTTCCAACCCGTGTCACCTCCACCAAGACCTGAAGGCTGGACACGTCTCTTGTTACAGATCCTGTAAATTACGAGAGCCTGAGTCAGGAGCTTGGAGAATTCTTTCTCCGCGACGATACGCCAGAGGTTTCACCTATGATGCAATGGGAGGCCCACAAGTGTTTCATCAGGGGGCAGTTGCTGGCCATCTCATTTAGAAGGAAAAGGGTGCAACAAGAATTGATTCTCTCTCTCTCTTCTAAAATCCGTACGCTGGAAGCACAACATAAACGGTCAAGGGCAATTGGGGTGTCACAGGACCTGCAGGAGCTGCGAGCACAGTTGGCAGAGGAATTATTTAAAAGGGCGCGCCGTCGTAAAATTTTATCCCAAAGACTATTTTATGAGCAGGGGAATAAGCCGGGTAGACTGCTTGCCAGAGCGACACAACAGCGCACCCTGAATTCCACAATCTATCACATCACTAGTACTACAGGCCAGACATAATCTAAAAATGAAGAAATTGCCCACCAATTTCAGGTGTTTTATGAACAATTGTACAATCTCCAGTCTGGGAATGTGAACCCAACTAGGCCTACGACACGACATGCCCAAATTCGGGAATTTTTGAACTTGTATGGTCCTGCAGCGTTGTCAGATGACGATACTCAGGCTCCACTGTCCCTAGAAGAATTCCTAGCGGCCCTAGAAGCCACAAAACTAGGTAAGAGCCCAGGCCCTGATGGCTTCACAGCCCAGTACTACAAAAGCTTTTCAGACCTTCTAGCGCCAAGATTTCTTAAGGCGTTCAACTCACTCACCACTAGCTCTTGCGGATCGATGCGATTGCTGGAAGCTTACATTTCAGTGATCCCCAAAGAGGGGAAGGATCCCTCTAGTGTCGCCAGCTATCGCCCGATCTCACTTCTCAATGTAGACGTTAAACTGTTTTCTAAAATTCTAGCAACATGTTTATCTCTCCACGTGCCCTACTGGGTGGGGTTGGATCAAGTGGGGTTTGTTCCTGGCCGAGAGGCCAGGGACAACACGATAAAGGCACTAAACTTACACCACTGGCTTACGTCTACCCGGCCGGAGGGCTTCTTCCTGGCAATGGATGCAGAGAAGGCATTCGACAGGGTGGCATGGCATTACATGGAAGCAGTTCTGGGCTCTTTAGGGCTCAGGCCTCGTATGCGAACCTTCATCATGTCCCTATATGCTAACCCTAATGCCAGAGTTAAAGTAAACGGTTACCTGTCGGACGCCTTCTGCATCCATAATGGAACAAGACAGGGTTGCCCCCTCTCCCCCTTGCTGTATATTCTCACACTTGAACTGCTTCTAAGGTGCATTCGAATGCACCCTGATATCGGAGGCATTCAAGTACGAGAAAAGGAGTACAAAATTCGCCAGTGATGTCGTTCTCTTTCTTTCTTCACCGCTGACGACTCTGCCCAGTCTCCTGCAGGTCCTAGAACAGTTTAAAATTTTATCAAATTTGCAATTAATTATTCTAAGTCATTTGCTATGAATATCTCCCTATCAGCAGATGTAGTTCAGCAATGTCAACTTCATTTTCCCTTTAAATGGAAAACTGATGCGATAACATATCTTGGTATCCAACTCCCGGTTAAACCTTCAGAGCTTTATAGCAGAAACTTTCAGGCTGAACTACAAAACATACGCCAGGATCTTCAGAGATGGGATAAATCCACCCCCTCTTGGTTCGAGAGCGCGTCCATCATTAAAATGACAATTCTTCCGTGCTTGCTGTACAAACTTCAAACTCTACCGATCCGTCTACCACCTGAATTTTTTATGCAATACAAATCTGTTTGCCGAACATTTCTCTGGGGCAGCAAAGCAGCTCGGATAAGTTGGGCAAAGCTAGTCCTGCCGAAATTGAGCGGCGGTATTGGCTTGCCCGAAATCCAGCACTATTATTGGGCAATTCACCTTGCTCGGATCGTGGATTGGAATGTACACGCCAAACACAAGGGATGGGTGATTCTTGAGAACTTGATCACAAATTCTAATCTTCGACATGCACCGTGGATAGCCAGAAATAAGTTATCTCCTCAGGTTTGGCTCATCCCCTCGTCAGTGCCACTCTTCACGCGTTTGAAAGAGCCTGTGCTATCCACTCGGTTTCCGACAAATTGTGCTCCATCACTCCACTTAGAGGCAACCCAGAATTCTCTCCAGGTTTATCTGGAGGATTTGCGCGAGCAGAGTGGCCTTATGAGCAGATGCTAGCCAAACAATTTTTTCACAGAGGCCGCTTTATGCTACAATCGGAACTCGCTGAAATATCTAAAACAGGAGCATTCCCATTTTGGTCCTATATGCAAATTAAGCTTTTTCTTGATGTACCAGCTAGTAGGGAGAAGTTTACCAAGCCTGCTACAGCCTTGGAATCTCTTTGCTCCCACGCAGAGCCACAGTCGCATGTTATCTCGTGTATCTATGCCTCCCTGTTCGGGAATCCCTCAGCACTGTTTCGCATGGATCGCACCCACTGGGATTCTGCCTTGGGAGTGGAGATTGATGAGGCAGAGTGGGATCATATCAATCTCTATATCCACAAGGGATCTTTAAATGTCTCTGTACAAGAGAATGGATACAAGATATGCTCACGCTGGTACAGAACCCCAGACTTGATACATAAATATTACCCCTCAGTATCTGATCAGTGTTGGTGTTACGGTAAGGAAAGGGGTACGTTTATTCACATCTGGTGGAACTGCTCGGGGCTGCAGTCATTCTGGCTTAAAGCACTTGAGATTATAGTGAAAGTATCATCTCTTAGGCTAGATTTTTCGCCAGCGCAATACCTACTGCATTTGTCTAAACTCCCCAAAAAGCGTTATTAGAAATCGATTGCAATGCATATGGTTAATGCAGCCAGAATGTGTGTGCCAGTGCATTGGCGATCAACATCCCCACCTTTGGTAAGGGAATGGATTCAACGAATAAATTGCATAGCGGAGATGGAGGAGCTGATCTACATTTCCTTGAACCAAGATGATAAATTCACTGCCATTTTGGAATCTTGGTTGTCTTTTAAAAACTCTCATTTATTTGAGGAACTCATGCATGAGGCAACATGTCTTATCCATTAACTTTTTAAGGTTAATTCTAGGCAGTCACTCCTATAGTCCAGGAATAATGCTGCATTTTCTACTGAAATTTCAGGCAAAGGAAAGGACAGTTGGTGTTATTTTCACCCCCTCTCCTTGTCCGCTTTAGATCTAACCTGCCCCATATACCCATTTGATCCCCCCCCCCCCTTTTTTTTTTTTTTTTTTTTTTTACACAACCCCCTCTCACGTCTGACCTGCCTACTTTGGAAGCACTTGAAATGAGCTAAAAGGGCTATCCTTAACGTGTCATAACCCACAGAGAAGATATGTTACCAATACCGCGACTTGCTGTGCTCATATGAACAAAATAGACACTATCTCACCTGTTATTCTCCTGTTGCTATTGGATTTCTTGGTTTTTGTTTAGTGTTGAATTGTCTACACAGGTTCTCCTTTATTTCTTTTTTGTTCGTGCCCCCTGGGCTAGCTAAGCTGGAATTCTAGCATAAGTTTATGCACCTATATACTTGCAAAATATGTTTATTTATGTACCCTATACCCCTGTTTTCTTTGTTTTGTACTCCCGTGAAAATTTCTATAAATTGTTTATGCAAAAAAAAAAAAGAAATAAAAACTACTTAATAACAGGGTCAGCATGTACTGTAAATATTCAAATATAAATATATTTTATATATATAATTTTTTTTTTATTAATCCAGGCAAACAGATAAACCTTGATTTTAAATATATTGTACAGTATATTGTAATATTGAGTTGAAAAAAAGAAACACAAGTTGTATTTGATATTGTATATACATATACATATTTTTTTATTTGTTACTTTGTCATCAGATTCAGCAAAAAAGAATCTTAAAAAAGCTCTAAGGAGCAGGACCCTTTGATTCCTCTTGTAATAAATCGTATTGTAACTGTAATGTCTGCCTCCGTTTTGTAAAGCTCTAAGTGAAGTGTTGGCAGTATGAACTATAAATCATGCATAATTAATAATAATAATGATAATAATAATAATAAAAAAGCAAAACTTTACACGTGTAAACAATTATTTTCATCAACCTTTTTTAAGTTTTTTGTATCATTTGTTGCTGGATCTGATGGCAAAGTAACAAAAAAAATGATGTATCAGATACAACTTGTGTTTCTTTTGAGCTCAGTAGGCAAATCAGCACTTTATAATGTTGTACAGTTTAAGAATCTTTAGAAATGTTGTGATAAAACAGATTTTAATAGATTACATAGTATAGTGGAAGACTTCCCCTTCTGATAAGGAGCCGGTCTACATGTGTACTTTGCTCCCTTCAACTATGCAACAACAGAAAATAATCTACAGTGAAACTACAATAAAATCCAACTAATATTCTTATTCTGTTTCCTGATTGGTTGTTTATTGCTCTGTTTGCATAAAATCAAAGTTGAATTTCACTGACAGCCTAATGTAGTGATTCATGTATATGTGGTTTTACTCTATATTAAGTGATGTTGTTATATACTGTATATGGGGAGGGTACTATCTCCCTAACATGTATGGGATACAACACTGATGTTTTTATTTTATTTTTTACTATTGTATAATATATTTTATCTTAGTTTTTGTTGTCTCCTGTGCTGTGCCACTACAGTCTGCATTCTTAGGCAGCTAGAGATACCCTTCTCTAGCTGATACCTACTTATTTCTCTATGTATACCTGGATGAGGCCTAAAAGTCTTCTTTTTTTTTTTTTTAGAGTTCCACAACTCATGGGACTTACTTGTTGTCTCTTCCATAATGCTTCTTATGTGGTGAAGTTTATCAAGTGTTTGTTTCTCCATCTGCTGCATTGTTGTAATTATTGTTGCCATGGAGAGTGTACTATCTCTCTAACATGTACGGGATACGACACTGATGTTTTTGTTTTATTTTTTACTATTGTATAATAAAGAATATGTTTTATTTTAGTTTTTGTTGTCTCCTGTGCTGTACCGCTATAGCCCGCATCCTTAGGCAGGTAGAGATACCCTTCTCTAGCTGATACCTACTTATTTCTCTATGTACACCTGGATGAGGCCTAAAAGTCTTTTTTTTGTTAGAGTTCTTGTGTTTTTTTTCTAGGAATTTTTAGTATTTATGTATTGAAAAGTGCTGCACTTAATCATCTTTTATAATTTTGCATGTACTGACGGTACACTTAAGAGCAGCAACTGGTAGTTACATAGTTACATAGTAGGTGAGGTTGAAAAAAGACACAAGTCCATCAAGTCCAACCTATGTGTGTGATTATATGTCAGTATTACATGGTATATCCCTGTATGTTGTGGTCATTCAGATGCTTATCTAATAGTTTCTTGAAACCATTGATGCCCCCCCGCTGAGACCACCGCCTGTGGAAGGGAATTCCACATCCTTGCCGCTATTACAGTAAAGAACCCTCTACGTAGTTTAAGGTTAAACCTCTTTTCTTCTAATTTTAATGAGTGGCCACGTGTCTTGTTAAACTCCATTCCACAAAAAAGTTTTATCCCTATTGTGGGGTCACCAGTACGGTATTTGTATATTGAAATCATATCCTCTCTCAAGCGTCTCTTCTCCAGAGAGAATACGTTCAGTGCTCGCAACCTTTCCCCATAACTAATGTGCTCCAGACCCTTTATTAGCCTTGTTGACCTTCTTTGTACTCTCTCCATTTCCAGTACATCCTTATCCTTCCTGAGGACTGGTGCCCAGAACTGGACAGCATACTCTAGGTGCGGCCGGACCAGAGTCTTGTAGAGCGGAAGAATTATCGTTTTATCTCTGGAGTTAATCCCCTTTTTAATGCCAATATTCTGTTTGCTTTGTTAGCAGCAGCTTGGCATTGCATGCCATTCCTGAGCCTATCATCTACTAGGACCCCCAGGTCCTTTTCCATCCTAGATTCCCCCACAGGTTCTACCCCCAGTGTATAGATTGCATTCGTATTTTTGCCACCCAAATGCATTATTTTACATTTTTCTACATTGAACCTCATTTGCGATGTAGTTGCCCACCCCATTAATTTGTTCAGATATTTTTGCAAGGTTTCCACATCCTGCAGAGAAGTTATTGCCCTGCTTAGCTTAGTATCGTCCGCAAATACAGAGATTGCACTGCTTACCCCATCCTCCAGGTCATTTATGACCAAATTAAACAGGATTGGTCCCAGTACAGAACCCTGGGGGGGCCCCACTACCCACCCCTGACCATTCTGAGTACTCCCCATTTATCACCACCCTCTGAACTTGCCCTTGTAGCCAGTTTTGAATCCATGTGCTCACCCTATGGTCCATGCCAACAGACCTTATTTTGTACAGTAAACGTTTATGGGGAACTGTGTCAAATGCTTTTGCAAAATCCAGATACACCACGTCTACGGGCCTTCCATTATCTAGATGGCAACCCACCTCCTCATAGAAGGTTAATAGATTATTTTGGCAAGAACGATTCTTCATGAATCCATGCTGATCACTGCTAATGATACTGTTCTCATTACTAAAATCTTGTATATAGTCCCTTATCATCCCCTCCAAGAGCTTGCTTACTATTGATGTTAGGCTAACTGGTCTGTAATTTCCAGGGATGTATTTTGGGCCCTTTTTAAATATTGGTGCTATCTTGGCTTTTCTCCAATCAGCTGGTACCATTCCAGTCAGTAGACTGTCAGTAAAAATTAGGCACAATGGTCTGGCAAGCCATCTGGTCCCGGTGATTTATTAATGTTAAGTTCTCCAAGTCTAATTTAACCATGGAGGTGCTTCCTGTGATGTGTCATGAGGATAAACACTGCAGTTTTGGTTACTGAAGCCCCCTGATTCCCTTGTGAAGACTGAGAAAAAGAATAAATTCAATACCTTCGCCATCTCCCCATCCTTTGTAACCAGATGTCCTTCTTCTTTCTTTATGTGGCCAATATAGTCTGTCCTCCCTTTTTTATTGTTTACATATTTAAAGAATTTCTTGGGATTTTTTTTTGCTCTCCTCCGCTATGTGTCTTTCATGTTCTATCTTAGCTGCCCTAATTGCACCCTTACATTTTTGTTGCATTCTTTATAAAGTCTGAATGCTGATGAAGATCCCTCAACCTTGTATTTTTTGAAGGCCTTCTCCTTTGCTTTTATATGCATTTTTACATTAGAGTTAAGCCATCCAGGACTTTTGCTCTCTCTTTTAAAGTTGTTACCCAATGGGATGCAATGGTTAATGCCCTTATTTAATATGCTCTTAAAGCAAACCCATCTCTCCTCCATGTTCTTTGTTCTAAAGATTTTATCCCAATTTATGCCTTCTAGCAAGGTTCGTAGTTTAGGGAAGTTGGCTCTTTTGAAAATCAGTGTCTTTGTATTTCCCTTATGTTTCCTATTTGTGTGATTTATACTGAAGCCAATTGACCTGTGATCGCTGTTACCTAAATTGCCCCGTATTTCCAGATCTGTGATCAGGTCTGTAATGTTGGTAATCAGTAGATCCAGTAACGCTTTATTTCTAGATAGTGCGTCTACCATCTGACCAATAAAATTGTCCTGGCAAGTCATTTAGGAACTGGTGAGCCTTAGATGAATTTGTGGTTCTCTCCACCCAGTTAATGCCTGGATAATTAAAATCTCCCATTATGATAACACTTCCCATCCTTGCTACTAATCCAAATTCTGATAGATCTGTCTCCCCCTCCTCCCTCAGGTTATGGGGCCTATAGCATACTCCCACTATTATTTTCCCCTTAGCTTCATATCTTTCATCCAGGTCTCTGAAATTCCCACAAAATCCAAATCCTCCTCGTACAACAGTATCTCTAGTTCATCCATCTTGTCTTCCAGGCTCCTGGCATTGGTCAACATGCCACATAGTTTAGACCGGTCACATACTATTATCTTATTGGGTGTTCCCGAGAGTGCAACTAGGACTTGCTACTATACTTACCTTGGGTTTATGTGCTTTGGTTACCCTATCACTAATGCCCCCAATACTACACTCTGGAATAAGTTCTGCGCTGACTATCTCTATCCCTGGACACTCCCCCCATTGCCTAGTTTAAAAACTATATTATCCAATAGTGTTTGGTCTTTGGGTAAATATGACTGAGTGATGGTGTTTTTCCCTGTTTTCTGGTGTACTGCTGTATCTCTGCCTCTGCTGACACACCCCCATGAAGTCTCTACCCTCGCCTTTGCACTGGTGTACTGCTGTATCTCTGCCTCTGCTGACACACCCCCATGCAGTGTCAAACCTCACCTTTATACTGGTGTACTGCTGTATCTCTAGCTCTGCTGACACACCCCCATGCAGTTCCCACCCTCACCTTTGTATTGGTGTACTGCTGAATCTCTGCCTCTGCTGACACACCCCCATGCAGACTCCATCCTCAATTTGTACTGGTGTACTGCTGTATCTCTGCCTCTGCTGACACGCCCCTATGCAGTCTCCATCCTCACCTTTGTACTGGTGTACTGCTGTATCAATGCCTCTGCTGACACGCCCCATGCAGTCTCCACCCATACCTTTGTAATGGTGTAGTGCTGTATTTCTGCCTCTGCTGAAACGCCCTCATGCAGTCTCTACCCTCACCTTTGTACTGGTGTACTGCTGTATCTCTGCCTCGGCTGATACGCCCCCATGCAGTCACTACTCTCACCTTTATACTGGTGTACTGCTGTATCTCTGCCTCTGCTGACACACCCCCATGCAGTCTCAAACCTCACCTTTATACTGGTGTACTGCTGTATCTCTAGCTCTGCTGACACGCCCCCATGCAGTTCCCACCCTCACCTTTGTATTGGTGTACTGCTGAATCTCTGCCTCTGCTGACACACCCCCATGCAGACTCCATCCTCAATTTGTACTGGTGTACTGCTGTATCTCTGCCTCTGCTGACACGCCCCTATGCAGTCTCCATCCTCACCTTTGTACTGGTGTACTGCTGTATCAATGCCTCTGCTGACATGCCCCATGCAGTCTCCACCCATACCTTTGTAATGGTGTAGTGCTGTATTTCTGCCTCTGCTGAAACGCCCTCATGCAGTCTCTACCCTCACCTTTGTACTGGTGTACTGCTGTATCTCTGCCTCTGCTGATGCGCCCCCATGCAGATTCAACCCTCGCCTTTGCACTGGTGTACTGCTGTATCTCTGCCTCTGCTGACACGCCCTGTAACGACACCACAAGTATGAAAGGGGTTAAAATCATTTAGGACATTTAATACCCAAACACAAAGGCAGCTACCGAACACTCCAATCAGCCGAACAAGGAACCCATACAAATAATCCACGCCAAAAAAGAGACAAGGCTCTGTCTTCAGGTTTCAAGCAGGAATTAATCTTTATTCAAACACATGTTATACAGATCCCACTTCAAAACATTTCCCCCCCACCCTTGGAAAACAGGGCGGGTTAAACTGTCCAATAACAATGGACACACAGGTCAGGTGTGCTTAACTTCTCATCAGTAAACAGTCTTAACAGGGGGGCTGCTGGAGGAATCCCCACTCCCTCTTTCCTCACAGAGACACATCCTGTGATCCAAGGCAGACAAACACAATAAAACATTGGAATACAGCCCCACCCCAAACTAGCACAGCAAACAGTACACAACACAATGAGACAGCACACATTATATATACAGCATTGAGTCTCTGACTAGCACATATCATAGTGGGGTTCTCATTCACCTGTGCCCCTATTAGTGACTCCCGTCACACGCCCCCATGCAGTCTCCACCCTCACCTTTTACTGGTGTACTGCTGTATCTCTGGCTATGCTGACACTCCCCCATGCAGTCTCCACCCTCACCTTTGTAATGGTGTACTGCTGTATCAATGCCTCTGTTGACACCCCTCATGCAGTCTCCAACCAAAACCTTTGTACTGCTGTATCTCTGCCTCTGCTGACATGCCCCCATGCAGTCTACACCCTTTCCTTTGTACTGGTGTACTGCTGTATCTCTCCCTCTACTGAAATGCCCCAATGCAGTCTCCACCCTTTCCTTTGTACTGGCCTACTGCTGTATCTCTGCCTCTGCTGACACACCCCCATGCAGTCTCCACCCTCACCTTTGTACTGGTGTACTGCTGTATCTCTGCCTCTTCTGACATGCCCCCATACAGTCTCCAACCTCACCTTTGTACTGGTGTACTGCTGTGTCTATGCCTCTAATGACAACCCCCCCATGCAGTCTCCTCCCTTACCTTTGTACATCCGAACTGCTGTATCTCTGCCTCTACTGACATCCCCCCCATGAAGTCTCCACCCTTACCTTTGTACTGGTGGACTGCTGTATCTCTGCCTCTGCTGAAACTCCCTCATGCAATCTCTACCCTCACCTTTTTATTGGTGTACTGCTGTATCTCTGCCTCAGCTGAAATTCCCCCATGCAGTCTCTACCCTTACCTTTGTACTGGTGTACTGCTGTTTCTCTGCCTCTGCTGACACACCCCCATAGAGTCTCCACCCTCACCTCTGTACTGTTGTACTGCTGTATCTCTGCCTCTGCTGACACGCTCAAATGCAGTCTCCACCCTCAACTTAATACTGGTGTACTGCTGTATCTCTGCCTCTGCTGACACGCCCCCATACAGTCTCCAACCTTACCTTTGTACTGGTGTGCTGCTTTAACTATGCCTCTAATGACAACCCCCATGCAGTCTCCACCCTTACCTTTGTACTGGCGAACTGCTGTATCTCTGCCTCTGCTGAAACTCCCTCATGCAGTCTCCACCCTCACCTTTGTACTGGAATACTGCTGTATCTCTGCCTCTGCTGACATGCTCCCATGCAGTCTCCATCCTCACCTTTGTACTGTTGTACTGCTGCATCAATGCCTCTGTTGACACCCCTCATGCAGTCTCCAACCAAAACGTTTGTACTGGTGTACTGCTGTATCTCTGCCTCTGCTGACATGCAACCATGCAGTCTACACCCTTTCCTTTGTACTGGTGTACTGCTGTATCTCTGCCTCTACTGACACGCCCCCATGCAGTCTCTACCCTCACCTTCTTACTGGTGTACCGCTGTATCTCTGCCTCGGCTGACATGCCCCCATGCAGTCTCCATCCTCACCTTTTGTACTGGTGTACTGCTGTATCAGTGCCTCTGCTGACACCCCCCACGCAGTCTCCACCCTTTCCTTTGTACTGGTGTACTGTTGTGTCTCTGCCTCTCCTGACACGCCCCATGCAGTCTCTACCCTCATATTTGTACTGGAGTACTACTGTATCTCTGCCTCTGCTGACACGCTCCCATGCAGTCTCTACCCTCACCTTTGTACTGGTGTACTGTTGTATCTCTGCCTCTGCTGACACGCTCCATACAGTTTCCACCCTCACCTTTGTACTGGAGTACTGCTGTATCTCTGCCTCTGCTGACACCCCCCCATGAAGTCTCCACCCTTACCTTTGTACTGGTAGACTGCTGTATCTCTGCCTTTGCTGAAACTCCCTCATGCAATCTCTACCCTTACCTTTTTATTGGTGTACTGCTGTATCTCTGCCTCAGCTGAAATTCCCCCATGCAGTCTGTACCCTCACCTTTGTACTGGTGTACTGCTGTTTCTCTGCCTCTGCTGACACACCCCCATGGAGTCTCCACCCTCACCTCTGTACTGTTGTACTGCTGTATCTCTGCCTCTGCTGACACGCCACCATGCAGTCTCCACCCTCACCTTAATACTGGTGTACTGCTGTATCTCTGCCTCTGCTGACACGCCCCCATGCAGTCTCCACCATCACCTTAATACTGGTGTACTGCTGTATCTCTGCCTCTGCTGACACGCCCCCATGCAGTCTCCACCCTCACCTTAATACTGGTGTACTGCTGTATCTCTGCCTCTGCTGACACGCCCCCATACAGTCTCCAACCTCACCTTTATATTGGTGTACTGCTGTGTCTATGCCTCTAATGACAACCCCCCCATGCAGTCTCCACCCTTACTTTTGTACTTTCGAACTGCTGTATCTCTGCCTCTGCTGACACCCCCCCATGAAGTCTCCACCCATACCTTTGTACTGGTGGACTGCTGTATCTCTGCCTCTGCTGAAACTCCCTCATGCAATCTCTACCCTCACCTTTTTATTGGTGTACTGCTGTACAGGTGCGGACTGACCATTGAGCCACTCGGGCACTGCCTGAGGGCCCTGGGCCACTAGGGGGCCCCATCAAGGTTGCCAGCCTCAGTAAAACCAGGGCCAGTATATATAAATCTGTGGTTTTTTTTACATCTGTCTGTGTATACTGTGTGTACATGTATGTGTATACTGTGTGATTGGATACTGTGTGTGTATACTGTGTGGCCCCATAATCTCTGATTGCCTGGGGGCCCCATAATCTCCTATTGCCCGGGGGCCCCATGAGTTATCAGTCCGCTCCTGCTGCTTTATCTCTGCCTCAGCTGAAATTCCCCCATGCAGTCTCTACCCTCACCTTTGTACTGGTGTACTGCTGTTTCTCTGCCTCTGCTGACACACCCCCATGGAGTCTCCACCCTCACCTCTGTACTGTTGTACTGCTATATCTCTGCCTCTGCTGACATGCCCCCATGCAGTCTCCAACCTTACCTTAATACTGGTGTACTGCTGTATCTCTGCCTCTGCTGACACTCCCCCATGCAGTCTCTACCCTCATCTTTGTACTGGTGTACTGCTGTATCTCTGCCTCTGCTGACATTCCCCCATGCAGTCTCCATCCTCTCCTTTGTACAGGTGTACTGCTGTATCAATGCCTCTGCTGACAACCCCCTTTGCAGTCTCCACCCATACCTTTGTACTGGTGTACTGCTGTATCTCTGCCTCTGCTGACATGCCCCCATGCAGTCTCCACCCTTTCCTTTGTACTGGTGTACTGCTGTATCTCTGCCTCTGCTGACATGCCCCCATGCAGTCTATAACCATACCTTTGTACTGGAATACTGCTGTATCTCTGCCTCTGCTGACATGCTCCCATGCAGTCTCCATCCTCACCTTTGTACTGGTGTACTGCTGTATCAATGCCTCTGTTGACACCCCTCATGCAGTCTCCAACCAAAACCTTTGTACTAGTGTACTGCTGTATTTCTGCCTCTGCTGACATGCCCCCATGCAGTCTACACCCTTTCCTTTGTACTAGTGTACTGCTGTATCTCTGCCTCTACTGACACGCCCCAATGCAGTCTCTACCCTCACCTTCTTACTGATGTACCGCTGTATCTCTGCTTCGGCTGACATGCCCCCATGCAGTCTCCGTCCTCACCTTTGTACTGGTGTACTGCTGTATCAGTGCCTCTGCTGACACCCCCCATGCAGTCTCCACCCTTTCATTTGTACTGGTGTACTGCTGTGTCTCTGCCTCTCCTGACATGCCCCATGCAGTCTACCCTCATATTTGTACTGGAGTACTACTGTATCTCTGCCTCTGCTGACACGCTCCCATGCAGTCTCTACCCTCCCCTTTGTACTGGTGTACGGCTGTATCTCTGCCTCTGCTGACACCCCCCATGAAGTCTCCACCCTTACCTTTGTACTGGTGGACTGCTGTATCTCTGCCTCTGCTGAAACTCCCTTATGCAATCTCTAACCTCAACTTTTTATTGGTGTACTGCTGTTTCTCTGTCTCTGCTGACACACCCCCATGGAGTCTCCACCCTCACCTCTGTACTGTTGTACTGCTGTATCTCTGCCTCTGCTGACACGCCCCCATGCAGTCTCCACCCTTACCTTAATACTGGTGTACTGCTGTATCTCTGCCTCTGCTGACATGCCCCCATACAGTCTCCAACCTCACCTTTATACTGGTGTACTGCTGTGTCTATGCCTCTAATGATAACCCCCCTTGCAGTCTCCACCCTTACCTTTGTACTTTCGAACTGCTGTATCTCTGCCTCTGTTGACACCCCCCCATGAAGTCTCCACCCTTACCTTTGTACTTTCGAACTGCTGTATCTCTGCCTCTGCTGACACACCCCCACGGAGTCTCCACCCTCACCTCTGTACTGTTGTACTGCTGTATCTCTGCCTCTGCTGACATGCTCCCATGCAGTCTCCGCCCTCACCTTTATACTGGTGTACTGCTGTATCTCTGCCTCTGCTGACACTCCCCCATGCAGTCTCTACCCTCATCTTTGTACTGGTGTACTGCTGTATCTCTGCCTCTGCTGACATTCCCCCATGCAGTCTCCATCCTCTCCTTTGTACAGGTGTACTGCTGTATCAATGCCTCTGCTGACAACCCCCTTTGCAGTCTCCACCCATACCTTTGTACTGGTGTACTGCTGTATCTCTGCCTCTGCTGACATGCCCCCATGCAGTCTCCACCCTTTCCTTTGTACTTGTGTACTGCTGTATCTCTGCCTCTGCTGACATGCCCCCATTCAGTCTATAACCATACCTTTGTACTGGAATACTGCTGTATCTCTGCCTCTGCTGACATGCTCCCATGCAGTCTCCATCCTCACCTTTGTACTGGTGTACTGCTGTATCAATGCCTCTGTTGACACCCCTCATGCAGTCTCCAACCAAAACCTTTGTACTAGTGTACTGCTGTATTTCTGCCTCTGCTGACATGCCCCCATGCAGTCTACACCCTTTCCTTTGTACTAGTGTACTGCTGTATCTCTGCCTCTACTGACACGCCCCAATGCAGTCTCTACCCACACCTTCTTACTGGTGTACCGCTGTATCTCTGCCTCGGCTGACATGCCCCCATGCAGTCTCCGTCCTCACCTTTGTACTGGTGTACTGCTGTATCAGTGCCTCTGCTGACACCCCACATGCAGTCTCCACCCGTTCATTTGTACTGGAGTACTACTGTATCTCTGCCTCTGCTGACACGCTCCCATGCAGTCTCTACCCTCCCCTTTGTACTGGTGTACTGTTGTATCTCTGCCTCTGCTGACACCCCCCCATGAAGTCTCCACCCTTACCTTTGTACTGGTGGACTGCTATATCTCTGCCTCTGCTGAAACTCCCTCATGCAATCTCTAACCTCAACTTTTTATTGGTGTACTGCTGTTTCTCTGCCTCTGCAGACATACCCCCATGGAGTCTCCACCCTCACCTCTGTACTGTTGTACTGCTGTATCTCTGCCTCTGCTGACACGCCCCCATGCAGTCTCCACCCTCACCTTAATACTGGTGTACTGCTGTATCTCTGCCTCTGCTGACATGCCCCCATACAGTCTCCAACCTCACCTTTATACTGGTGTACTGCTGTGTCTAGGCCTCTAATGCTAACCCCCCCTTGCAGTCTCCATCCTTACCTTTGTACTTTCGAACTGCTGTATCTCTGCCTCTGCTGACACCCCCCATGAAGTCTCCACCCTTACCTTTGTACTTTCGAACTGCTGTATCTCTGCCTCTGCTTACACACCTCCACGGAGTCTCCACCCTCACCTCTGTACTGTTGTACTGCTGTATCTCTGCCTCTGCTGACATGCTCCCATGCAGTCTCCGCCCTCAACTTTATACTGGTGTACTGCTGTATCTCTGCCTCTGCTGATACCCCCCCATGAAGTCTCCACTCTTACCTTTGTACTGGTGGACTGCTGTATCTCTGCCTCTGCTGAAACTCCCTCATGCAATCTCTAACCTCAACTTTTTATTGGTGTACTGCTGTTTCTCTGCCTCTGCTGACACCCCCCCATGAAGTCTCCACCCTTACCTTTGTACTTTCGAACTGCTGTATCTCTGCCTCTGCTGACACACCCCCACGGAGTCTCCACCCTCACCTCTGTACTGTTGTACTGCTGTATCTCTGCCTCTGCTGACATGCTCCCATGCAGTCTCCGCCCTCAACTTTATACTGGTGTACTGCTGTATCTCTGCCTCTGCTGATACCCCCCCATGAAGTCTCCACTCTTACCTTTGTACTGGTGGACTGCTGTATCTCTGCCTCTGCTGAAACTCCCTCATGCAATCTCTAACCTCAACTTTTTATTGGTGTACTGCTGTTTCTCTGCCTCTGCTGACACCCCCCCATGAAGTCTCCACCCTTACCTTTGTACTTTCGAACTGCTGTATCTCTGCCTCTGCTGACACACCCCTATGGAGTCTCCACCCTCACCTCTGTACTGTTGTACTGCTGTATCTCTGCCTCTGCTGACATGCTCCCATGCAGTCTCCGCCCTCACCTTAATACTGGTGTACTGCTGTATCTCTGCCTCTGCTGACATGCCCCCATGCAGTCTCTACCCGTACCTTTGTACTGGTGTACTGCTGTATCTCTGCCTCTGCTGACATTCCTCCATGCAGTCTCTACCCTCATCTTTGTACTGGTGTACTGCTGTATCTCTGCCTCTGCTGACATGCCCCCATGCAGTCTCCATCCACACCTTTGTACTGGTGTACTGCTGTATCTCTGCCTCTAGTGACAACCCCCAATGCAGTCTCCACCCTTACCCTTGTAGCGGTGAACTGCTGTATCTCTGCCTCTGATGACACGCCCCTATGCAGTCTCCACCCTTACCTTTGTACTCGTGTACTGCTGTATCTCTGCCTCTGCAGACAAGCCCCCATGCAGTCTCCACCCTCACCTTTGTACTGGTGTACTGCTGTATCTCTGCCTCTGCTGACATGCCCCCATGCAGTCTCTACCCGTACCTTTGTACTGGTGTACTGCTGTATCTCTGCCTCTGTTGACATGCCCCCATGCAGTCTCCACCCTTTCCTTTGCACTGGTGTACTGCTGTATCTCTGCCTCTGCTGACATTCCTCCATGCAGTCTCTACCCTCATCTTTGTACTGGTGTACTGCTGTATCTCAGCCTCTGCTGACATGCCCCCATGCAGTCTCCATCCACACCTTTGTACTGGTGTACTGCTGTATCTCTGCCTCTGCTGACACACCCCCATGCAGTCTCCACCCTCACCTTTGTACTGGTGTACTGCTGTATCTCTGCCTCTGCTGGCACACCCCATAAAGTCTCCAACCTCACCTTTGTGCTGGTGTACTGCTGTATCTCTGCCTCTAGTGACAACCCCCAATGCAGTCTCCACCCTTACCCTTGTAGCGGTGAACTGCTGTATCTCTGCCTCTGATGACATGTCCCTATGCAGTCTCCACCCTTACCTTTGTACTCGTGTACTGCTGTATCTCTGCCTCTGCTGACATGCCCCCATGCAGTCACCACCCTTTCCTGTGTACTGCTGTATCTCTGCCTCTGCTGACACTCCCCCATGCAGTCTCCACCCTTACCTTTGTACTGGTGTACTACTGTATCTCTGCCTCTGCAGACAAGCCCCCATGCAGTCTCCACCCTCACCTTTGTACTGGTGTACTGCTGTATCTCTGCCTCTGCTGACATGCCCCTATGCAGTCTCCACCCTTACCTTTGTACTGGTGTACTGCTGTATCTCTGCCTCTGCTGACACCCCCCATACACTCTCCATCCTCACCTTTGTACTGGTGTACTGCTTTATCTCTGCCTCTGCTGACAACCCCCATGCAGTCTCCACCCTTCCTTTGTACTGGTGTACTGCTGTATCTCTGCCTCTGCTGACATGCCCCATACACTCTCCATCCTCACCTTTGTACTGGTGTACTGCTTTATCTCTGCCTCTGCTGACAACCCCCATGCAGTCTCCACCCTTCCTTTGTACTGGTGTACCGCTGTATCTCTGCCTCTACTGACACGCCCCTATGCAGTCTCCTGCTAAAGAATAAGTTTAAAGACAAAGACTACCCTCCAGCCCTGACTGATCAGGCGTTTCAGCACTATTTAAAAGGCAAACCTCCGAAATCATTCCGGGACCCCGATCATCACACTGTACGGTTTACCACCACTTTCCATTATCAATTTAGAAAAATGGAAAAAAAACTATCGGATCATTGGAATATTTTATTAAAAGATCCACTGTTAAAACCTTACCTTTCAGAAAAACCTAAGGTTACATACCGCAGAGCCCCCAACCTCAAGATGAAAATAGCCCCCAGCAAAACTCGGTTTAGACACTGCTCTCCCAACAAACCTATACTTATCCCAATAGTAGGGATGTTTCAGTGTTGTAAACCTTTATGCAAAACCTGTAAGTTTGTTCACCGTGGTCAGAAGTTGTTCACCACAAAAGGGGTTACTTACACGTTGAAAGAATTATACAACTGCTCCTCCGACTTTGTGATCTATGGATTATCTTGCCCCTGTGGCCTACTGTATGTAGGCTGCACCATACGAGCACTTAGGACCAGGTTCGGTGAACATCGGAGATCTATTGAGGGTGGGATTAATCCTCTGAAGGTGGCACACAGCGTACCCAAACATTTTTTTCAAGCCCACCATAAATCTACCATAGGGCTCAAAGTCTGGGTTATTGAACAAATCTCCAACTCCTTACCAGCTGCAGAACGGTTCAAGAAACTATGTGCCCGTGAAACGTTCTGGATTTACCAGTTAGATGTTCTCTCACCCGGGGGTATGAACGAAGGAATAGAAATTTCCACCATACTGTAACATACTGTAACACCTGGTATTATTTCTTCTCCCAGTCCCATTTTTGTTGAGAATAAAGTATATGGACTTCCATTAATCAGGTATCTATTATCTACAGGTTCCGTTTTTTACGGTCCTTCTTTTTTCTCTTTTTCTAATCAGGCATTCATATTATCTGATATTCATTTATTGATCATTATCGCCATGTCCACATTTTCCACATCATTGTTATATATACATGTAATTTCTTATTTATTACAATGGGTGCCCAATAATATTGTCATCCATTATCCACGGTTTCCGTGAATTACGGTCCTTCCTTTCCCAGTCCCCACTTCCCTAATGCCTTTAAAGGCACTCATATCATCTGACATTTATCATTTTATATACCACTACTCTCATACTGTATTTTTTATACACATTTTTTCATACACATGTATTTCTCTTACTATGTTGTGCATCCATAGTTGTTATATAATGTCATGAGAGATTTTCTGATATATTTTTATCTATTTGTTTAAGTTGCACATCTAAATGTATTTCATATGATGTCTCATATGTATGTTGCACATATGCACACATTTCGTGTAAATACACACACACACACATATATATATATATATATATATATATATACCGTATTTATCGGCGTATAACACGCACCGGCGTATAACACGCACCCCAATTTAGGAGGGAATTTTAAGGAAAAAAAAACTTACATTTAAATGCCTATCATTGCAGCCTTCTCAGTGCAGCCTTGCCCCAGTGCAGCCATGTCAGTGCAGCCATGTCAGTGCAGCCATGTCAGTGCAGCCATGTCAGTGCAGCTTTCCCCAGTGCAGCCTTCCCCAGTGCAGCCTTGTCAGTGCAGCCTTCCCCAGTGCAGCCTTCCCCAGTGCAGCCTTGCCCCAGTGCAGCCTTCGATCCCTTGTCCCTGCTATCCTGGGCTTCAAAATCGCCGACCGCGATTTGAAAATGGCGCCGCCGGCGCCGAAATACACAGAGCCGGTCCTCGGCTCTTTCCGGTGGCTCTCATTCACTTTCGGCTCCACTCGTAGTCCCGAGCGGAGCTATCCGAACCATTTTCAATCGCGGTCAGCGATTTTGAAGTTGTGACAGCTCGGGATCGCAGGGGATCGGCGTATAACACGCACCTGCGACTTTCCCCTGATTTTAAGGGGAAAAAAGTGCGTGTTATACGCCGATAAATACGGTATATATATATATATATATATATATATATATATATATATATATATATATATATATTAGGATTCTTAACCTCCCTGGCGGTTTTCCCGAGTGTGGCTCGGGGTTAAAATTCAGTACCATTAGCGGTAACCCCGAGCCACACTCAGGATCGCATTGCAGGATCCTGGGGCGGCGTTACTTACCTTGTCCCCGGGATCCTGCGATGTCCCCCGCAGTATCCGAGGGCTCCGTCCTCCTCCAAAGCCTCTCAGTGCCAGGCTCCGTTCCCTGCGAGCGGCGCGACGCACGGGGCGGAGCCTGGCGGCAAATTAAAAAAAAGTAAGAATCATAACACTTACAGTACTGTAATCTTACAGATTACAGTACTGTATGAAATGATTTCACATCCCTTCTGTCCCCAGTGCTTTGTCCAATGCCCTGCATGCAGTTTTACATGATATACACTGTTCTTTCTGCCTGGAAACTGGAGATTGTCCATAGCAACCAAAAAGGGTCCCTTTACATCAAAAGTGGCTTTAGACCAGCTAGAAAACAGCGATAGTAAATTAGAACACTTGCAGAATTGAGCGATAGTGAATCGTGGGGAAATTTATTTTATTACTATTTTTTTTTTTTTTTTTAATTATTTATTTTTATTTATTATATTATAATTTATGTTTTTGTGTTTCAAACTTTATCATACCCGGGATGTCTACTAGACTCTGGTTTGGACAGATTTAAGTGTGTTATTGTTAAGATTTACAGACTTACAATATAAAACGCCAAATGTCCATGCAAAATAATGGTACCGCTTTCAGCACCTAAAATCCGAAATAATCATACCGCCAGGGAGGTTAAGATCCTTCGGGATACAGTTTTTTAGGTCTAGACATGTAGCATAGATGTTTGCTAGTTTTTACCCCCCCTTCTTCTTCCTCTCCCCCCTCCCCCTTCCTTTTTTTCCTTTCCCCGTTTTTCCCCCTCCCTTTCTCCCCCCCCCCTCCTCCTTTCCTTTTCTTCCCTCTTTTGGGGATTTTTCATTTTTCATTTTGTCACTTTTTCATTTTTTCCCTCTTTTCCTCCTTTTACTCTTTCTCTTCTCACATTTTTTTTTTCCTCCCCTCTGTCGCCTTTCCTGTGGTTACACAGCCTCACTGATGACACTTCCAGTTCCCCTTCGTTCTTCTCTGCTTTCCGCACCGCCCACTTGTGTCACGGTCACTCCTCACAGTATTGAGCTGTTTACATCTCCCTGGTTTCCCATCCATTAGCTCTCTTCCCCGCCCAGTCTCTTCCCTCTTTCCCTACTTAAATCTCTTAGCATGGCTAGCTAATGTGTCTGTTGAAAAAGGGGCGTGGCTTGCTGACCATTCAAGCGCGCATGCCCAAGAAACGTGTCCATTGCTGATGACGTCATCCCCCTGCAGCCAGCAGTCTCGTGCGGTCCAAGCCTCGTTCTGAGGCCGCTCCTCTGTGTATGCAGCCGGCATATCATACCCAGAAGAGTTGTTCTACATCCACGGCAGAGACTATCTACTAGGCACAGGATCGGAAGCGCCATCCCTGACATACTACCATGCTTGTTTTTAACTACTAAAATGTGAGTTTACCTATGTTATATTAAAAGTATTTTTATCCACAAAAATGACTGCACCCAGAGGCGCCTCTTTACTTGTTGTCTTCCACCCTCACCTTTGTACTGGTGTACTGCTGTATCTCTGCCTCTGCTGACACGCCCCCATGCAGTCTCCACCCTCACCTTTCCCAGCTCTTTTTCCAGCTGAAAACAGAGGTCACGTGATCACTTGTAAAAAAATAAAAACTGAATTCAAGAGCGGAATTCAGGGTACAGGTGAGTACTATTTCTACATATTTATAACAGACACACGCTATTAATTTATTTAATTATAGGAACACTGTTGAGTGCTGTCCGCGACACTTTCTATTTATCGCCAAAACACAGTATATGGTTTTCATGAGTCAAGACCAAAGTTACCTGAAGTATGATTGGTTGCTAGAAGTTACTGTGCTGTACATATCATCTTTGTTCTTATCCATTATAATGGTCCAAATAATGGATATAATACATGCCCACAATACAACTGATCAGATGATGTTCTCATCTAAATATCAGAATTAAATTTGAAAAGCAGAAAGGTGCGTCTAAAGTTGTTTTGATGAAAGCAGATGATGGTGGATGGCAGAGAAAAAAAAATTGATAACACCTGAGGTCAGTAGATGGAGGATTAGTGTATATTTGTTCATATCAGTGGGAGATGTATTGCCCCATTCCTGGTTTAAGTGGAAGGAATAGTACCCCATTGTCGGTGTCAGTGAGAGAAATAGTACCCCATTGTTTCTGTCAATGGGAGGAATATTGTGGCCTTTTTGGTGTCAGTGGAAGGGATAGTGCCCCATTGTTGGTGTCAGTGCAAGGGATAGTGCCCCATTGTTGGTGTCAGTGCAAGGGATAGTGCCCCATTGTTGGTGTCAGTGGGGGAATAGTACCTCATTGTTTGTGCCAGTGTAAGAAATAGCTCCCCATTGTTTGCCTCAGGTTAATGAATAGTGTTTCATATCGTTTGTGTAAGTGTAAGGAATAGCTCCCCATTGTTGGTGTCAGTGGGTGGAATAGTACCCTACTAAGGGTATCAGTGGGAGGAATAATACCCTATTAAGGGTGTCAGAGGGAGGAATAGTACCCTATTAAGGGTGTCAGAGGGAGGAATAGTGCCCCATTGCTGATGTCAGTGGGAGGAATAATGTCCCATTACTGGTGTCAGTGGAATTAATAGTGCCCCATTGTTGTCAGTGGGAGAAACAGTGCCCCATTTTTGGTGTCAGTTGAAGAAATAGTGCCCCATTATTGGTGTCAGTTTGAGGTGCAGTGCTCCATCGTCAGTGTCAGTGGAAGGAATAGTGCCCCATTGTTGATGTAAGTGTAAGCCAGGAATAGTACCCAATTGTTGGGGACAGTGGGAGGAATAGTATCCTATTAAGGGTTTCAGTGGGAGGAATAGTGCCCCATTGCTGATGTCAGTGGGAGGAATAATGTCCCATTCCTAGTGTCAGTTGAAGGAATAGTGCCCCATTATTGGTGTCAGTTGGAGGTATAGTGCTCTATCGTTGGTGTCAGTGGGAGGAATATTGTTCCGTTGTTGGTTTCAGTGTAAGGAATAGTGTCCCATTGTTGGTGTCAGTGGGAGGAATAGTACTCAATTATTGGTGTCACCGGGAGGAATATTGTCCCGTTGTTGGTGTCAGTGGGGGAATAGTACCCCATCCTTTGTGCCAGTGGGAGGAATAGTGTCTCATTGTTGATGCTAGTAGAAAGAGTAGTGCCCCATTATTCATGTCAGTGGTAGGAATAGTGAGTGCCCCATTATTGGTGTCAGTGGGAGGAAAAGTGCCCCATCATTGGTGTCAGTGGAAGGTGTTGGTGGAAGCAATAGTTCTTTGTATCAGTGAGAGGAAGAGTTCTCCAAGGGCTAGATAAAGGCAAGCAATGGTAGAGATAACTGAAAACAGGGTGATCCAATCTAGGGTACCACATACAGAATTTTATAAAGGATGTACCACCCAAAAGAAAGGTGGACTTTTAAGGTACCGAACATCCTTTAAATGGTAAAAACTATTCAATTTTATTAATATTATCAATATTTAAAAATGTCTATGTAAAAACAGAACCACATTGCTCACAGTAATCATTAGTATATTGCCTCCTTATTCACAAGATGTCCCCAACCCAGGTCTCTACGTTTCTAGAAAAATATGTGCATAATATTCATATCTCATATTATATCATTATAACATTGTACGTATATTCCCAGATTAGTACATTGGTGCATATGGTGATGTAACTGATTAGGCAAAAGGGGTGGAGACTTGATTTGACTTTCTCGGACGTGTCTCGGAACTGAATTCCGCTTCTTCAGGAGTATGAAAAAGTCTTGTTTTGTGTGCAGCTGAAACCGGAGCATCATCGCTAAAAAAATACTCCCCAGGCAATCAGAGGCACCACCCAGGGAAGAGAGGGGAAGATACCTCAAGGAACAGCCACAGCCATATTTTTATAAAAATCCTGATGTTTGGAGCATAATTTTTTTTTTTATCCAGAAAAAATTCTTTATTGAAAATTAACAGCATACAATCCAGAGATTCATAAGCCATATAATTACAACAAGGTATATCACCCCCATTTCCCTGAGAGCCAAGCCACAAACATGCAAAATAATATAACATGCCATTCACCCCTATACACCCTACAATCAAAATACCCTACATGGCTTCCAATACTTCTGCATTTAAATATATGATCTAACAGATTATTAGGGCGTGGGATTAAATAGGGAGCCTTTATCGGCTATCCTTTCTAATTGCTCCATATGTGAATAGCAAAAAAACAAAAACATTTTTGCGCTAAAAGTGTAATATACTCCCCGAGTACGGAATCTCTATACCACCTGAATACCTTAAGTGGTTTTAAACATACATTCACAAATAACAGTGCACTTCTTGATAATTACAGTGCAAAAGTGAACAGTACTGTAATGCCGCGTACACACGACCAGTTTTGCCGTCGGAATAAACTCTGAAGGTTTCTCCGACGGAACTCCGGAATTCCGCTCAAGCGGTCTTCCCTACACATGGTCATACCAAAGTCCGACCGTCCAGAACGCGGTGACGTACAACACGTATGACGGGACTAGAAAAAGGAAGTTCAATAGCCAGTAGCCAATAGCTTCCTTCTCGTACTTGCTGCAGAGCATGCTTCATTCACTGGCTAAATCCTGCCGCCTTAACCTCCGCAACATCTCCAGAATTCGACCCTTCCTGACTAATGACACTACAAAACAATTTATTCACTCCTTGATTATTTCCCACCTCGACTACTGCAACTCTCTCCTTAATGGCCTACCCTTAAGCAGGCTATCCCCCTTCAGTCTATTATGAATGCTGCTGCTAGACTAATACACCTCACTAATCGATACGTGACTGCTGCTCCTCTCTGCCAATCCCTTCACTGACTTCCCCTACCCCACCGTGTAAAATTCAAAATGCTAACCATAACATACAAGGTCATTCACAACATCACCCCCATCTACATCACCAACCTCATCTGCAGATATCGCCCAAATCATCCCCTCCACTCCTCCCAGGACCTCCTGCTCTCTAGCTCCCTTGTTACCTCCTCCCATGCTCGCCTTCAGGACTTCTCCAGAGCCTCTCCCATCCTCTGGAATTCCCTGCCCCAGTATGTCCGATCAGCCCCTACCCTGTCCACCTTTAGGAGATCCCTAAAAACTCATTTATTCAGGGAAGCCTATCCCACACCCACATAACTGTCCCTGAGCCACCCCCATCAAATCATTCTTTGCAGCTATTACCTTTTGTACCACCACCCCCTCCCTTTAGAATGTAAGCTCTACGAGCAGGGCCCTCCTGTACCTTTTGTATTGTACTGTAATTGTGTTGTCCCCCTATACATTGTAAATCGCTGCGTAAACTGTTGGTGCTATATAAATCTCGTATAATAATAATAATTCTTGGTCTGTCGGAACAGCATGCAGATGAGCGGTTTTCCCGATAGGAATTGGTTCCGTCGGAAATATTTAGAACATGTTCTATTTCTAAAATTAAAGTGGAGGTGCCCTTCACGCTACTATTGAGTAAATACAGTGGTGTCCACAAAGTAAAAAGATGTGTGATGATATCTATAAAGATAGCAGCAAAATCTAAAAGTGTTCACACTACACCAATATGCATTAATAAATGAAAGTGATCTCGCGCAATCAAATCTATTCACACATAATAAAGTGACTTAGACATATATAAAGTGCATAGCAATAAATGACATCACAATAAAACAGATATAATAAAATTAAAAATAAGTGATAGATAAATATGCTCTCTATCTGTGCAATGATGAAAAATGTGAAAAATCGGAAATAAATAGGTAAAAGGCCCAATTCAAGCAGTAAAGACTGCATAAAGTGACTAAGTGAACAATGTAAATAAATAGGCTGGCCAAAGTTCATGAATGTCCTCTTAGACAATCTCCTGTTAACATCAGTCTCTCAGAACTCTCACCTTGATGTGTATTAAAACAAGCATCGCTTATTGGCATCAGGTTGTGGATCTGTGTGCAGCGTCAGAATGAAGTGCAGATAGTCCTCGTCCATTCACCACAGCTTTAACAATTTCCTCTCTGCTCCCAATACAGCACGCTTGCATCCTTCCCACACCTTCATACATCAGCGTTGCATCTGGAAAGCTCTTAATTTCTATACTGGTAAGCTGGGCATGCTTCTTTGTTCTTGTCAGCTGCTCTATCTGGAGGTCTGCAAGTTTTACCTTTTGCTGAGTATCAATCACTTTGGCCTGAAATTCTGTAAAGGCCTTTTACAGTAAATAAAAAATACTACAGGAACCCTACTTCAAGTTCTGTCTCACCTTTTTAAGCTCTAGGTGTACCTTAGTTCATAGGGTTCAATATTGCGTTGACCCACCCTTTGCATCTATAACATCTTCATCTCTTCTGGTAAGGTTGTCCACAAGGTTTAGGAGTGTGTCTATGGGAATGTTAGACCATTCTTCCAGAAGTGCATTTATGAGGTCAGGCACTGATGTCGGATGAGAAGGCCTGGCTCGCAATCTTGACTCTAATTCATCCTAAAGGTGTTCTATTGAGTTGAGGTCAGGACTCTGTACAGGCCAGTCAAGTTCCCCCACCCCAAACTCGCTCATCCATGTCTTTATGGACCTTGCTTTGTGTACTGGTGCACAGTCATGTTGGGACAGGAAAGGGTCATCCCCAAACTGTTCTCACAAAGTTTGGAGCGGGAAATTGCCCAATATCTCTTAGCATGTTGGGGCCTTAAGAATTCCCTTTACTGGAACTAAAAGGTCAAGCCCAATCCCTGAAAGACAACCCCCCACCATAATCCGCCCTCCACCAAATGATTTGGACCAGAGCTCAAAGCAAGATCCATAAAGACACGGATGAGTGAGTTAAGGATGGAGGAACATTACTGACCTGTGCAGAGTCCTGACCTCAACCTGATAGAACACCTTTGGGATGAATATGAGCTGAGACTGCGAGCCAGGCCTTCTCATCCACATCAGTGCCTGACCTCACAAATGCTCTTCTGGAAGAATGGTCAGAGATTCCCATAGACACACTCCCAAACCTTGTGGACGGCCTTCCCAGAAGAGTTGAAGCTGTTATAGCTGCAAATGATGGGCCAACTCAATGTTGAACCCTACGGACTAAGACTGGGATGCCATTAAAGTTCATGTACGTGTAACGGCAGGCATAATACTTTTGGTAATATAGTATAATTCAGTAAAAAATGTAGTAGTCCATATGTCACTACAAATGAAAAACATACTATAGTGTTTTAGAAAATTGTAACAATAATCAGTTTCTTCTTTAAATAGTGGTATGCTCCACTAAACACCAAGCCACGTGGAAAGATTGGAAAGTCCAGAAAGCACATATGCCCTCTACTGTAATAAAAGCCTCTTACTGGATCAATATGATCCCTAGTTACAGAGATCAAACACGCGTACCGAACAACTGACACTTCCTGGTGTCCCCGGGCTAGACAAGTACGGTCCACTGAGTCCCAGCATATAATATCCACCAATATAATTGCCTTAACCCCGAATCATGAAATCTCAGACAGCCGCCATAAAGGGAAAGGAACAAGGATGCACATAGGGTGAATACTGCTAATGTATGTTTATTTAAAAATGCAGAAAGATCCTCACATTGCAAAAAAAAATCATAGGTAATCAAATTGCACAAAGCCTGAAAGACAGCCAGCATCGGTGGGTGTGATGACATTACAGGTTTGTAGCCCCACCCTAAGTGTATGTGAATACCAAGCAACACCCCATTAAGGGTAATGTCTCCATAAATGCTGTTATTTATTTTTAAAAGTGTCATAGTGCATAATATTAGAAACTGACCAAAAACCAAGCACACCAAAAGAGATCAAAGATAGTAGCCTGTGCCATTCAGATATTCACAGAAATAAAAGCAACATAAAAATAAGGTTACAGACTAGGAAATTCTTAATCATTCTGATGATACCGATATCTATGCTGTGTCTAAGGACCTGTCACTGGCATTATTTTTTTATTTTATTGGTTGTTTTTTTCAGTTCATCTACCACAAGAGACCATTTCCCATTATTGGACGGACTTTCGGTGCTTTTTTGTGAAGATAGTTGCTTAGGACACTTATCTCTTAATGGTGTGACAAGGCTCTCATCTTCGCACTGTGAGTCAATATTATCACATAGTTCCTTTGATCTTTCATGGTTGTGTTTTGTTTCAGAACTTTTTTATAGGTGTGCCCAATCTCAGAAGGTTTATTGTATGAATGGACCTTGGAGAATTCATCAATGGGTGGTTTATTTGAACTCTCAATTTTGTACGGTATCCTAAAAGTTTAATTGTTGAGTTGGGTCACCAGGAAACCTTTGGTAGGCAGTTTCTCCAATCTCTCTGAATTTAACCCTATCTTTGAAGTTTTACTGCTGAATTCATCCTTTTGGCATTCATTGTTGGGCAGCGTCTCTGAATTTTCAGAAATGTACCAAACTGTAGACTTTTGATTATGGAACTGTGGCTTAGGTTTGTCATTGATCCGTGTATCAGGAGTCTCATAGATGTTCTCAGTCTCAGAGCTGTGCAATGTCTCTAAGTTCTCAATACTGGATGGCATTTTTTGACTCTCATAGTTGTTGCAGGACTCTGTAGTGCTGCATGTCATCTGAGACTCCTCACTGATGCCTACTGGTGTTAAAATTTCCCTCATGAACTCATACCCATCACAGTCATTCCATGTTTAAGGATCCTCATTGCTGAATGATACCTCTGCACTCTGCTATGTGGTATTCAAATCTCATGTGTTGATTTTGTGTTGGGACTCTTGTCATCATGCAGTGGTTTTGAATCTTTAGTTTTGTACTTTGTTTTATTGGTGTCAGTGAGCTTTTCCTCCAGATTGTGTCTGCCGTAATGAGGATCATGACCTCCGTGGTTGCTGCTTCCATGTACCGCTGTATATGTGTGAAACAAAGAGAATATGTTTTCATATGAAGATCATAGGACAGGAAACAATGTACAAAACATTTAATTGATATTTGTTTGTTAAATGTAACCAATTTTCTCATACCGGCAGTCCAATCCAATTGGTCAAAACTGTTTTCCCACTTTAAAAAAAAATATATATATATATATTTATTTTTTTATGTCTACAATTTTTAATTTTATGTAATACACAATTGAATGTGTTTTATTATATTTAGCTTTTTTGTATTCATTGTAACCAATTTTATTTCGTATTCATTGTTTTTTTTTATTACTTTTTCTCATACCTGAAGTAGAAGCTGTCAAGTTTCTCAGTTTTGTCATTAGGGTTTTAGTGTTGTTTTTTCAGTTTTTGAAATGAGAAGCAAATCACAGGCCAGTTTCTCAATAGTGGGCTGAAGCTTCAGGATCCGAATCTTCTCCTTGTGGCTGCTGTCCTCCATATCATCAATCACCACAATAACATTGTCTCTCCCTGTGGTTGCACACAAGTATCAACCATATTAGTCATATTCTTGTTCCATTACCTTTCCCCTCACCATTCCTCCTCTTTCCCTCCTGTCCTTTTCGTCCTTTCTCTTCCTTCCACTCCTCTTTTCTTTATTGTCTTCTTCCTTCTCCTTTCCCTTCTCTCCTCCACTGTAAGGAAATACTTGCCAATAGACAAAATAACTCCTCTTGGTGGATTTTTTGCACAGGCTAATACATGTTCCCTTTTGTGCTCACAGGAATTGGGCACTGGCTAATGCCCTTCTGCATTCTCATGTGTGCCAGTGCTTACGTGTTCCTGTGACAGATGTTGGCGCTAAACGGGTGCTACTTTGTCTTCGGCCTCCTGTGACCTGTGATTCTATATCCAGATTCCAGTTGCTGACCTGTCACCCGGCGTGTCTTGACCATTCTCTGAACTCCGCTTGCACTGATCCTGACTTGTCCCCTGACCTCCACTTCTGTCTGCTCCATTGGCTCCTACTTTAGTGATTGGTTCCAGACCCAGCTTGTTTTCTGACCACGCTCCTGCCTGTGCCCTGTATCTAATCTATCCGGTCTGTGTATGACCCGGCCTGCCTGACTTTGCTACTCTGCCTGCTGTCACCAGAACTAGCTGCTCCCCTGATTACCTGCTTTCTGGAGTCTTCTGATGACTTCTACTGCCCAGCGTGGACACCTACCCTGCTGCTAGCAAGACTTACAAGCACTAGTGCCACTCTGTACTCTTGCGCCTCCTGTCTACACTATTGAGTCAGAGGTGTAAGGAAGGCCTTCCTGATCATATCAGGCTCTTCTAACAGGTATGTGATATCTCCACTTCTCTCCTGTCCTGTCCTCTAGAATCATATTTTCCTCCTTCTTCTCATCCTCTCTTCCCTTCCCCCCTCTAGAATTATATCCTCTCCTCTCCCCTATATATTTATCAGTCAGTCTAACTTTCTTTTAATCTGTAAATATATCTTTTACCAAGTAACTGATTCAGGATGTCCAGTTCCTCGTCGTAGAGTGATCCGGGTATATCAGTGATGCTGACCCGTCCTCTCTTCTTGGTGTGATATATAATCCCCAAAGAGCACTGAGATGCATCATCAATAAACTTATGAAAACCACTATTGGATATGACGGTGGACCTCACTTCCTGAACACAATCACTGAAGTCACTCGATGAGAAAAGTTTCACCAGCCAGGCATAATCACCTTTGTGAGATCTGGAGAATATTCCAACTGAGTGTTTCATTGCTGTTTTCCTCTGAAAGAAAATACAAAAACAGGGAAATATTTAGATCAATATTGGAAATTAACCTTAATGATGTTTTTCTATTAGTCTGCACAAAGCCTTAAAGCTGAAGTTTATTCTGCTTAAACTTTGCCTTTCCTTGTTCCTCCCAAATTTTTAATGAATTTTTGTTAAATAAAAACCTTTCTGCTTTCATTACATGCTTCATGTTGGACCAAATGATGTCATCACTGAGTTTCTGTGCCACTCAGTACTCGGTGGGCTGGCTCTTGGGAGGAGTAATGCACATATCAAAATGCCTTAATGGGTGGTGTCAGCATAGAGTAGTGGGCACCCTTAGACAGCTTGTATTTGCATGCAGACCACCATAGGTGTGATGCAGAGCCTCTATTCATGAAAGAACTGAAATCCAATGAATGAAAGGGACAGGATAGTAATGCTGAAGAGGAAAAGCCTAGATGATGCTGGACTATCTCTAGCCAGGAAATGAGACTCTGTCCGACTTGCTGCAGCTCCCAATGCACATTGTGGCAATCTCACAGTGTGCAATAAAATCAGAGAAAGCAATTTG
Source organism: Lithobates clamitans (assembly GCA_037952925.1). Lineage (NCBI taxonomy): Eukaryota > Metazoa > Chordata > Amphibia > Anura > Ranidae > Lithobates > Lithobates clamitans. The sequence goes on along the minus strand of JBBGZY010001884.1, from coordinate 1,260,645 downwards.
AGTACAGGAGAGGAGTCGGTACAACTGTGCGAGACTGAAGGGAAGGCCAGAGTTCAGCTTCACACCAATTCAATGACATCCTCTGGCAGGGCTGGACTGGTACAAAAATTTGGCCCTGGATTTGATCCAGACCGGCCCACTTTAATTTTGCAAACACACACAAAAACAGTATATAAACTATACGCAGTTACCGTGACCAGTGACATTAAATTACTAATCAGTTACCGTGACCAGTGGCATTAAATTATTCATCAGTTATCGTAGCCAGTGGCAGTAATTATTCATCAGTTACCGTGGCCAGTGGCATTAAATTACTAATCAGTTACCGTGACCAGTGGCATTAAATTATTCATCAGTTACCGTGGCCAGTGGCAGTAATTATTCATCAGTTACCGTGGCCAGTGGCATTAAATTGTTCATCAGTTATCATGACCAGTGGCATTAAATTATTCATCAGTTACCGTGACCAGTGACATTAAATTACTAATCAGTTACCGTGGCCAGTGGCATTAAATTATTCATCAGTTACCGTGACCAGTGGCATTAAATTATTCATCAGTTAATGTGGCCAGTGGCAGTAATTATTCATCAGTTACCGTGGCCAGTGGCATTAAATTATTCATCAATTACCGTGACCAGTAACATTAAATTACTAATCAGTTACTGTGACCAGTGACATTAAATTACTAATCACTTACTGTGAGCAGAGGTATTAAATTATTCATCAATTACCGTGACCAGTGACATTAAATTACTAATCAGTTACCGTGGCCACTGTCATTAAATTAATAATTGACCACTGGCATTAAATTAATATTAATGCCACTGGTCACGGTAACTGATCAATATTTTAATGCCACTGGTCAATTATTAATTTATTGCCACTGGTCAATTAATTTTTTGCCACTGGTCAATTATTAATTTAATGCCACTGGTCATGGTAACCGATGAATAATTTAATGCCACTGGTCATGGCATTTGGCCAATTATGGCTCTGGGGATTTAGTACACGCCCCACACTATATAAGGCCGCCTCCACGGCGGCCCTGTGTAGTGTGTGTTCCGGCGTTGAAAGAGATAGACAGAGAGACAGTGTCATTTGATTTGAGTTAGATAGATTAGGCAGAACAGTCAGTCAGTTAGCTGCACTTACAGTTTATTGTGTATATATATGCATCCCAGGTGTTGCATATATATATATATACACTGTATTCAGTTTAGCTAGATCCGTTCCTGTTATCTTCTAGACTATTTACATTTAGTGCAGTGCGTCCTGCTCACAGTGTTCAGCTAGATCTGTTCCTGTTATCTTCTAGACTATTTACATTTAGTGCAGTGCGTCCTGCTCACAGTGTTCAGCTAGATCCGTTCCTGTTATCTTCCTACTGACAGGCAGGCTTGTCTTGTTACAGTATATAAAGCTACCTGAAGAAAATTACTGGTGTTCTTTTGATCCTATTAGTACCACGGTCAGGCAGCTAGACTATTTACATTTAGTACAGTGCGTCCTGCTCACAGTGTTCAGCTAGATCCGTTCCTGTTATCTTCCTACTGACAGGCAGGCTTGTCTTGTTACAGTATATAAAGCTACCTGAAGAAAATTACTGGTGTTCTTTTGATCCTATTAGTACCACGGTCAGGCAGCTAGACGATTTACATTTAGTGCAGTGCGTCCTGCTCACAGTGTTCAGCTAGATCCGTTCCTGTTATCTTCCTACTGACAGGCAGGCTTGTCTTGTTACAGTATTTACAGCTACCTAAAGAAAATTACTGGTGTTCTTTTGATCCTATTAGTACCACGGTCAGGCAGCTAGACTATTTACATTTAGTACAGTGCGTCCTGCTCACAGTGTTCAGCTAGATCCGTTCCTGTTATCTTCCTACTGACAGGCAGGCTTGTCTTGTTACAGTATTTACAGCTACCTAAAGAAAATTACTGGTGTTCTTTTGATCCTATTAGTACCACGGTCAGGCAGCTAGACTATTTACAGTTAGTGCAGTGCGTCCTGCTCACAGTGTTCAGCTAAATCTACAAGTTAGTGGGGTGCGTCCACCTCACAGTGTTCAGCTAAAGCTACCTGTAGAAGGTTGGTGGTGTTCTCATACTACAGGCAGGCAGTTGATTTTGCAAGCTGCAGTATATATATATATATATATATATATATATATATATCCCAGCTTAGTGCAGATACAGGCCATTAGTCATATGTCTGGAAGGCCAAGAAGGAGAGGCAGACAGTCACAAGCCAATAAGAGAGGGCAAGCAGGCTCTGTGTCTAGTGCTGGTCGTGGAGACGGTGCATCCTCATCAGCACGTGGCCATGGGACACGCTTGGCCTTTTTTTTGGCAGCTGGCCGTGTTGAGCCGCAACATGCGGAAGACTTGGTCGAGTGGATGACCAAGCCGTCCTCATCCTCCTCATCCTCTCTCACCCATGCCCAGGGTGCTTTGTCTGGCAAAGCAGCGGCCTCTTCCCTCAGCTCAATGTCATCAGTGACTCCTTCCCTAGCTCCACCATGTCCTCCTGAGGAGTCCCTCGAACTGTTTGACCACAGTGTTGGGTACATGCTCCAGGAGGATGCCCAGCGTTTGGAAGGCTCTGATGATGATACTGAGCTCGATGAAGGCAGTAACATGAGCACGGACAGAGGGGGTGCCCAAGAAGGACAGCAATCTGGCAGTCATTCTCCCCCTGCTGCAGCATACTGCCAGGTTTGCTCCAGTGATGAGGAGGGAGGGGATGATGAGGTCACTGACTCAACGTGGGTGCCTGATAGGAGAGAGGAGGAGGAGGAGGAGGCGGCACATCACCAACGAGGCAGGATGCCCTCCAGGGGCCAGCCTAAGGGCAGCACATTGACTGCATCACATGTGCAGGGCGCTGCAGTCTCTGCGCGTTATTCAAAAAGTTCTTTGGTGTGGGCCTTTTTTGAGACGAGTTCATCAGATTGCACCGCTGCTATTTGCAACATATGTCTCAAGCGTATCTCACGTGGCCAAAACATCTCCCGCTTGGGTACCACATGCTTGACCAGACATATGTTGACCTGCCATGCAGTTCGTTGGCAAGCGCATCTAAAAGACCCACACCAAAGAACAAAGAGGACCTCTCCTTGCTCCTCATCAGCTGAGATTTCCAACCCCACTAGACCTTCAGTCCTCTCTGAGACCTGCACTGAGAGGAATGAAGGTGTAGAATTAGGTGTGTCACAGCCAAGTACTTGTGGGCAATCTGCTTTTGGTACACCGACGTCAGATTGTACCAGGCAAATTTCCCTGCCCCAGCTGCTGCACCGCCGAAAGAAGTTTGCTCCCAGCCATCCACATGCCCAGCGCTTGAATGCTAGCTTGGCAAAATTGCTAGCACTTCAACTGCTGCCTTTTCAGTTGGTAGACTCTGCCCCCTTCCGTGAGTTTGTGGAATGTGCGGTTCCTCAGTGGCAGGTACCCAAACTCCACTTTTTCTCATGGAAGGCGATTCCGGCTCTCTACCAGCATGTGGAAGGCAATGTCCATGCCTCGCTGGACAGGGCGGTCAGCGGTAAGGTGCATATTACCGCTGACTCATGGTCCAGCAGGCATGGACAGGGACGTTACCTAAGTTTCATGGCGCATTGGGTGACTCTGCTGGCAGCTGGGAAGGATGCAGGACAAGGTGCAGTAGTGTTGGCGGTTGTTCTGCCACCACGCCTCCAAAATGCTAATGATTGTGACACACCTCTCTCCTCCACCCCCTCCTCTTCTTCTTCCTCCATGGCCTCTTCCCCGGAACCAGCGGTGCTCCGTAGTCGTTCAAGGGGCTACGCAAGTACGCAGGCCAAAAGATGCCATGCGGTGCTTGAGCTGGTGTGCTTGGGGGACAGGAGCCACACTGGGGCAGAGGTTCTGTCAGCTCTGCAGGGGCAGGTTCAGAGGTGGTTGACGCCACGCCAACTTAAGGCAGGAATGGTGGTTTGCGACAATGGCACCAACCTCCTCTCTGCCCTCCGACAGGGACAAATGACCCATGTGCCCTGTTTGGCTCACGTCCTTAACTTGGTGGTGCAGCGGTTCTTGGGCAGGTACCCGGGCTTACAGGATGTCCTGAGGCAGGCCAGGAAAGTCTGTGTGCATTTCCGCCGGTCATATAATGCCAGTGCTCGGCTGACGGACCTCCAAAAGGAGTTTAACCTGCCCAAGAACCGCCTAATCTGTGACATGCCCACCAGGTGGAACTCAACGTTGGCCATGCTGCAGCGGCTGCACACGCAGCAGAGGGCCATCAATGAGTACCTGTGCAACTATGGCACCAGGACAGGGTCAGGGGAGCTTGGTTTTTTTTCCCCACGCCAGTGGGCCATGATCAGGGATGCATGCACTGTCCTGTCACCATTTGAGGAGGCCACGAGGATGGTGAGCAGTGACAGTGCATGCATCAGTGACACTGTCCCCCTTGTCCACCTGTTGGAGCACACGCTGCGTGGAATAATGGACAGGGCACTTGAGGCAGAACAGAGGCAGGAAGAGGAGGACTTCCTTAGCTCTCAAGGCCCCCTTTATCCAGACAGTGTTCCTGCATGCCCGCCGATCACACAGGAAGAGGAGGAGGAGGAGGAGGAGGAGGAAGATTATGTCAGTATGGAGGTGGAGCCTGGTACTCAGCATCAGCAGCAGTCTTTAAGGGATCAGTCCCAAGAAACACATGGACTTGTACGTGGCTGGGAGGAGGTGGCTGCGGACCATGTCGTCCTTAGTGACCCAGAGGACTCCGGACCGAATGCCTCAGCAAACCTACGCTGCATGGCCTGGGAGGTTACAAACTCCTGTTTCTGGACAACGTGTTGCTGAGGCTTCGGTGAGTCAAAGAAGGAGCGGTGGAGAAGGTGGCCGTCTGACCGATGCGTTCAGACAATTTTTTGGTCCGCAGCCCCAAGGTATGATCGGTTCCAGCAACCATCGCCAGCGTCTGTTTTACATGGTGCAGGAATACCTAGGGGCAAGATCAGACTTGGACACTTTTCCCACCGAAAATCCTCTGGGTTACTGGGTCTTGAGGATGGATCATTGGCCAGAGCTTGCACAGTATGCAATTGAGCTACTGGCCTGTCCTGCATCCAGCGTTCTTTCGGAACGCACATTCAGTGCTGCTGGAGGTGTGGTAACCGATCACAGGGTGCGTCTGTCCACCGACTCGGTCGATCGACTCTAATATAGGCTTTCTTGAGACATTTGTTTCTATAGCCTCGTAGTCTAAGGCGATCTCTTAACGCTTTGGCCTCATGTTCAAAATGAACATTTTCATTACAATTCCTCTTAAGCCTTAGATATTTTCCATACGACACATTGGTTATCATAGAATGGGGATGAGAACTGCTGGCGTGCAGGAGAGAATTTCCTGCTGAGGGCTTGCGGAATAGAGTGGTACCTTTAGTCCTGTCAGAGTTAATAAAGATTTTAATATCCAGGAATGTCAAAGTTGACTGATTAGCTTCCATCGTGAAAGTAAGATTGTAAGAGTTTAATTTAAGGCCTTCAAAAAAATGAAGAAGATCCTCCTTATTGCCCGTCCACATGAAAAAAATATCCTCAATGTATCGTCTCCATATTGGTATATGTTCCAGAAAAATCTGCATATCCTCCCTAAAAAATAAATCTCGCTCCCATCCCCCCAGATACAGGTTCGCAAAGGAGGGAGCACATTTGGTCCCCATAGCGACCCCCTGTACCTGGAGGTAATAAAATAAATAAAAAGAATTTGTTTGATAAAATAAACTTGAGGAGGTCCAAATTGAACCCGTTATAGGTGGGGGACATGTCACTGTTCTGGGAAATGAAACCCTCCACAACCCCAACCCCCAAATCGTGGGGGATGGAGTTGTAGAGGGCCTCCACATCAAGGGTCACAAGCCACGCTTCCTCAGGGTTGGCAAGGCCATCAAGTGTTCTAAGAAGATCACTAGTATCCTGTAGGTATGATGCCAAACTCTCAACATAGGGTCTGAGAAAGTCATCAACTAATTGACTGGCCTTTTCAGTCAGACAACCATTCCCAGACACTATTGTGCGACCAGGGGGATTTTTTAAGTCCTTGTGGATTTTGGGAAGAGCGTATAATGTGGGAATTTTTGGGCAAGGGACATTAAGAAAATCCTATGTTTTTTTTACTAATCAGGCCCTGATGGTAAGCAGTCCCAATTAGTTGTCTATAGCGAATAGTCATATTGTTGACATGGCTTTCAGATACCTTTTTGTACCAATCACGATTCTGTAACAAACGCAAGACCATTGACTCATACTGATGAATATTCATCACAACAAGGTTACCTCCCTTGTCCGAAGGCTTTATAATCAGTCGTTTGTCCGATTGCAATGACCTTAGGGCTGCTTTCTGTTGACATGTTAAATTGGATTGTAGTAACCCTTTCCATTTGGTCATCCGTAACTTGTTGGATAAAAGCCCAAACATTGGGATTGCCCTGTACTGTAGGGAAGGTCTTAGACTTCGGTTTATACTCTTTGGGGAAGGAGTCGGGGGAAGCTGGCTTACCTTAGAGGTAGACTCTTTCTTCCTTACTAAGAAAATAAAGTAAGTATAGTTGAACCATAGGGATAAGTACATCTTAACCACTTAAGTCACGGATCATTTGGCTGGCCAAAGACCAGAGGACTTTTTACAATTTGGCACTGTGCTGCTTTAACTGGTAATTGCACGGTCATGCAATGTTGTACCTAAACAAAATTTGTGTCCTTTTTTTTCCCAAAAATAGAGCTTTCTTTTCATGGTATTTGATTGCCTCTGTGATTATTATTTTTTGCGATATAAACAGAAAAAAAACTAAAATTTTGAAAAAAAATGATATTTTCTACTTTTTGTTATAAGAAAAATCCAATAAACTCAATTTTAGTCATACATTTAGGCTAAAATGTATTCAGCCACATGTCTTTGGTAAAAAAATGTCAATAAGCATATATTTTTTGGTTTGCGCAAAAGTTATAGCGTCTACAAACTAGGGTACATTTTCTGGAATTTACGCAGCTTTTAGTTTATGACTGCCTATCTTATTTCTTGAGGTGCTAAAATGGCAGGGCAGTACAAACCCCCCAAATGACCCCATTTTGGAAAGTAGATACCCTAAGGAAATTGCTAAGAGGCATGTTGAGCCCATTGAATATTTTATTTTTTTGTCCCAAGTGATTGAATAATGACAAAAAAAATATAAAAAATTGCACAAAGTTGTCACTAAATGATATATTGCTCACACATGCCATGGGCATATGTGGAATTACACCCCAAAATAAATTCTGCTGCTTCTCCTGAGTACAGGGATACCACATATGTGGGACTTTTTGGGAGCCTAGCCGCGTACATGGCCCCGAAATCCAATCACCGCCTTCAGGATTTCTAAGGGTGTAAATTTTTGATTTCACTCCTCACTACCTATCACAGTTTTGAAGGCCATAAAATGCCAAATGACCCCATTGTGGAAAGTAGACACCCCAAGCTATTTGCTGAGAGGCATGGTGAGTATTTTGCAGCTCTCATTTGTTTTTAAAAATGAAGAAAGAAAAGAAAAATGTATTTTTTTTTCTTTTTTCAATTTTCAAAATTTTGTGACAAAAAGTGAGATCTGCAAAATATTCACCATACCTCTCAGCAAATAGCTTGGGGTGTCTACTTTCCAAAATGGGGTCATTTGGGGGGGTTTGTGCCATCTGGGCATTCCATGGCCTCCGAAACTGTGATAGGCAGTGAGGAGTGAAATCAAAAATTTACACCCTTAGAAAGCCTGAAGGGGGTGCTTGGTTTTCGGGGTTCCGTACGTGGCTAGGCTCTCAAAAAGTCCCACACATGTGGTATCACCATATTCAGGAGAAGCAGCAGCAGCTAGGCTCCCAAAAAGTCTCACACATGTGGTATCCCCGTACTCAGGAGAAGCAACAGAATGTATTTTGGGGTGTAATTTCACAAATGCCCATGGCATGTTTGAGCAATATATCATTTAGTGACAACTTTGTGCAAAAAAAAAAAAAAAATGTCTCTTTCCCGCAACTTGTGTTGAAATATAAAATATTCCATGGACTCGACATGCCTCTCAGCAAATAGCTTGGGGTGTCTACTTTCCAAAATGGGGTCATTTGGGGGGGTTGAACTGTCCTGGCATTTTATGCACAACATTTAGAAGCTTATGTCACACATCACCCACTCTTCTAACCACTTGAAGACAAAGCCCTTTCTGACAATTTTTGCTTACATGAAAATTTTTTTTTTTTTTTTGCAGGAAAATTACTTTGAACCCACAAACATTATATTTTTTTTAAAGCAAAGGCCCTACAGATTAAAATGGTGGGCTTTTAATTTTCTTTTTTTACACAGTATTTGCGCAGCGATTTATTAAATGCATTTTTTTTGGAAAAAACACACTTTTTTTAATTTTAATACTCTAAAACACACTATATTGCCCAAATATTTGATGAGATAAAAAAGATGATCTTAGGCTGAGTACATGAATACCAAACACGACATGCTTTAAAATTGCGCACAAACGTGCAGCAGCAACAAAGTACATACATTTTTAAAAGCCTTTAAAGTTTACCACTTTAGATTTATGGAGGAGGTCTACTACTAAAATTACTGCCCTCGATCTGACCTTTGTGATGATATCTCACATGCATGGTGCAATTGTTGTTTACATATGACGCCAGACCAACGCTTGCGTTCACCTTTGCGCGAGAACACGGGGGGGGGACAGGGGTGCTTTTTTTTTTAATTATTTATTTTGCTTTTTTATTTTATTTTTAAACTGTTCATTTCATTTATATATTTTTTTATCATTTTTATTGTAATCTCAGGGAATGTATCCCCTATGATAGCAATAGGTAGTGAGAGGTACTCTTTTTTGAAAAAAATCGGGGTCTATTAGACCCTAGATCTCTCCTTTGCCCTCAAAGCAACTGACCACACCAAGATCGGTGTGATAAAATGCTTTCCCAATTTCCCAATGGCGCTGTTTATATCCGGCGAGTCATGAAATGCTCAGAGCTTCCGGTTTCTCAGGCCATAGAGATGATTGGAGCCATTCTGGTCTCTGATCAGCTCTATGATCAGCTGGTGTACCCACCGGCTGCATTCTCAGGTTCCTTGTTGGGACAGGAGAGCCAGAGAAAACAATGGAAGACGGTGGGGGGGACATTCCCTCCCACTGCTTGTAAAAGCAGTCTATAGGCTAATTAGCTGCTAGGATTGCTTTTACATGAAAGCCGACCACTGGCTGAAAGGAATGATACCAAGATGATACCTAAACTCACAGGCATCATTCTGGCATAACCACTCAAAGTCCAGCAACATACCAGTACGTTGCTGGTCCTTGTTGGGCATGGAAAAAAGAGATTGATCAGTGGGTATGCCCACCATTAGAATACCTCCCTTCATCCACCCACTTCTAATGATCTACATACATGCACCATTTTGTTTTTAACTGTGGTGGTGAAATCACCTCCTACAGCGCTGGAGTCACGGCTTTATGTTTCGTGGGAGCAAATGCTGTTGCTGTCAAGATAAATAAATCCGCGCTGCAGCCGAATGGCGTACCTGCTAAGCAAATGATGGTTAACAATAACAAAGTAACATTACAGTATAACAGTAAGACATGCCATACCTGCAAAGCAAATAAAAAAAAGATCATAGTAAAAAATGAAACATTTTTTAACGCAACCTGTGCCTAATATATATATATACCGAAGCATGGGAGCATCTGCCCTAAAAGTTAGAAGCAAATCGCTCCTCCACCCCATGCTTTGGCATATATGCTCTTTTTTTAACTGTGGTGGTGCAATCACCTCCGACAGCGCTGGAGTCACGGCTTTATGTATAGTGGGAGCAAACGCTGTTGCTGTCAAGATAAATAAATCTGCGCTGCAGCTGAATGGCGTACCTGAAAACAAAAAAATGGTTAACAATAAAACACAGTAAACAGTAAAGTATAAAAAAATTACATACCTGAAAAGCAAACATGATAAAACATAATAACAATAAAACATTGCAGAATAGAATACAGTAAAAAAAGAGCAGAACAATAGAGAGAGAATAGAGAGAGGGAGAACAATAAAAAACAACTATTTTTGTTTTTTTATTTTATTTTTTTGTGGGTTTTTTTTTGTTACTTTTATTTTTTTTTACACTTTTATTTGTAACTGTAACTGTAATGGTTCGGTTCCAGGTTCGGGTCTCTCAAAATGCGATGGCATCTTGGGAGACTCTGTGAAAGTGTGCCTAGTCTATGCATTGCTGTACCCTACGCTAAAACTCCACTAGTGTATGGTAGCGTTCAAAACATTCAAGTTGACAAGTATTTCAGTTCTTCATCATGTAGAGAATTCTCCAGATCTGTGATGAGTTTGTATCCATGCACTGATACAGGATTCCAAATTTACAATGTGATACCCTCGATTGAAATCCCCTCATATTGCCAGGAAAAAATCTGATGAAATATGACTTGGTGGTTTCCAAAATCTTCAGATGACAGAAGTCTCTCCAACCAGCTAAACTTGGACTTTTCTGAATGGAAGAAGACACCAATGACAGAACTAGCTGGAGCTGATATTGTCTGAGAAGGAGAAAATATAAACTGGAGCCAAAGAGCGGAATATGAGAGAGACCGGGGTACACTTCATCAATTATATACATGTCATTACCACTTCCCCACTCACCCCCGTGTACCCTCTATGGACCAGAGCAGTTTTTAAATTTTTGTTTGGACCTCTTTATTCAACAATAACTTTACTATTACGTAACCACTTAAGCTAAGGAATATTTTACCCCCCTTCATGACTAGGTCATTTTTTGCAATTTGTTTTGGTGGTATTTGTTCACCACTGGGTTTTTTTTATTTTTTTTGTAAATTGACCAACAATTTTGAAAAAAAAAAACCCAAAACAATATTTTTTTTACTTTCTGCTATAAAAAATATCAAATAAAAAAAATGTAAAAAAATCTAATTTCTTCATAAATTTTGGGCAAAATGTATTCTGGTACATATTTTTGTAAAAAATAAATTATTTTAAGTGTATATTGATTGGTTTGCGTGAAAGTTATACTGTCTACAAACAGTGGTATATATATATACAGGGATTTTTAATTTTCTCTACTAGTAATGGCAGCGATCAGCGACTAATAGTGGGACTGTGATAGTGCGGCAGGCAAACTGATGCTGGGGGTGGGACCTAACTAACTGACACTGACATCACCAGTGACACTAATACAATGATCAGTGCTAATAATATGCACTGACATTGTACTTATGACACTGGCTGGGAAGGGGTTAACATCTAGGGTGATCAAGGGGTTAAAGCGGACCTTCAGTAATTTTTTCAACTTTCCATCTATTAAATCTTCTGCCCTTGTTGTTGTTTTAACTTTGGATAGTGTTATGCCGCGTACACACGGTCGGACTTTTCAGCTACAAAAGTCCGACAGCCCGTCCGACAGACTTTCGACAGACTTTCGACAGACTTTCGACGGACTTTCAACAGACTTTCTAACGACCGGACTTGCCTACACACGGTCACACAAAAGTCCGACGGATTCGCACGTGATGATGTACACTGGACTAAAATAAGGAAGTTGATAGCCAGTAGCCAATAGCTGCCCTAGCGTGGGTTTTTATCCGTCGGACTAGCATACAGACGAGCGGATTTCTGGGTCCGGCGGAGTTACGACGTAAAGATTTGAAGCATGTTCCAAATCTAAAGTCCGTCAGATTTGCGACTGGAAAAGTCCGCTGAAGGTCCGGTGAAGCCCACACACGATCGGATTGTCCGCCGGATTTGGTCTGTCGGCGTCCGTCGGACAAGTCCGGTCGAAAAGTCCGACCGTGTGTACGCGGCATAAGGGATCAGGGGGTGACAAGCCAGCTCAGACAGTTCAGTCAATTTATGCCACGTACACACGGTCGGACTTTTCGACCGGACTTGTCCGACGGACGTCGATGGACCAAATCTGGCGAACAATCCGATCATGTGTGGGCTTCACCGGACCTTAAGCTGACTTTTCCAGTCGCAAATCTGAGGGACTTTAGATTTGGAACATGCTTCAAATCTTTACGTCGTAACTCTGCCGGACCCAGAAATCCACTCGTCTGTATGCTAGTCCGATGGACAAAAACCCACGCTAGGGCAGCTATTGGCTACTGACTATCAACTTTCTTATTTTAGTCCGGTGTACGTCATCACGTACGAATCCGTCAGACTTTTGTCTGTTCGTGTGTAAGCAAGTCCGGTCATTAGAAAGTCTGTTGAAAGTCCGCCAAAAGTCCATCGAAAGTCTGTCGAAAGTTTGTCGGACGGGCTGTCGGACTTTTGTAGCTGAAAAGTCTGACCGTCTGTACGCGGCATAAAAGGGCTTTATTCAGGAAAATGCAACAGAGAATTGCCAAGCTTTGTCTTTATAGGCAGTTCAAACAACACAAAAACTCTTCTTTGCAGTAAAAGACTAATGCCGCGTACACACGAGCGGACTTTCCGGCATACTTGGTCTGGCGGACCAGAGTCCGCCGGACAATCCAACCGTGTGTAGGCTCCGGCGGACTTTTCCGGCAGACTTTTTCCCAAAAGCCCGCCGGACCTAGATTTGAAACAGGTTTTAAATCTTTCCGTTTCTGGCGGAAAGTCCGCTCGTCTGTGTGCTGGTCCGACGGAAAGCCCGCTCGTCTGTATGCTGGTCCAACGGACCAGATGCAACGCAAGGGCAGGGTATTGCATTTCGCGCTCGCTGCAATAGGAAAAACAAATTTTCCTATTGCGGTGAGCGCGGGGCATACCAGGCCCTTAGGTCTGGTATGGATTTTAAAGGGAAGCCCCTACGCCGAAAAAACGGCGTGGGGTCCCCCCTAAAATCCATACCAGACCCCGATCCGAGCACGCAGCCCGGCCGGTCAGGAAAGGGGGTGGGGACGAGCGAGCGCCCCCCCTCCTGAACCGTACCAGGCCGCATGCCCTCAACATGGGGGGGTGCTTTGGGGAAGGGGGCGCCCTGCGGGCCCCCCCACCCCAAAGCACCTTGTCCCCATGTTGATGAGGACAAGGGCCTCTTCCCGACAACCCTGGCCGTTGGTTGTCTGGGTCTGCGGGCGGGGGGCTTATCGGAATCTGGGAGCCCCCTATAATAAGAGGGCCCCCAGATCCCGACCCCCCACCCTATGTGAATGAGTATGGGGTACATGGTACCCCTACCCATTCACCTAGGGAAAAAGTGCCAATAATAAAACACACTACACAGGTTTTTAAAATAATTTATTAAACAGCTCCGGGGGGGTCTTCCTTCGGCTTTGGGGGTTTTCTTCCACCGGTTCCTCTTCTCCCGGCATCCAGTTGGTTCTTCTCCGCTCTCTCTGACCTCTTCTCCCGGTGTTCCAGTTCTTCGGCCGGCTCCTCCGCTGTCTTCAGGCCGCTCTCTTGCCAGCGGAGGTCCGGACTTCACCGGGTGATGTGACCACGCCCCCTAAAACGTCACAGTCCCAGCATGCCCAGGGACTGTGACATCATAAGGGGGCGACTCTCCACATACTCTGCCCCCCTGTTCCAGGCCCGGGGCTGGACAATTTATACCACAATGGCCATAGGCCTGGGAAAGGGCATTTTTTTTTCCAAATGCACGCACCCAGGTCTGCCCCCTTCCTACTCTGAATCCACATAATTTCTAGACCAGATTGCTGCTGTAAACCTATCATAGTCATTTTTATCAGTTTCCATTAGGCGGTATACTTCCCGGTACTCCTCTGTTAGGAGCGGTTGCACCAATTCAGCCCAGCGGCTTCTGGGCCACCTTTTAAACTATGCCATATTTTCCAATACAGTCAGGCAGTCCTAAATGTGGTCGTCTGGTAGCATCAGCTGTAAAAAGTTACCAGCACAGATTCTACCTTTGTTACCACTGAGAGCAGTGCCAACCTTATCTATTATCTCAGAGGGTTCCTGTCCCTCACCTGATCTCCACAGTAGGCTAAACCAATAGCACTTGATCCCCAGGTTTAGACTTTCTGACCCCGGCAGACTGATTGTCAACCCCCCTCTGGGTCCTCCCTAATAGTTTATGCCCACATTTAAGCACTTTGCGATTTTTACCTCCTGCAACACAGTATTTAACACTTCACATGGGGGTTTCTCCTTTTTAGGGGAGACCCCTGAACCTTTGAACTTTTGTTCACACAAGTTCCAAAATAAGGGGCAGTCTCACCCAATTAGCAAATCATGGGGTAACCCCGAGATCACCCCAACTCTCAGTGTAGCAGTTCCTACAGTTGTGGACAGGGTTACATGGGCCATTGGATAGTCCTTGACAACCCCATGTACAGAGACCACTCCAATCTTTTTCCTGGGTATCAGATTTCCCCGAAACCTGTCCGATCGGAGCAGGGTAACCCCACTTCCTGAGTCAAGAACAACCTCCTGCCTATTAACCTGCACCACACTCTCAAGTGGACTTAGATTGTTCATGGGACCAATGGCAAAAGCAAACATAGAGCCATGTCGAGTCATGTCACATTCCATTGGCTCCTTCCGCCTTGGACACTGGGCCCCCATATGTCCCAGTTTTTGGCAGAACCAACAGCGAACCTCACGGGGTTCCCGTTCTCCCTGCCGACTATTGGGAGGGTTTGACATTAGTGTGCTCCTAGCGAGAGTGTCAGGCACCCAAGAAGACACCATGCGTTCAACAGGTGCCATCTTCACGCTGGAACGCACTTCCTTAGAACGGGCTAGCTCTCTGGTAATAGAGGGACTCTCCCGGACACTTTCTGCACAACTGTAGCGCTCGACAGCAGCAGCCATCTCATCCAGGGACTGAGGCTCGGACTGAGCCACCCACTGGTGCAGGTCCTTCGAAAGATCATGCAAAAAGCGATCCAGTGCAACTCGCTCTACAATCTGAGTGGTGGTCTTCTCCTTTGGTTTCAGCCAATCCTGGAACAGGTGCAGTAGACGATACAGTTGCGCACGGGCAGGCTTAGCTCTGTCAAAGCACCATTCAGGAACACGGTTTGCCCTTAGAGTAGGGATGGGCTTTATGTTCGGGTCGAACATGAGTTCAACTCAAACATTGGCTGTTCGCCAGTTCCCCGAACAGCGAACAATTTGGGGTGTTTGCTGCAAATTCGAAAGCCACGGACCACCCTTTAAAAGTCTATGGGAGAAATCAAAAGTGCTAATTTTAAAGGCTTATATGCATGGTATTGTCATAAAAAGTGTTTGGGGACCTGGGTCCTGCCCCAGGGGACATGTATCAATGCAAAAATAAGTTTTAAAAATGGCCGTTTTTCAGGAGCAGTGATTTTAATAATGCTTAAAGTGAAACAATAAAAGTGTAATATTCCTTTAACCAGTTGCCGACCGCCTCACGACGATATACATCTGCAGAATGGCACGGGCAGGCAAAATCACGTACCTCTACGGTGCCCGAGGTGGTTGGCTTCTGTCCGGGAGCGATCAGAGGTGAAGGGGAGGCCATCCATTCGTGCCCCCCCTCGCGATCACTCCCAGCCAATGAAATCCTTCCTCTGCTGCTGTATAGTAAACAGCAGCAGAGGAAGTGATGTCATCTCTCCTCGGCTTGGTATTTTCCGTTCCGGCGCCGAGGAGAGAAGACATTGATGTGAGTGCACAACACACACACACAGTAGAACATGCCAGGCACACATTACACCCCCCATCACCCCCGATCACCCCTTGATCACGCCCCAATCACCCACCCCCGTCACACTGACACCAAGCAGTTTTTTTTTTCTGATTACAGCATTGGTATCAGTTTGTGACAGTTAGTGTGGTAGGGCAGTTAGTGTTAGCCCCCTTTAGGTCTAGGATACCCCCTAACCTCCCCTAATAAAGTTTTAACCCCTTGATCACCCCCCGTCGCCAGTGTCGCAAGTGTCGCATAACTGCAGCGTTTGCAGAGTCAGGCCTGATCCCTGCGATCACTAACAGTTTTTTGGTAGCGTTTCGGTGAACTGTCAAGCACCAGCGGCCTAGTACACCCCGGTCGTAGTCAAACCAGCACTGCAGTAACACTTGGTGACGTGGCGAGTCCCATAAGTGCAGTTCAAGCTGGTGAGGTGGCAAGCACAAATAGTGTCCCGCTGCCACCAAGAAGAAGACAAACACAGGCCCATTGTGCCCATAGTGCCCTTCCTGCTGCATTCGCCAATCCTAATTGGGAACCCACCACTTCTGCAGCACCCGTACTTCCCCCATTCACATCCCCAACCAAATGCAGTCGGCTGCATGAGAGGAATTTACTTTATGTCCTCCCGAGTACCCCTACCCAACGAACCCCCCCAAAAAAGATGTTGTGTCTGCAGCAAGCGCGGATATAAGCGTGACACCCGCTATTATTGTCCCTCCTGTCCTGACAATTCTGGTCTTTGCATTGGTGAATGTTTTGAACGCTACCATTTACTAATTGAGTATTAGCGTACAGCATTGCACAGACTAGGCACACTTTCACAGGGTCTCCCAAGATGCCATCGCATTTTGAGAGACCCGAACCTGGAACCGGTTACAGTTATAAAAGTTACAGTTACAAAAAAAAGTGTAAAAAAAAAAAACACAAAAAAAATATAAAATAAAAACAAAAATAGTTGTTGTTTTATTGTTCTCTCTCTCTCTCTCTCTCTCTCTCTCTCTCTCTCTCTCTCTATTCTGCAATGTTTTATTGTTATTATGTTTTATCATGTTTGCTTTTCAGGTATGCAATTTTTTATACTTTACTGTTTACTGTGTTTTATTGTTAACCATTTTTTTGTCTTCAGGTACGCCATTCAGCTGCAGCGCGGATTTATTTATCTTGACAACAACAGCGTTTGCTCCCATGATATATAAAGCCGTGACTGCAGTGAAGGTGATATATGCTGAAGCATGGGGGCAGCAGGGGCGGAGGAGCGATTTGCTCCTACCTTTTGCGGGAGGATGCCCCCATGCTTCGGCATATATAAATGGTGCATGTATGCCCATCATTAGAAGTGGGTGGATGAAGGGAGGTATTTTAATGGTGGGCATACCTACCGATCAATCTCTTTTTTTCGTTCAGCCCACAGGCTGCATGAAAAAAAAAAGATTACATATGCCCAACAATGACCAGCAACGTACTGGTATGTTGCTGGACTTTGAGTGGTTATACCAGAATGATGCCTGCAGGTTTAGGTATCATCTTGGTATCATTCTTTTCAGCCAGCGGTCGGCTTTCATGTAAAAGCAATCCTAGTGGCTAATTAGTCTCTAGACTGCTTTTACAAGCAGTGGGAGGGAATGCCCCCCCCCACCGTCTTCCATGTTTTTCTCTGGCTCTCCTGTCCCAACAGGGAACCTGAGAATGCAGCCAGTGATTCAGCCAGCTGACCATGGAGCTGATCAGAGACCAGAGTGGCTCCAAACATCTCTATGGCCTAAGAAACTGGAAGCTACGAGCATTTCATGACTTAGATTTCGCCGGATGTAAACAGTGCCATTGGGAAATTGGGAAAGTATTTTATCACACCGATCTTGGTGTGGGATATTTACATTCCCTGTGATAACAATAAAAATGATAAAAAAAAAAAAAAAATGAAAGGAACAGTTTAAAAATAAGATAAAAAGCAAAAAAATAATAAAGAAAAAAAAAAAAAAAAAAGCACCCCTGTCCCCCCCTGCTCTCGTGCAAAGGCGAACGCAAGCGTCGGTCTGGCGTCAAATGTAAACAGCAATTGCACCATGCATGTGAGGTATCACCGCGAAGGTCAGATCGAGGGCAGTAATTTCAGCAGTAGACCTCCTCTGTAAATCTAAAGTAGTAACTTGTAAAAGCTTTTAAAAATGTAATTAGTTTGTCGCCACTGCACGTTTGTGCGCAATTTTAAAGCATGTCATGTTTGGTATCCATATACTCGGCCTAAGATCATCTTTTTTATTTCATCAAACAATGGGCAATATAGTGTGTTTTAGTGCATTAAAATTTAAAAAAGTGTGTTTTTTCCCAAAAAAATGCTTTTGAAAAATCGCTGTGCAAATACTGTGTGAAAAAAAAATGAAACACCCATCATTTTAATCTGTAGGGCATATGCTTTAAAAAAAATATATAATGTTTGGGGGTTCAAAGTAATTTTCTTGCAAAAAAAAAATTTCATGTAAACAAAAAATGTCAGAAAGGGCTTTGTCTTCAAGTGATTAGAAGAGTGGGTGATGTGTGACATAAGCTTCTAAATGTTGTGCATAAAATGCCAGGACAGTTCAAAACCCTCCAAATGACCCAATTTTAGAAAGTAGACACCCCAAGCTATTTGCTGAGAGGCATGTCGAGTCCATGGAATATTTTATATTGTGACACAAGTTGCGGGAAAAAGACACATTTTTTTTTTGCACAAAGTTGTCACTAAATGATATATTGCTCAAACATGCCATGGGAATATGTGAAATTACACTCCAAAATACATTCTGTTGCTTCTCCTGAGTATGGGGATACCACATGTGTGAGACTTTTTGGGAGCCTAGCTGCGTACGGGACCCCGAAAACCAAGCACCGCCTTCAGGCTTTCTAAGGGCGTAAATTTTTGATTTCCCTCTTCACTGCCTATCACAGTTTTGGAGGCCATGGAATGCCCAGGTGGCACAACCCCCACCCAAATGACCCCATTTTGGAAAGTAGACACCCCAAGCTATTTGCTGAGAGGTATAGTGAGTATTTTGCAGACCTCACTTTTTGTCACAAAGTTTTGAAAATTGAAAAAAGTAAAAAAAAAAATTTTTCTTGTCTTTCTTCATTTTCAAAAACAAATGAGAGCAGAAAAATACTTACCATGCCTCTCAGCAAATAGCTTGGGGTGTCTACTTTCCAAAATGGGGTCCTTTGGGGGGGTTTTGTGCCATCTGGGCATTTTATGGCCTTCAAAACTGTGATAGGTAGTGAGGAGTGAAATCAAAAATTTACGCCCTTAGAAATCCTGAAGGCGGTGATTGGTTTTCGGGGCCCCGTACGCGGCTAGGCTCCCAAAAAGTCCCACACGTGGTATCCTCATACTCAGGAGAAGCAGCTGAATGTATTTTTGGGTGCAATTCCACATATGCCCATGGCCTGTGTGAGCAATATATCATTTAGTGACAACTTTTTGTAGTTTTTTTTGTCATTATTCAATCACTTGGGACAAACATTCAATGGGCTCAACATGCCTCTCAGCAGGTCACATGCCCTCAACATTGAGAGGGTGCTTTGAGGTAGCCCCCCAAAGCACCTTGTTCCCATGTTGATAGGGAAAAGGGCCTCATCCCCACAACCCTTGACCGGTGGTTGTGGAGGTTTGCGGGCGTGGGCTTATCGGAATCTGGAAGCCCCCTTTAACAAGGGGACCCCCAGATCCTGCCCCCCAATGTGAATTGGTACCCCTACAATTTCATCCACTGAAGCGGATCGTGCGGACGGAGCAGAGAAGATGCCTGGAGGAAGATGCGGGACGAGAAGAGCGGAGGAAGAAGAAGATGGAGAAGAAGTAGATGAAGAAGAAGATGGAGGAAGAAAAAGAACACCGAAGGAAGACCAGAAAAAAGAAGATGAAAGAAGAAGAAATTAATAAAGGACTTGTCAAAAACTGTCTCTTGTGTTTTTCTAACCTTTTTGACACTTTTTTTGTGAAATGGTAGGGGTACATTTGTACCTCATTACCAATTCACACAGGGGGGTGGGATATGGTGGTCCTGTTGTTAAAGGGGGCTTCCAGATTCTGATTCCGATGGATTTTTGGGGGGACCCCACGCCATTTTTTTTATTTTGGCACTGGGTTCTCCTTAAAATCCATACCAGACCTGAAGGGCCTGGTATGGAATTTAGGGGGACCCCCATGCCATTTTTTTTATTTTGGCAGGGGGTCCCCATTAATATCCATACCAGACCTGAAGGGCCTGGTATTGAATTTAGGGGGACCCCCACGCATTTTTTTGTAATTTTGGTTCGGTGTTCCCCTGTGGGGAAATCCCATGCCGTTTTTATCAATGAACTTTTATGTGTATTGTCGGACTGACGATTCATTAATAGCCACGAGAAGTTTTAAATGAGTTTTTTTCCTTTGAAATGTCATTTTGCTGTCAGACTGTTCTAAACACGGGAAACATGTGCCCCTTTACAGGCATACTATAGACACCCCCCAGGTATGAAATTTAAAGGAATATTACACTTTTATTGTTTCACTTTAAGCATTATTAAAATTACTGCTCCCGAAAAAATGGCCATTTTTAAAACTTCTTTTTGCATTGATACATGTCCCCTGGGGCAAGACCCAGGTCCCCAAACACTTTTTATGACAATACCATGCATATAAGCCTTTAAAATTAGCACTTTTGATTTCTCCCATAGACTTTTAAAGGGTGTTCCACGGATTTCGAATTTGCCGCGAACACCCCAAATTGTTCACTGTTCGGCGAACTGGCGAACAGCCAATGTTCGAGTCAAACTCATGTTCGACCCGAACATAAAGCCCATCCCTACTGTCTACATGCAATGGTTCCTCTGCTGTATTGAAATTGCTTACTCTGATTTCAGTGCACACTGTGAGCTTCACTTTGCAAGAGAAGTTTCCCTTAGTTTAGTGAAAGAGGCAAATCTCTGCTGGCTTTCATTCATATGCAAGAAAAAATACAGTTTTATTTTCCCTTGAATGTGATTGAGTGTTTTTTGCAAAGTGAAAATTCACCACATTCACCAAGATAAGGGAAAATTCCCTTTGGAAAGTAAATAGCCTATTTTCATTTTAGTAAATGAACCTCATAATCTTTAATCAGATGCAGTGGCGGCCCGTAATCCAGGGTGCAGGGGTGCCACCCCCCCATTCATGCTTCTGGCCCCCTAATCTACATGCGGGAGCCAGACGCATGGATTCCAATGTTTTTTTTCTTTAAGCATGTGATTAGAGCCAGAGGCTCTTATAGACTTCAAAAAAGGGTGGGCTTGGGGTGCAGAGCACTGCGCCGTGAGCCCACCCAGTTGTGTGACAATAGCGAATGAATATTCACTATTGTCACACTGATTCTCCTCCTGGCCAATCGGTAAGTGGGTCCTATTATTGGCGGAGATGCACGGCCGCTGTGATGCCGAGGAGGAGACGCAGGGGAAGCCCGACTGACCCACCAGCCGCCACTGGTAATGACATCCCTTGGCATTGATTGTCCATGACACCCCTAAATGCCCTTCCTGGTAGCCACTCCTTGAGCCCCGCTGCTCTGTCCAGGAGCCTGTCTCGCCTGCGGGAATATCGCTCCCAGATCATGCTGTCTCTAAGGGTGTCACAGATGGGGCTCGGGTATCTTATCGTGGCTGTCAGCTTTGCAGCTTTGGCTCTCATCACGTCTGCCAGTGTTAGGCACTCTTGCCCTTTCTGGGCTGGCTTTTCTGTGAATAAATCATGGTTTTTCTCTCAATGTATGTGTACTAGTTGAATGTCTGTCACAATGACTGATGGGATCTGCTCACCTCTCACATGTTCTGTATATGTTATGCCTGGTATACCAGGTGAATGGCTTGCTTGATGGATGCTAGAGAAGTGATAGCAGACTTGTATTGTGATCCTCCAAGTAGGGAAACCTAAGCCTAATGACTTTTGTGAAGCTGCTGTATTTGTACACATGTGGAGATTGGTAGGAAGAGATACTTGGTTGGTTTGTTTACCGCCCCCCCCCCTCGGCTGGAACACCAGCCGCCACTGATCCGATAGGTATAGGCGCAATTTGATGGAAGCTCTGTGGCAGGAAGGCAACATATCATGCAATCTCTGATGACTGGTCCCATGTTTATTTCTTGGTACCAGATCAGCAGAAAAGATAGTTCACTGAAGCATAAGAACAAAAAAAAAAAGTCCTGATAGCTTCAAAAATTGCATCAAAGTCCATGATTGTTCACTATAAATAACTCTCAATCAGATAGGTGAATCCACCAAGTGCACAAAAACATGGGCTGCCAATTAACTATCCACAGTCTTTTTTAAAGTCCTTAGCCCAGCCCCATTTTTATATGAAGTGTCCCAGCCCTCTTGTAAGGAACCTGGTATCCTGGCAGATGGGCATGTGGACCAGGCCAGCTAGACTCCCAACCAATCTCCTAAACACCTTGAACTTTGGGACCAACAGAGAAAGTTTATGATCTGGAGACTTAATTTTCAATTTTCCTCACCAGGTTTCTACTATCACTCAATCCATATTCTGGATGACACATACCTCATATTCACCACTATGCCTGCCATTACACCAGACTCACAATATATAGTATATAGTGTTTTTGATATCTACAGGGGTTGATTTACTAAAACCGAAGAGTGCAAAATTTGGTGCAGCTCTGCAAAGAAACCAATCAGCTGCCCGTCTTTATTGTCAAAGTGTAACCCTTTTGTCGCCAAAATGGTGGGGGGGTATTGCACACAATCTGGTGGCTGCAGCCACCGGGATTGTGTGTGAAACTGATAGGCAGCCTCCTGCCTGTCAAGTGTGAGTGTTCGGGCAGTGCTGCTACCGTCCGATCGCTCTAACCCCCGGTACCAGCCCCCCGCGTGCGCACTCCCGCCATGCTTACCGCGCTCCGCTTGCCCATCGGCGGGTCCGGGACACTCATGGCAGGTGCCGGCGGGAAAGGGGGAAGGAGAAGAGTGGATACACATCCGCTCTCCTCCCCTTCTTGCAGTGACCCGGAAAGCGACATCTCTGACAACACTTCTGGGTCACGTTCTTGGTGTCCCTGGCTTGTTTTGCAGAAAAGGGATGTTTTTCAATGTGATCTGCATTTGAAAACATTCAGTGGAGTACAGGGGAGACATTGGGGGACATTGAAAATTTGAAGCCCCACCCCCACATATACACACGCACAAACGTAAACACATACGTCGGGCACCTGCACATGTAAACATCAATTGCAATACAGATGTTACATATTGCCACATACGCCAGAGTGAGTGCGATAATTCTAGCACCAGAACTCCTCCATAACACTAAACTGATACCTATAGGGGGCCTTTGAAGCGTCATCTATAGAAAATATAGCGTACTGAAGCTTGACACCATTTTACGGGCGCAAAAAAAATTTAAGATTTGGCATGTTGGGTATCTATTTACTCGGCATAACCTAATCTTTTATATTTTACCAAAAATTTTGGTAATGTATTGCGTTTGTTTGCCCTAAAATTCACGTTAGTGTGTTTTTTACTGAAATATTGTGTTTCCTAGACCTTTGCGGTAATATTGTGTGACATAAAAAATTGGAACTACCGCTATTTTATTCTCTATGGTGTCTGCTTTCAGAAAATATATAATGTTTGGGGTTTTGTGTAATCTTCAGGCCTAATATTATTTTTTTAAACGTGTGCAAAAAACGCAAAAACGGCTCTGGCAGCGAAAGGGTTAAAGGGATTGTAAAAAATTCTATACAGTAAGGTGAAAAACCTTCTTTGCTGCAGCTTCCCCCAGAACCCCCCTCCCTTTTATTTATCTGAGCCCATCCATTGGCTCTCGCTGCTGTCAATCAAATTCAGTGACACTGGAGCTGGGGGCGGGGCCGAGTCCCGCTGTCTGTGTCAATGGACGCAGCAGAGGGACTTAAGAGAGCACCCACACGGGTGCCCCCATGGAAAGCAGCTCTCCGTGGGTGGGGGCACCCGATGAAGGGGAGGAGCCAGGACCCTAGAAGAGGAGGATTGGGGCTGCTCTGTAAAAAACCCTTGCACAGAGCAAGTAAGTATAACATGTTTGTTATTTTTATAAAAAAAATTGAACTTTTACAACCCCTTTAATCGAACAAGCTGAAGTTACTGTAGAAGCTAAATGGATAATATGCACAGCTATGCCAGATTCTGAGCGCTCCTCTCTTAGTAAATCTCCCCCCACAGTATTTTTGATTGCTCCATGACTTCAGGGATGTCTTTATCTAAAATCTCATGTGTTCTCATAATGTAGAGCTGTGTACAATACACACATCCCTGTGTTCTCCAAACAAGATAATATTTGAGGTCATTATCTCTAGAGAAAACAATGATGACATCTCTGCGATGAACTGGCAGAGTCTTCTCATCAGTTCTTCAGATGAAGCCTCCTGCAACAACATAGGATCTCTCTGGCAAACCAAAGTACTCTGACACCACAAGACAACCTTATTGGTTTCTTCCACCATATCTTAGACTTAGGTTGCTGGTAACAGTTACTGGGATGCTTCCTATTACCAGTTACCAGTAGGGATGGACGAACGGTTTGGCCCGAGCATAAGTTCGGGCCGAACTTTCTTTGTTCAGTTGTTTGGCAAACATCTGAACAAGAGGGTCGTTCGACCATTTGTTCGGCCCCTGAACCAACCACAATGCATTGCAGTGCTAAACAGTCCATTGCAAGCCCTTATTGGCTGAAGCAGTGAAAGCTTCAGCCAATCAGGGCACAGAGCACTATCAGAGTCATAATTGGACACTGTCATCATGACTTTATCCAATCATGGCTCATTCCCGCCCCACAGTATAAAAGTATTCTTTCAATGGCAGCCATTTTCAGTGTGATTTTGGCATGGAGAGAGATAGAACAGGGCTCTGTTCAGTGCTATTAGTTAGTTAGTGTGCTATACTTTGCTATTTTGCTTCAGTTGTCAATGTAGAATATTAGTTTAGTGTCAGTCTAGGGATAGTGTGAGTGTAGTGAGGAGGACCATCATTTAGCTTTGCATAGTGTGCAGCTAGAGTAAGGACATCTCAGATAGTTTCACTGTAGTGTAGTGAGACTGTGTCATTCATACATACATTGGTGTAGAGTAGGGACAGCTCAGATAGTTTCAGTGTAGTGTAGTGAGACATTAGTGTATAGCTAGAGTAGGGACAGTTCAGATAGCGTCAGTATAGTGATGGTTGAAAGCCGTCTATTTGATTGCGTTACTGCTAGTTTAACACCATTTACTTCTGTGTGCGTTACTGCCAGTTTAACGCCATTTACTTCTCTGTGCGTTACTGCCAGTTTAACGCCATAAAGTTTTGTGTGCATTACTGCCAGTTTAACACCATATAGTTTTGTGCATTACTGCCAGTTTAATGCCATATAGTTTTGTGTGTGTTACTGCCAGTTTAACTCCATATAGTTTTGTGTGCGTAACTGCCAGTTTAACTGCAAATAGTTTTGTGCATTACTGCCAGTTTAACGCCATTTACTTTTGTGTGCGTTACTGCCAGTTTAATGCCATATAGTTTTGTGTGCGTTACTGACAGTTTAACGCCATATAGTTTTGTGCGTCACTGTACGTTTGGTGCATTATATTGCAGTATATTATAATGTATCCGTGGAGTGAGTACTCAAATTAAAGTGCACCAAACACCCCTTTACATTGATTAAAGTGCATCTACGTACAGATTTCAACTTCTTCTTTACATTTGCTTATAAGCACGGCCCCCTGCCTCCAAATAATATCTGGGAGGACAACAAGGAGAGGCAGACGTTCCCTTGGCACTGTAAGGGGGCCAGCAACAAATGTGTCCACAGGCAAAGGTGGACGCCGTGGTCAGTCCTCAGGCAGGGCATCATTTCCTTAGTGAGTTTGTCCATGCTATCCAGCCACAGCATGCAGAGGAGGTGGTGGACTGGCTTACTAAACCTTCCTCATCCTCCTCATCTTCCTCATCCTCTGTTAGGCAAGCAGAGAAAAGTGTACAGTCCCCTGCAGTTGCCAGAGTAGATAAACCTGCCTCCTTGTCCACATCTATTCCTGCCATAGCCCCAACATCAGCCATTGAGGAGTCAGCTGAGTTATTTGACCACAGCATCAGCCATTTGCTCCTTGATGATGCCCAGCCATTACTGGATTCAGATGTTGGTTCTGAGGTTGAGGATGACAGGAACATGAGCCTAGAGAGAGGGAGGGACACTGGTAGACAAATTGGTATTCATGTTCCCCAAGCCACAGTATATTGCCAAGTTGTCTCCAGTGGTAAAGTTGAAAATGGAGGAGATGGAGATGATGATGATGAGGTCACTGATGCGACTTGGGTGCCAGATAAGGTGCCAGCAGAGGAGGAAACTGAAGGTGAGGCAGCACAACCCCAAGGAGGCCGACATCAAGAAAGAGTGGAGAGCAGCCACCCTATTCCATCACATTCTGCAGCTGTTATCTCCCGGCCCACTCCCCAAAGCTCAGCTATCTGGGCCTTTTTTAGCACATCTACAGCAGATCGCACTGTTGCTATCTGCAAACTGTGTCTCAGGCACAGCAAACATGGCAAAAAGGGGCACAAATCTGTCCCTCCTTACTCACTTCAGTCTGCCCCTGCTATACCGAGTCATTATCTCTCAGCAGCCTCCACTGGCAGGGATGATGGTTTAGCACAGAGTGTCCCAGGTTCTAGCAGCACATCTGTCAGCAGCACACCACCAGCTGTTGACTATAACTGGCAAATTTCTCTGCCACATCTGCTGCAGTGGAAAAAAAGATACAGTCCCTGCCACCCTCATGCCCAGCATCTAAATGCAAGCTTGTCAAAGCTTTTGTCTCTCTAACTTCTGCCTTTCAGCCTGGTGGATTCTGCCCCCTTCCGTGAATTTGTACAATGTACTGTACCACAATAGCAGGTTCCCAGTCGCCACTACTTTTCACGTAAGGCCGTTCCATCTCTCTACCATCACGTGGAAGGGAATGTTCTGGCAATGCTGGGCAAGGCAGTCAGCCGTAAAATCCACCTTACAGCTGACACGTGGTCCAGCAAGCATAGGCAGGGACGATATCTTTTGTTTTGTTTTACAGCTTGCAACTTGAAAGGATGCAGGACAGGGCTCTGTGCTGAAGCTTGTTGTGCCCCGACGTCTCCACGTCTCCATACAGCTGGTGGTGATGATGCCAGACCTGTGAGCTCTCCTCCTCCACCTCCTCTGCCACCTCCATGCCCTCTTCTGCAGAATTGTCCTATGAACATCAGGTACCCCCTAAGCTTTCAAAGGGCTATTCCCAGAGTCAGGCTAAAAGGTGCTATGCTGTGCTTCAGCTGGTATGTTTAGGGGACAGGAACCACACTGAAGCAGAGATTCTTGCACCTCTGCAGGAACAGGCCCAGAGGTGGTTCACACTAGACATGTGCATTTGTTTTCGTCCGAATGCATTTTCGTTCGAATTTCAGGTTTTTTCGTTATCGTTTTAACAAACGATAACCAAAGCGCAGAATACGAAAACCTGAAGAACCAACATAAACAAATGCTTTATTTTCATTTTCGTTACGACAACAGTTCGATATAGATAAGAGATTTGACATGACGCTGACAATAACAAGCTGTGTCTATCAAACCTGTGGTCGAATGTGCCTAACCTTAACTCTATTAGTCCAAGATTATTCTACATAGAGAGAAAAGATTCAACATGGAGAGAAAAGATTCGACATAGAGAGAAAAGATTCGACATAGAGAGAAAAGATTGCTGCTGGAATTGGGTTGGGGAAGTAAAATAAAAATAATGATGATGATGAATGTTATTGGCCGATTGTACCAAAGAGGAGGGGCAGTAAAATAGCTAGAACTAAGTACACACGTACAGCCAACTTACTTTCACTTACGATTTGCTAGCAGAGAGAGAGACACACACACTGAATCGTTTCAGAAGACAAGCAGAACGTCTATTTTGGCATAAGGAATATTTTGGAAAATATGTGACAAACCAGATCGTACCATGGTGTCTGCGCATCCAAATTTTTCCAAATATAAAGAAGGTTGAACCAAATGTGAAAAAAGCATGGGAAGCAAACTTACAGTCATGTTCCCTGCAAATGATGCAAATACTTAGTGACCAATATAAAACGGATATTGGGGAATTAGACAAGGAAATCCTAAAATGGCAGGAGAACCATGGCCACTTAGTTTCTCATAATTGTTTTCTTGGAAAAGATAAAATATTGAAAGAACATTTAACAAAATATGCCACTAGCCTGATTAAAACCAAAGAAAACAAATTCATGAGAGACAAAAAAGCGTACGATCAGGATCAAGCATATAAGTGGTACCAACAGGGTCATCATCCCCGCCGCAGGGCCACTTAATGTCGAGCTCCCCCGACTAGTAATTTGGATTTGGCTGAATCCGACAGTTCGTCTATGTCCTCAGCCTCTTATGTTCCGATTGCTACACATCTTAGTGACTCCAGCGGAGCCTCAAGAAAAAGAAAAAAAGATAGTGAAACAAGCTCACAAGAACGCCCTAGGTCAACTCATTCCCAAAATAAGGAAAAGAAAACACGGCTACAATGCCCACGAGGTGGTACGACCCCGAGCACCTCAAGGAATGGTAATATACAAAACCATTCACTTGTGACACTAACCACTCCAACAGTGAACCTTAACCCGGTTTCAATACCGGCGGGTCCTATGTCTCAACAAACGTCGGAACAACATTTACCTACGACTACTCTCCCTATAGATTCCCGGATAGCACCCATATTTAGTTCCAACACCTTGGACTTTAGGCATAATTCCCTACCTACACCTACCCCTATACGAACAACGAGCCAACCATTAAAGTAGAAGGTCCCAGTTCCATTTCTTATGGCAACCGGGACAAGTTTGACATTATAAATTTGTCCTCACATCCTTTGACAGAGGATGAGACTACCCTATTGGAACTAGGTCTCACGTTCTGTCCGGATGAGGGATCTAACAAATTCGAACTGATCAGGGATCTGCACCTCTTTGCCAGACACCTTATGTATAAAGTTTTATATGATAAAGACCCAAACAATGTGGAGATATCAAGCCCACACAACTCTAATTTGGAAGATGTAACCTTTGAGGACTTACGAGCCCTTCAGGACTTAATGGATTTGTGGGATGAGAGCAACCTGGAGGAGGTGGGTGGACTTTCAATCCATCTGGACCGGATGCTACTCAATCTGGTGACCAGGTGGCTGGTCCATCCAACAATCCTCTCCACTCCTTCAATCCCTGCCTTATACCCCCTGCTGGAGTTACTTTCGGTACACCAAAGTCATATAAACCGAAATCCAAGTCCTTCCCTGTTTTACAGGGAAACTCCAACTTATGGGCCTTTGTGATCCAGGTCACTAAAGAGATTGAATCTACTAATTGGCAAACTGGACCTCCAGGTAATTTACCTAAACATCTGAAAAAGGCACTTTGTGACCTGAGATCTAATAAGAATATCGTAATAAAGCCATCCGACAAGGGTGGCAACCTTGTTTTAATGGACGTAAAACAATATGAACAAATGTGCTTTGACATTGTGCGTAATACCAATAATAATAATAAAATAACAATATTGGTATAGACCAGTTCTGAAATCTCATGTAAATTACTATATGAAGCTTTATAAGGATATTCTGGTCAAGGCACACTATAGGGGGGTTATAGATTCAAATACACTCAAATTCTTGGATTCTACCAATCCGGTCACTCCAACGTTCTACGCACTACCCAAAGTGCATAAAAATTTACAGAACCCCCCAGGTCAACCAATAATTTTGGGCTGTGGGTCATTGACTGAGAAGGCCAGCCAACTAGTGGACGAGTATCTATACCCCCATGTAAATGGGCTTTTTTCATTTGTCAAGGACACTATTGAGTTATTGAAAACATTAGATGGGTTACAGCTGCCTCAAGGATGTTGGCTAGTCGCGATCGATATAGAGGCCTTGTACAACTCCATACCCCACACCAGAGGTGTGGAAGTTGCGCGAGAGTTTTTGAACGAACGAGATCTTGATTCATGGAAGTACAACGAATTTGTCATTTAAATACTCAACTTTATACTTACACACAATATTTTCATATTCAAAGGTTCCCACTACCTCCAGGTACAGGGCGTGGCTATGGGGGCGAAATGTGCCCCCTCCTACGCAAACCTGTACCTGGGGGGGTGGGAACGAGACCTCTTCTTTGATGAATCCAAATCAGAGTTTTTTGGCCAGATTGTATCATGGCATCGATACATAGATGACGTTTTTATGGTGTGGGCAGGATCAAGAGAACAACTATTAGAATTCCTTGTTGGTTTACAAGTAAACACATACAATCTGCAGTTTACATATACATTCGATCAGTCAAGAATTACCTTGTTAGACGTAGAGATTTTCATCAATGAAACGGGGACACTCTGTTCCACACTATATAGAAAACCCTCAGCAGGAAACAGCTTACTGCATGCCAATAGCTCGCAGCCTGAAAAGCTGATTAAAAGCATCCCTTTCAGTCAATTTTTGAGACTGAAACTTAACTGTACATTAGACACAGATTTCCAAAAGGAGGCAAATTTGCTACGTGATCGCCTCCTAGCTAGGGGCTACAGTAGAACTTGTTTGAAAAAAGCCTTTAACAGAGTGAAAAATCAGAATAGACAACTTCTACTGTATAAGCCCAGACGAGACAAAGCATCGACATCGACGAGGGTGATCACAAAATATAATAGACAACATGCCAAAGTGCGATATATCTACAATAAGTTCTGGTACTTATTGGCAGCTGATCAAAAGATCTCTAAGTTTGTCAAATCCCATCCAGAGATCACCTTCAAACGTTCTCGTTCCTTGAGAGACACTCTAGTGATCTACCACCATAGTAATCAGACCATTTCAAAATCTAAGCCATCGGGTACCTACCCATGCGGTAGGTGCAATTATTGCCCCTTTATCTTAGAAGGAAAGAATGTTCCTCTTCCCAATAATAACATCTGGACTCCCAAATACAGAACCAGTTGCCAATCGGTTGGTTCTGTATACTTAACCACTTAAGGACCGCCTCACGCCGATGTACGTCGGCAAGGCGGCACGGGCAGGCAAAATCACGTACATGTACGTGATTTGCCTCCCGCGGGTGGGGGGTCCGATCGGACCCCCCCCCCGGTGCCCAAGGCGGTCCCGTTTTGTTCCCCGGCGATCGGAGTGGAGGGGGAGGCCATCCGTTCGTGGCCCCCCCCTCGCGATCGCCGCCAGCCAATGGGAACATTCCTTTGCTGCTGTTTAGCATACAGCAGTGATGTCATCTCTCCTCGGCTCGGTAGTTTCCGTTCCGGCCCGAGGAGAGAAGACAGGTATGTGAGTGCACAACACACACACACACACAGTAGAACATGCCAGGCATACAAAACACCCCGATCCCCCCCCGATCGCCCCCCGATCCCCCCCCAATCACCCCCCCTGTCACAAACTGACACCAAGCAGGTTTTTTTTTTCTGATTACTGCTAGGTGTCAGTTTGTGACAGTTACAGTGTTAGCACAGTTACTGTTACCCCCCTGTAGGTCTAGGATACCCCCCTAACCCCCCCTAATAAAGTTTTAACCCCTTGATCACCCCCCCATCACCAGTGTCGCTAAGCGATCATTTTTCTGATCGCTGTATTAGTGTCGCTGGTGACGCTAGTTAGGGACGTAAATATTTAGGTTCGCCGTCAGCGTTTTATAGCGTCAGGGACCCCCATATACTATCTAATAAATGTTTTAACCCCTTGATTGCCCCATAGTTAACCCTTTCACCACTGATCACCGTATAACCGTTACGGTTGACGCTGGTTAGTTTGTTTATTTTTTATAGTGTCAGGGCACCCGCCGTTTATTACCGAATAAAGGTTTAGCCCCCTAATCGCCCTGCGGTGATATGCGTCGCCCCAGGCAGCGTCAGATTAGCACCAGTACTGCTAACACCCACGCACGCAGCATGCGCCTCCCTTAGTGGTATAGTATCTGATCGGATCAATATCTGATCCGATCAGATCTATACTAGCGTCCCTAGCAGTTTAGGGTTCCCAAAAACGCAGTGTTAGCGGGATCAGCCCAGATACCCGCTAGCACCTGCGTTTTGCGCCTCCGCCCAGCCCACCCAAGTGCAGTATCGATCGATCACTGTCACTTACAAAACACTAAACGCATAACTGCAGCGTTCGCAGAGTCAGGCCTGATCCCTGCGATCGCTAACAGTTTTTTTGGTAGCATTTTGGTGAACTGGCAAGCAAGCACCAGCCCCAGGCAGCATCAGGTTAGCGCCAGTAGCGCTAACACCCACGCACGCACCGTACACCTCCCTTAGTGGTATAGTATCTGATCGCATCAATATCTGATCCGATCAG
Organism: Lithobates clamitans; assembly: GCA_037952925.1. NCBI lineage: Eukaryota > Metazoa > Chordata > Amphibia > Anura > Ranidae > Lithobates > Lithobates clamitans. Next base: position 1,228,603 of record JBBGZY010001884.1, on the reverse strand, counting down.
ATCTATACTAGCGTCCCCAGCAGTTTAGGGTTCCCAAAAACGCAGTGTTAGCAAGATCAGCCCAGATACCTGCTAGCACCTGCGTTTTGCCCCTCCGCCCGGCCCAGCCCAGCCCACCCAAGTGCAGTATCGATCGATCACTGTCACTTACAAAACTCTAAACGCATAACTGCAGCGTTCGCAGAGTCAGGCCTGATCCCTGCGATTGCTAACAGTTTTTTTGGTGGTATTTTGGTGAACTGGCAAGCACCGGCCCCAGGCAGCGTCAGGTTAGCGCCAGTACCGCTAACACCCACGCACGCAGCATACACCTCCCTTAGTGGTATAGTATCTGAACGGATCAATATCTGATCCGATCAGATCTATACTAGCGTCCCCAGCAGTTTAGGGTTCCCAAAAACGCAGTGTTAGCGGGATCAGCCCAGATACCTCCTAGCACCTGCATTTTGCCCCTCTGCCCGGCCCAGCCCACCCAAGTGCAGTATCGATCGATCACTGTCACTTACAAAACACTTAACGCATAACTGCAGCATTCGCAGAGTCAGGCCTGATCCCTGCGATCGCTAACAGTTTTTTTGGTAGCTTTTTATTGAACTGGCAAGCACCAGCGGCGTAGTACACCCCGGTCGTAGTCAAACCAGCACTGCAGTAACACTTGGTGACGTGGCGAGTCCCATAAGTGCAGTTCAAGCTGGTGAGGTGGCAAGCACAAGTAGTGTCCCGCTGCCACCAAAAAGACAAACACAGGCCCGTCGTGCCCATAATGCCCTTCCTGCTGCATTCGCCAATCCTAATTGGGAACCCACCGCTTCCGCAGCGCCCGTACTTCCCCCATTCACATCCCCAACCAAATGCAGTTGGCTGCATGAGAGGCATTTTTATGTCCTCCCGAGTACCCCTACCCAACGAACCCCCCCAAAAAAGATGTTGTGTCCGTCCGACGAGGCAGGCCAGGCACGATACCCAGGGCTATTCCCAGCTTAAAATAGCACCATCCGACCGATCACCCCTGCGGGATCAACTTGTGCATGCCATCCAGCAAAAAAGAGCGACAGAACCGCTCCCAACATACCCTCACAAACTACCTCATTACTATGGAGAGGAAGACCCAAAATGGCGCCGGCCATCATGCGGCCTCCAGCGGTCCGGAACACACAGCTAAAGACAGTGAGTACCCTCAACCCCTTTCTAAAGCTGACCTTGATGCAAGCCTCTCAGCAATCTATGACAGATTTGTGGACAAACTAGAAAGAGAGATTCACAAATCTACCACTGCTCTCTCACAGGAGATTGCTAGCATAGGAGGCCGCACTGACCTATTAGAAGCCAAGCATGATGAACTAGCCATTGCACACAATGACCTCAGAAAGGACTATGAAACATTGGCAGACAGTTTTTCTTTCATGCAAGCTCATATCGAAGACCTCGATAATAGAAACAGGAGGAATAATATAAGAGTGCGTGGTGTCCCAGAGTCAGTCACTGACATAAATAAGGTTATTACAAAGCTTTTCCATGATCTCGTACCAGACAAACCCCTCTCTGCTTTTGCTTGTGATAGAATGCACAGGGCACTGCGCCCAAAACCTACTGCAGATAAACCTCCAAGAGATATTATAATGTGCATGAAAGACTTTCTTACCAAAGAAGATGTAATGCGTGCCGCCAGAAATTCCCCATCCATAGAGTTAGATGGAACAAGGCTGCAGATTTTCCCTGATATCTCCCCTGCGACTTTAGACCGAAGACGCAGAATGAAAGAAGTCACAAATGTTCTTCAATCAGCCAGAATCAAGTACAGATGGGGATTCCCATTCAAATTATCATTAACCCATAATGGCAATTCCTATACGGTCTATAACGTCATTGAAGGAAAAGACTTACTCATTAAACTAGGTCTACTAGACCCACAACCATCACAGCGTTTGCCCGCCACTCCCAGATCTTCACCTATATGGTCCACACCTTCGACCAGACGCATCCCAAGAAACCAAAGAAGATGGCAACAACACTCCCCCCAAGATCGTGTCGCCTGATCTGTTTACACAACAATCAAGCCTGCGACTTTATGACCACTTGCATGTGATGTCCTTCTATCTCCAGCTTCGACCTTTCTCCCCTATCTAACTCCCCAGTGGAGTATATACCCTCTTGCTTACTGTAAATGCCCCTGATTCTACAATCAACTCAAAACTTTAGAGCAAATCACCTGTTCAATCTCCTACCCAGACGAACAATACTATTTTTGTTTTTTAGTCCTAATTTTTCATGGACCTTTTGTTTCTGGGAGGAAAAAGTTTGTAAGGGGTCGCAACGGGGGTGGTGGAGTCAAGAAGGGTAACCCCCATGTTCCCATGTTCCCATTATTTTCTATATATAATGTTCTGGTTTTTTCCGTTTTTTTTTTTTTTTTCTTTTTCTCTTCCTCTCACTTATTCAGGTATCCTAATCTAATATTCATTATCTCTACCTAAGTTTAGATATTATTGCTGTGTCACTCTAACCCAGATATAGCAGGGTAATGGTAGAGAGACATAAAATATTATAAAAATGTTCTCCACGTTTATTTCTTGAGGACTTATTCCATTTTTGTGATACACTAATGTTATTTATATTATGTGTTTACCATGCACCAATCTTTTTCTTGGTTTCATACCTAGACTTTACTTTACTAATGCCTGGCCTATCCGCCGTCGCTAGTTTGTCCCCCATTCTACCAGAGGGGCCTGCGGCCCTTTCTTCCCCTAGTGGGTTGCTGCGACCCCCGCTGGTGGAATTTGGACGTTCTCGTCCTTTGAAAAAATTTAAAAGGCTGAACGACCTTATGTCCTTCAGTCCCCTTTTTCTTGTTATTTTAATAGTTGTTTTTTTTGCCCTTATGGCAATTTATGCAAATATTATATTTTATGGAAGACTTTTTATTACAGTTCATTTAATTTTGGGTAATTTCAACTGTATAACAATCATTACTCATTGTAATAACACACTGAATTCAAACCTTAACACAAAGCTATTGATCTCATTTCGATTTATGAAATCACATACAACCTATTACTTCATTATCATCCAACTAGTATTCCTTCCCCTATTTTGGTATATACCGTTCCTTATTTATATAATTAGAATTATTTTCCTCAACTACTATGGGTCTTAAAGTATTCTCCCATAATGTCCAAGGCTTTAATTCCCCCAATAAACGTAAAAAAGCATTCAAACAATACAAAAGATTGGGTGCAGATATAATACTAATGCAAGAAACCCACTTTTCTACTTCCAATCACCCACAATATTTTGATAAATCATTCAACCAATCCCATTATACTACATTCTCCAACAAATCCTGTGGTGTCGCTATTTTTATTAAAAATTCCATAATTTTTGAACCCCATTCTATCTACAGAGATGTGGACAGTAGATTTATCATACTGAAAGGCTGTATAAATAGGAAAAATATCACTATAGCCTCTATATACGCCCCAAACGAGGCCCAGACAACATTCTTCACCAAATTCTTCAACGTATTAGAGCAATATATTTCACCTCATTTGATAATTGGAGGCGACTTCAACCTCTCTGCACACCCTGCTCTTGATAGAAGTAAAATGGCCCCCTCCTCCAAAGCTTTTAGTAAAACTATAAACCGCTCTCTTAGCAAACTGCAGCTCATTGATTCTTGGAGGGCCCATAATATTGGTATCAGAGCATATACTCACTATTCTCACCCCCACAATTGTTTTGCCAGATTAGACTATATTTTCTGCACACCAATCCTCTTGGCAAACTCTTCAAATACTGATATACACCCATGCCCATGGTCAGATCACAATATAGTAGAATTTGATACCTCCCATATTGGCATGACTCCTACCCCTTTTAATTGGCGCCTTAATGATTCTCTCTTATCTAACCCTTCTACCGTCCAACAAATAAATACCCACATTGAAGAATACTTCCACATAAACACTTCAGAAGATGTCCTTCCTACCTCAGTCTGGGCAGCCCACAAAGCGGTCTTGCGGGGTCATTTGATTAATATTGCCGCAGCCAGAAATAAATCTAAACTGACAGAAATTAAATGTCTTACAAAAGAACTACATGATTTATATAATAAACTAAACCACAATACCACTCCAGATATAGTAAATCTTATTCAGATAAAATGTAAATCCCTAAACACTTTACTTTCTGAAGACACAGAGAAATCCCTCAGATTTTCTAAAGCCAAATTCCTACTACATGGCAACTCTTCCTCATCAATGTTTGCCAGGAAACTAAATCAAGACACTAAACCCCCACACGTATATAAACTGCGAAACCAAAAAGGCAATATCGTAACGCACCCCCAAGATGTCCTAAACATTTTCACCTCATTCTATAAAAACCTCCTTTCTGGCCCCCAAACACACCCACCTCTCACCACATTAGACTGGTTAAACTCCCTTCAACTCCCTAAACTTACCCAACTCCAAGCTTCTTCATTGAATGATCCTTGTACGGACAGCGAAATTCTCAATATAATAAAGAACCTCAAAACATCGACAGCACCAGGCCCAGACGGCTTCACCACATCATACTATAAAAAATTTGCCTCTTTACTGACTCCCAGCCTTACAAAAATGTTCAATTATATCCTATCAGGTGGTCACTTCCCAGAAGATATGTTACTGGCCAACTTATCATTAATCCCTAAACCTGAAAAAGACCATTCCCTTCCCCAAAATTTTCGCCCTATTTCAGTCCTCAACAATGACCTTAAACTATTTGGCAGATTACTGGCAAACAGGCTTGCTACAGTTATCACTTCTCTGATCCATACGGATCAAACGGGATTTATCCCAGGCAGACAAATAGTCGATAACATTAGACTTGTCACAAACATTGTTCAAGATGCCAACCTCCATTCTCGCCCCCTATATCTGCTTAGCCTTGACATCCACAAGGCCTTCGATAGCGTTAATTGGTCATATCTTAATCACCTCCTACCTAAATTCGGCATATCAGAAAAATTTATACATGGATTTAATGCTCTCTATCATTTACCCCAAACCAGAATTAAAATTCCAGGGATCAACTCTGATTTCTTTCCCCTAAGCAGAGGAACCAGACAGGGCTGCCCTCTCTCTCCTCTCCTTTTCGCCTTGGCCATAGAGCCCCTCGCAGTTGCCATCAGAAATAACCCTAACATCAAAGGCTATCAAAAAGTTCCATATGACTTTAAACTCAGTCTTTATGCAGATGACGCACTTTTATTTTTAACAGACCCACTAATCTCAATACCCAACCTTCTCTCTGATCTCCATTCATTCCATAAACTCTCTGGTCTTTTTATTAACACCAACAAATGCTCCATTTTACCTATAAACAGCCCCCCAGATCTAACCTCACTTCTGAAAAAAAAAAACTTCAACTTCCTTTGGTCTTCACACTCCTTTAAATACTTAGGAGTTAATATTACAATATCCCATAATCTATTATATAAAAGTAACTACCTTCCCCTCTTCTCACGAATCAACTCACTGTTAAAAATCTGGTCCTCTTACCATATTTCCTTTCTCGGAAGGATTTGTGCTTTTAAAATGACAATCCTTCCAAAATTATTATACTATTTTAGAGCACTTCCCATTAATGTACCCAAAACCAAACTGGAATCTATACAACGTGAAATTAATAAATTTATCTGGAACAACAAAAAACCCAGGTGTAGTTACAATCTCATGCATAGACCACAAGATAGAGGTGGGCTGGGACTTCCCAACCTTTGGCTTTATTTCTTAGCAACCAAACTAGTACAAATGGCTCAGTGGTCTTCCCCTAATGCAAATATCCCCTGGTTGACCTTTGAATCCACCTCTATTCATCCATTGAACATCAGAGGAATTTTGTGGTCCAACACAAAACTACACCATATTCTTAGTAAAAAAAACACTTTAATTGCCCATCTTATACTTCTTTGGAATAAAATCAAAGATAACTTTAAACTCCTCTCTGCAACTCCTCCATTGGCCTCATTCTTGGGGGACCCCAGATTTCCGCTCGCTTTCCTTGACCACACACCCTTTCACAACTGGATCAAAAACAATCTTACCACATTAAAGTCTATCACACTCAGCTCTAAATTTCCATCTTTTGCCTCATTACAATCCAGATGCAATTTCCCCCCTTCGGAGTACTACCATTACACCTTGGTCCGCGAGTTCTACTCTACATACTACTCACTATCTGTCAATCCCCCTAGTACTTTATTCGAACACATTTGTATCTCTTCACCTAGAGACAAGAGACTAATATCCTTCCTATATAATAATCTCAATAACTTTCTCCAACCCGAAAAAACAGGCCCCATGATTAGATGGGAAGCAGAGATTGGTAGCTCATTCTCAACGGACTAGTGGACCAAGATGATCAAAAACCTCCGCAAAAGTAATTGCGCTGCTGCATTTAGAGAATCTCCATTAAAACTTCACATCAGGTGGTACATGACTCCATCCAGGATACATTCCTTCTACCCCTCAACCTCCCCGAACTGTTTCAGAGGTTGTCCTTTGGAGGCCAGTTATATGCACATCTTTTGGAGCTGTGATTTCTTGAAACCAATATGGGATAAGTTAATCAATATACTAGAAAATCCTCTTAAGAAAAAAATTTCCCTATCCCCCCAAATATGCTTATTATACGCTACAGTTCCACATGTTCCAACTCCCTGCAGTGGAATAATCCACTCTCTAATCAGTTCAATACACTGGATGATAGCTCTCAATTGGAAATCACAAAACCTACCATGGCCCCAGGTGGAATCTAGAATGGAATCACTTAGACTTTCCGAAAGAATCCATCATACCCTATCTGACACTATGCATATTTATAACGAAAAATGGAAGTTCTGGCCCTTATCAAACCCTCAACGCTTATAATTCTTCACTCCATTCTAGAACTCATTCCTATATTTTGTTGGTTTTTATGATAACGTATCACCTACACTCTAACGATTAAATATTATTAACCATCCTTCAATATCAGCTTTGTTTTATATGTCCCTTACATCTTTATACATTGTCTTCATTATATTTTATTCACTAATTACCCAACTTTGTATATTCTACTTTCATGTACTACTCATGTTAAACCATATTGTTGTACTCTGCAACCGTTTTATTATATGTCTTTCAAATAAACTTTTGTAAACAAAAAAGATGTTGTGTCTGCAGCAATCACGTATATAGGCGCGACACCCGCTATTATTGTCCCTCCTGTTCTGACAATCCTGGTCTTTGCATTGGTGAATGTTTTGAACTCTACCATTCACTAGTTGAGTATTAGCGTAGGGTACAGCATTGCACAGACTAGACACACTTTCACAGGGTCTCCCAAGATGCCATCACATTTTGAGAGACCCGAACCTGGAACCGGTTACAGTTACAAAAGTTAGTTACAAAAAAAGTGTAAAAAAAAAAAAATATATAAAGTAAAAAAAAATAGTTGTCGTTTTATTGTTCTCTCTCTCTCTATTCTCTCTCTATTGTTCTGCTTTTTTTACTGTATTCTATTCTGCAATGTTTTATTGTTGTTATGTTTTATCATGTTTGCTTTTCAGGTATGCAATTTTTCATACTTTACTGTTTACTGTGCTTTATTGTTAACCATTTTTTTGTCTTCAGGTACGCCATTCACGACTTTGAATGGTTATACCAGAATGATGCCTGCAGGTTTAGGTATCATCTTGGTATCATTCTTTTCAGCCAGCGGTCGGCTTTCATGTAAAAGCAATCCTAGTGGCTAATTAGCCTCTAGACTGCTTTTACAAGCCGTGGGAGGGAATGCCCCCCCCCCACCATCTTCTGTGTTTTTCTCTGGCTCTCCTGTCTCAACAGGGAACCTGAGAATGCAGCTGGTGATTCAGCCAGCTGACCATAGAGCTGATCAGAGACCAGAGTGGCTCCAAACATCTCTATGGCCTAAGAAACTGGAAGCTACGAGCATTTTATGACTTAGATTTCGCCGGATGTAAACAGCGCCATTGGGAAATTGGGGAAGCATTTTATCACACTGATCTTGGTGTGGTCAGATGCTTTGAGGGCAGAGGAGAGATCTAGGGTCTAATAGACCGCAATTTTTTCAAAAAAGAGTACCTGTCACTACCTATTGCTATCAGGGGATATTTACATTCCCCGAGATAACAATAAAAATGATTAAAAAAAAAATATGAAAGGAACATTTTAAAAATAAGATAAAAAAAGCAAAAAAATAATAAAGAAAAAAATAAAATAAAATAAAAACACCCCTGTCGCCCCCTGCTCTCACGCTAAGGCGAACGCAAGCGGCGGTCTGTCGTCAAACGTAAACAGCAATTGCACCATGCATGTGAGGTATCACCGTGAAGGTCAGATCGAGGGCAGTAATTTTTGCAGTAGACCTCCTCTGTAAATCTAAAGTGGTAACCTGTAAAGGCTTTTTTAAAGGCTTTTAAAAATGTATTTATTTTGTTGCCACTGCATGTTTGTGCGCAATTTTAAAGCATGTCATGTTTGGTATCCATGTACTTGGCCTAAGATCATCTTTTTTATTTCATCAAACATTTGGGCAATATAGTGTGTTTTAGTGCATTAAAATTTAAAAAAGTCTGTTTTTTCCCCAAAAAATGCGTTTGAAAAATCGCTGCGCAAATACTGTGTGAAAAAAAAAAATGAAACACCCACCATTTTAATCTGTAGGGCATTTGCTTTAAAAAAATATATAACGTTTGGGGGTTCAAAGTAACTTTTTCATGTAAACAATAAGTGTCAGAAAGGGCTTTGTCTTCAAGTGGTTAGAAGAGTGGGTGATGTGTGACATAAGCTTCTAAATGTTGTGCATAAAATGCCAGGACAGTTCAAAACCCCCCCAAATGACCCCATTTTGGAAAGTAGACACCCCAAGCTATTTGCTGAGAGGCATGTCGAGTCCATGGAATATTTTATATTGCGACACAAGTTGCGGGAAAGAGACAATTTTTTTTTTTTTTTGCACAAAGTTGTCACTAAATGATATATTGCTCAAACATGCCATGGAAATATGTGAAATTACACCCCAAAATACATTCTGCTGCTTCTCCTGAGTACGGGGATACCACATGTGTGAGACTTTTTGGGAGCCTAGCCGCGTACGGGACCCCGAAAACCAAGCACCGCCTTCAGGCTTTCTAAGGGTGTGAATTTTTGATTTCACTCTTCACTGCCTATCACAGTTTCGGAGGCCATGGAATGCCCAGGTGGCACAAACCCCCCCCAAATGACCCCATTTTGGAAAGTAGACACCACAAGCTATTTGCTGAGAGGTATAGTGAGTATTTTGCAGACCTCACTTTTTGTCACAAAGTTTTGAAAATTGAAAAAAGAAAAAAAAAATGTTTTTTCTTGTCTTTCTTCATTTTCAAAAAAAAATGAGAGCTGCAAAATACTCACCATGCCTCTCAGCAAATAGCTTGGGGTGTCTACTTTCCAAAATGGGGTCATTTGGGGGGGTTTTGTGCCACCTGGGCATTCCATGGCCTCCGAAACTGTGATAGGCAGTGAAGAGTGAAATCAAAAATTTTCACCCGGCGATTGGTTTTCGGGGTCCCGTACGCGGCTAGGCTCCCAAAAAGTCCCACACATGTGGTATCCCCATACTCAGGAGAAGCAGCTAAATGTATTTTGGGGTGCAATTCCACATATGCCCATGGCCTGTGTGAGCAATAAATCATTTAATGACAACTTTATGCAAAAAAAAAAAAAAAGTGTCACTTTCCCGCAACTTGTGTCAAAATATAAAATATTCCATGGACTCAATTTGCCTCTCAGCAAATAGCTTGGGGTGTCTACTTTCCAAAATGGGGTCATTTTGGGGGGTTTTGTGCCACCTGAGCATTCCATGGCCTCCGAAACTGTGATAGGCAGTGAAGAGTGAAATCAAAAATTTACACCCTTAGAAATCCTGAAGGCGGTGATTGGTTTTCGGGGCCCCGTACGCGGCTAGGCTCCCAAAAAGTCCCACACATGTGGTATCCCCATACTCAGGAGAAGCAGCTGAATGTATTTTGGGGTGCAATTCCACATAGGCCCATGGCCTGTGTGAGCAATATATCATTTAGTGACAACTTTTTGTAAATATTTTTTTTTTTTGTCATTATTCAATCACTTGGGACAAAAAAAATAAATATTCAATGGGTTCAACATGCCTCTCAGCAATTTCCTTGGGGTGTCTACTTTCCAAAATGGGGTCATTTGGGGGGGTTTTGTACTGCCCTGCCATTTTAGCACTTCAAGAAATGACATAGGCAGTCATAAACTAAAAGCTGTGTAAATTACAGAAAATGTACCCTAGTTTGTAGACGCTATATCTTTTGCGCAAACCAATAAATATACGCTTATTGACATTTTTTTTACCAAAGACATGTGGCCGAATACATTTTGGCCTAAATGTATGACTAAAATTTAGTTTATTGGATTTTTTTTATAACAAAAAGTAGAAAATATCATTTTTTTCAAAATTTTTGGTCTTTTTCCGTTTATAGCGCAAAAAATAAAAAACCGCAGAGGTGATCAAATACCATAAAAAGAAAGCTCTATTTGTGGGAAGAAAAGGACGCAAATTTCGTTTGGGTACAGCATTGCATGACCGCGCAATTAGCAGTTAAAGCGACGCAGTGCCAAATTGGAAAAAGACCTCTGGTCCTTAGGCAGCATAATGGTCCGGGGCTCAAGTGGTTAATGAAACGTCGTTGCGGGGCATGTTATGTGGGAGGAGGCCATGTTGAGGGCATGCGGCCTGGTACGGTTCAGGAGGGGGGGCGCTAGCTCGTCCCCACCCCTTTCCTGAGCGGCCGGGCTGCATGCTCAGATAAGGATCTGGTATGGATTTTGGGGGGTCCCCATGCCAATTTTTTGGAGTAGGGGGTTCCCCTTAAAATCCACACCAGACCTAAGGGCCTGAAATGTCCCTGGGGGGGAACCCATGCCGGTTTTTTTATTTAAAATTTGGCGCAGCGTTCCCCCTCATGATTCATACCAGACAGCTGTCAGCACTGCCTGTCACTCATCGGAAAAGGAAAAAAAGTTTTCCATTCCCGATGAGTGAGCCAGCTCGGTGTTGGCTCCCGTGACGGGGCTCGCAGGTGTCAAATCTCGCCGATAACAGTGGCGAGATTGACACAATGTCGTGATCACCTACTGCACACAGCCAGTGCTCGGATGGATGAAATTCAGCGAGAAATCCACCTGCCCGTAAACTGCCTGATTTGTGACATGCCCACCAGGTGGAACTCGACTTTGTGAATGCTGCAGTGGCAATACATGCAGCAGAGGGCCGTCAACGAGTACCTATGCAAATATGGCACGACTACAGGCTCAGGCTGCCTTGGCTTTTTTTTACCCACGCCAATGGCTGCTCATAAAGGATGCATGCACTGTATTGTCACCATTTGAGGAGGCCACAAGGATGGTGAGCCGTGACAGTGCATGCATCAGTGATATAATCCCTGTTGTGTTCCTGCTGGAGCAGACTCTGTGTGGCATTATGAACAGGGCACTGGAGACAGAGCAGCAGGAGGAAGAGGAGGACTTCCTTTCCTCTCAAGGCCCAATTTATCCAGACACCATCATTCCTATGTCACAGAACAGGAGGAGAGAGGGGAGGTGGATGAGGAGGAGGATTCTGGCACTTTCATAGGCTTCAAAGAAGAGGAAGACATGCATCAATCTGTAAGCGATGGCTTTCCAACCCTAGAACCCTTGGGAGTAGTACATGGCTGGGAGGAGGAAGTTGCAGATGCTGCTATCCTGAGTAACCCTGAGGAGTCTGCTTCTCAAGTCTCTGCAAATTTGAGGGGCATGGGCAACCTCATGCTTCAAAGCCTGCGAAAGGCTGGCTTGCATGTGGAATTTGTGAACAAAAGTGGAGAGTTAATAACCAGGCGTTGAAAACAGGAGTCTTTTAACCTCTCTTTCTTTTTGAATATATGAGGGGAAGCAACGCCTCTATGGATTGAAAAATATAGGAGTCACCCAGCACAATATACAACAGCTAGACGGCCCATTTTCCAACATAGGAGCATTTCCCCGGCGTGGGGTCTGGGGAGCTGATTACAGCAATATCTACCAGATGAAGCAGCAAGTGAAGTGACCCAGCATACTACACCACAGGCGTTATACCCCTGGTGGGGTTCTGGAAGCTGGTGAGTAGGCAACCAATAGGGGGAGCACGAGAGTCACCTGACAAATTGATTCATCACCAAAGTCACCATTGGGAATCTGAATATTATCATAGTAACATCAGTATATGGACTGTCATAATATATATTGGAGATCTAACTGCTGGATGTTCTTTGTTTCTACTAGCTGTTTTATTTGTATGCGATTTCAAGTTATGTCTAAAACGCATATGGTATTAATTTAGTATATATAACCTATATGCACATCACCGCATTGGTATATGGTTTTTAGCAAATGCACATAATGGAATATAGCCTCTGGCCTTTTTTCTAGACGCTGTAGGACCTTCTATGCTGTGCGACACTTGACGTGTGTTACATATTTACCATAATATATGATTAGTAGGCATATAATTGTTTACTGGGATATTATTTATACTATAAGGGGAATTTAGATAACCTACACACCTTATAGATTTATCACTATAAGTAAGGGGGGATATACTTATAGGCTATCCCAGTATATAATGCTTATAGGTAGCGCCAATATACCCTAACTCTTTACCTTAAAACAGTAAAGTTAGCCCAATTTTTTTGTATAATGTGAAATATAATGTTACGCTGAGTAAATAGATACCCAATATGTCACACTTAAAAATTGTACACACTCATGGAATGGCGCCAAATTTCGGTACTTAAAAATCTCCATAGGCGACGCTTTCATATTTTTTACAGGTTACCAGTTTAGAGTTACAGAGAAGATCTAGTGCTAGAGTTGTTTCTCTTGCTCTAACGCACGCAGTGATACCTCACATGTGTGGTTTGAACGGCGCTTACATATGTGGACGGAACTTAGGTGTGAGTTTGCTTCTGAGCGCGAGCTACCGGGGACAGGGGCGTTTTAATTTTTTTTTTATTCTACTTTATTTTTTTTATTTTTACATTTTTTTATCCTATCATATTCTTTTATTCCTATTACAAGGAATGTAAACATCCCTTGTAATAAGGAATGGTTTCTGACAGGTACTCTTTATGGAGAGATGTGAGGTCAATAAGACCCCAAATTTCTCCTCCAGGCTGCAAAGCATGAGATCGAAAAAAAATCCACAATCTCATGCTTACCAGCCGCGATTGCGGCTTTGTTTACAACTGCAACCCGGACATGACGTCATAAAGTCGCACACGGGCCTCCGACGGTCATAGAGATGACTGGTAACCATCTGGTCATCAGAAATCTCTATGGTCCCCATCTGGCGGTGGCCGATCCTTTCCCCTGGGTCCCCGATGGCACGGGAGAGCCTGGAGAAGCACCAGATGGCGGCGGGAGGGGGGCTGTCTCCTTCTGTCGCCTGTACGAACGATCAAGCAGTAGAACTTCCACTATAATCATTCTTATAGTGCACAGAATTGCCAGCTGAAAACGAGGATATCAGAATGATGCCTGTAGCTGCAGGCATCATTCAGATATTCCCACTGAAAGTCAAAGACGTCATATGACGTCCTTGGGCTGGAAGTGGTTAATGGGGTTTGATATTCGGGCCCAAACATTCGCGGTGTTAGAATGTTCTGCTGCAAACAAAACAGGGGTCTGTTCGGCCCATCCCTAGTTACCAGTAACTGTTACTAGCAGATGTTTAAACAGTTACTGGAAATTGGGACCGTGGGGATCTTTTGGAGGGGGCTCCACATAAGTTAGGCAGTAGAGCTACTACCAGTGGTGAAAGCCCAATTCTATTTAGGGCAACAAAATAAATAAACAAATGGATCCCCAGAGCTTCTTAAAAGGAAAAACATCTACCAAAAACTGAAATCTATTAATTTTGCCTGTGGTGTCACTTTATACTTTTGCTTACGTACAGGCTGACTGAGCCTCTAACAAGCAATTATTTCATTATGTTTATAATTTATAATGTTTATATAGAGTGTACAGATGAACATTACCTTAAATACTATAATGTAGGCCACATTTTGTGTGAGTGGAGGATCCATGTCTGGTGGGAGTAATGATGTAAGAGTGGCCATGAAACAGTGTCAATAAAGTTAATTAAATAAATAAAAAAACACAAGGGTATATGATCTCTATTACCACCCAGGCTGGGCATGGCATGTAACAGGTATGAAAAAATAAAAACCCCAATGTGGTGCAATGTGCTGAGAAAGTTGCAATAGTACAACTCAAATTTCCCAATAACACATTACCCCATCACCAGTTAAAGTGGTTGTATACCCCGCCTTGTGATTTTTACCTACAGGTAAGCCTATAAAAAGGCTTACCTGTAGGTAAAATTAATATCTCCTAAACTTGTACGGTTTAGGAGATATTCCCTTTGCATGCGCTCTGAAGGTCCAGCAGAGGCTGCTGTAAAATCAGAGCTGCTTGCCGGAAATTTGACTCCCGCGTGCAAGCGGGGGGGGTGACGTCATCGTGGCTCCGACCACTCACAGTGCTGGAGCCACAAACCCAGAAGAAACACCGAGGGCAAAATATCAGCTCCCTCGCGGTGCATACTAGCTCATTATGCCTTTGCCTTTACAGGGTTTTCTTTTCTTTTTTTTTTTTTCTTTGGTGGGCAAACAACCGCTTTAACAGGCATCTGTTAAACTAAACACACATAGTTAAACTATATATATATATATATATATATATATATATATATATAACCACTTAAAAATTGTGAATCCTTCCCAATATCTTACAGAAATGTGCTTTCTACAACCCACTTCTATTTGTGTAAAAATAGTTTACAATATAATAGGCAAATTGCATAGAAATCGGGTTGCTGTCTAATTACGGTGGATAAAATACGGATGTCGTATCCAGGCACTGGTGGAATGAATGAACGCCGGGACTATTTACAAACAGCAGGTCCGGTGAGGTAAACCCAGATTGCCAGGGGCAGTGTGCAGGCTAATTAAGCTGGTACTGGTCAGGGAACATTTTAATGTGAGCATAATAATTGTTGCTTGTTTTTAAACATTTTTATTATTAAAACGGTGTTGCACTATCACCTTGTTACACGTTTATTTTATGATAACTGGTGCCATTTGCTGGATGGAAATACATCTCTAAAGAAAAGGTGTTATCAAAAGACTGATAAGGCTCTGGAAAATACAGCTTTTATAACAAAAAGGTGTGATTGGTCCTGGTGATTTTGGGCTTTTGGTGAGTGCATTCAGCTTACTGCATGTGATGGAGCACTTGGCATATTTTGAGGAAGAGCAAGTTTCAGGTTTTTTAAGCACGGTGGATGGTCACAACAATTGTTGATATTTTGCAGCAAAGTGGACTGTTTTTTTTTTCAACTCTGTCATTTTTAGCATTTATTTCACTCTTCATTTTTTTATTTTTTTATTTGTTTGTGTGTTTATCACAGCACTATATATGTGTACTTCATGTTCATGCATTTAGTTAATATTTATTGATATATCACGCATATTTTTTGAATATTTCAGGCGCGTTCACTATGTCGTATACACATATCTTTTGAGCACTTTATATTGTAAATGATTTTTACACAAATAGAAGTGGGTTATAGAAAGCAAATTTCTGCAAGATATTGGGAAGGATTCACAATTTTTAGGTGGTTACATATATTTTTGGAAAACATAACAGCACCTTACTTTACTGTTTCAGAAAATCATTGACAGTGTGATTCACACTTAAAGGGGCAGCAGTTATATGTTAAGTAATTTTAGGTTGGCGCCTTCTTTTTGGTTATTCAAACTTCTAAATATGATGAGATCAAAATGACCATAGACAGTTATCCTCTTCTACAAGCAGGGATATCTTCATAGTCCTTTCTATTCTAAAGCAAAGTAGACCAAGATGAATTGAAAATTTTTGGGTGTTTTATTTGGTCAGTCGTGTTTATCATATGTTAAGCCCATTATATAACAAGGAAGGACAATATATTCATCCATCTTATAAATAATACTTATGGAGAAGCTGCTAGTTGTCAGTGTGCACATGTTGAGGAGATGTCTATAGAGTTCATTGAATATCTATGGAATATTTAAACATTGTTTAAATACCCTGCAAGCTCCTTAAGTTGGCTGTTGAACTGCCCATCAGGTCTTTTATACAGGCATCCCAACAACCAATTGGAGGAATGCACAGGTCAGTCTGACAACACTGCTGTTGATTATGCTGCAGTGGCTCAGCGTTGTCAGCCAACAACAGGAAGTGCTGCTACTGGCAGAATCTCCAGGTAAGAAACTTTGCAACAGATATACATAAACGGTTTACTCAAGAAACCTGTATTTAGGCATGACGTGAAACATACAGAAATAGCTGACTTTGGGCCTAGATTCATTTCTAAAAATATCAAGCAGAAGACAAACTATTCCTTGAGAGAAGTAATATTAAGTAAGTTCAATGAAAAAGCATTTTGACATGGCTGTAGAATTCTTTATTGTCCGGCTCTACTGTCTCTTGAAAGAAGTGCAACTACAGTAATCCCTTTGGGTGGCTGGCAGTGACATCTGGACTGTGTATGAACCCATTGGGTCCTGGGGTGATGGTAGCTGTCCAAGGAGCTCACGTTCTCCATACCAAAAGCCTGCTGCCACATAGATATCAGCAGAGAAATTATAAAAAACAACCAACTTGATATTATAATGAATACTGAGGTGGAGTTATACCAAATCTTCTTTTGAATTTGAAAATGAAGTAGAAGTCATTCCTTCCTTTAGAATTTCCTTAAGTGTTTTCAGTTTCTCATACACTGTGCTCCTGTCTACATGCATACTTCTGTTGGGCTTCTGTTGATGTGTTTTTTCTGATTTAGTGAAGAGCAGAACATCTCTGGCCAACATCCCCAGACTGGGCTGAGACTCCACTATCCAGGATTTTGCCTCCTCATCGCTGTAACCCACTTCATCCATCACCACAATCACTCTACTTTTACCTGTAACAATCACACGTGGTGACATTAGTCTCAATAAATAATTGCAAAATTCAATGAATCCTGGTATTATTCATGGTCTCTAAATAAAATCCCTGCACTTGATCCAGCAAGACAGCACAGAAAACCTAATTCATTTCTTATACATTTTTAGAAGAGAAACATGTTTGTTGTTGCCTAGCTAATAGATGTGAAGTCATAACTCTAAACAGGGTCCATTTACTAAAAACTGGAAATCTGGTGCAGTTGGGCATAGTAGCCAATCAGCTTCTAATTTCAGTTAAGCTTTTACAATAAAACCTGGAAGCTGATTGGTTTCTATGCAGGGATGCATCGGATTTTGCACTCTCCAGTTTTACTAAATCAACCCCAATGGTCTTCCAACTATGAAACATACAGTATATATATAGCAATGAATACATTGGGAGAAGACTTATCTTGGTGGTAGACCCTTCCTTCTTACAAAGAAAATAAAGTGAATTTTATTAAACCATAGGGTATTGACATCTTATCCTTCATTCTTACCAATTTTAGTTGACAAGTATTGCAGCTCTTCATCATACAGAGAATCCGAATGGTCTGTGAAAGGTTTGTACCCCCGATCCATGCAGTGATACAAGATTACGAATTTACAATGTGATACCATCGACTTGAAACTCTCCGTATTGCCAGAAGAAATCTGATGAAATATGACTTGGGGGTTTCCAAATTCTTTAGAAGACAGCAGTCTGTCCAACCAGGTAGACTTGGACTTTTCTGAACAGGAGAAGATGCCAATGACAGAACTAGCCGGAGTTGATATTGTCTGAAAATAAGAAAATATACATTGGATCCAAAGAGCAGAAGATGGCAGAGGTCTGAGTACTCAATCATACAATCATATACACGCCATTAATATAGGACAGCAGTGCACCTCCTGTGAATATAAGAAGTAGAGCCTTACATTCATTGAAACTGCAGAAGTCACAGACCCATCAAAAGATGGAAACATCACTTATGCATGAGTTCTGCAACCCTCCCATAAGAATACAGCTCTTCCCCGTGTAACCACAATTGTGGTCTAATATTCATGGTAGTGCTGAGAATACGCATAGATTATGAGTAAATCCCCACTCATGGTTTAGGATGCTGCCTTTAGTCTTGACTATAATATATAAAGAAATCAGATACAAAACTACAACATTTGCAATACAAAGTCAGTGCACTGTAGTATTGCTGTCCATTTACTCACATTTAATGTTGCTGATGCTCGTTGAATGGTTCCTGCTCTCGGACAATATTCTAGAAAATATAGAAATACTTTCACAGTTTTAACCTCAATATGACGTCTTAGTTTCTACATCAACTGCTAAGTCAAAGAAACTGAAGCAACCAAGGGTAAAAGGAATACTTTGGGATTTTTGGATCTCTGCCACTATTATTTCCCAGAATGTAACAGTCAATTTCTGACTCCACATTAATAAAAAAAAAAAAACAGCATATTCCAATAGTTAAGGGTAAAGAGCGCTGGGGAAAAAATTACCTGGAGGTTGGCGAAACAGCTTAAGGCTCTTTAGTCTTTGAACCAGTAGCGTTTGGTTGTATTTTTCTTCTTGAGTTATGCAGAGGAGATCACCAACTGAATTTTTAAACGTGGACTGAATCCACCTCGCCCATTTTCTATCTGTATCACTCTGCAGATCATCAATCAACACAATCACGTTCTCCCTCCCTGTGTACAAGGAAGAGATCAATAACTAAAAAAGTGCAGATTTCATCAAAGGATTGTTAAAGAACAATTTTCCCCAGTCAGTTACATGTATTAAAAAAAGGGAGGTAAGTGCAGCGCATAGTATGACATGAAAGTGCTGACCAGCGATACAAACGAATGGCAATATAGAAGTGAACGGCAATAAAAGCTGGCAGTAAGCTTGGAGATGGCTGCGGGTGACGTCCATGTGATAGCTTCTCCTCCCGTATGCAATACAGGCATACCCCACTTTTAAGTACACAATGGGGTTTATTTACTAAAGCTGGAAAGTGCAAAATCGGGCTGACTTCTGCATAGAAACCAATGAGCTTCCAGGTTTTATTACCAAAGCTTAATTGAACAAGCCGAGGTTAGAAGCTCATTGGTTTCTATGCAGAAGTGAGCTTGATTTTGCACCTTTATACCTTTAGTAAATAAACCCCATTGTGTACTTAAAAGTGGGGTATGCCTGTACGCCCTTGCGGGACTTCGTCAGCAGGGTTACATGTATTGTTACAAGCAAACTAATATGTTAGTAAACCTCACTTAGCTAACCTACCAGCTGCCATGTAGATTCCACAGACTCCCTGCCACCTGCACTCACTTCCTGCATCCCGTGCACTAAATGGAAGGGTCTTCCTGCTACAATCACCCAATCATTCCCAGCATTATAAAAGAGAATAGTAATGATCCAATCACATGAGCAGGAAACGTCATTGCTAGGGTGGTTCTGTACACCAACAATGCAACCATTTAAGCATGTTTAAAAGTGGAATTGAACTCTACATATTGAAAAAAAAAAAAAAGATAGGTGGTAGAGATTTTTAGCAGAAGAAACATCTCCAAGTCACTTCTGCCAAAAAAACTTCACCCTCTTCACCCTAGCAATTTTTTATGATCTGTATACACTGTATGGCACAAGTGTCCTGCACTGAACCCTCTCAATTCATTCCAGGTGTCAGGAACAATGTAACTCCTGTGTGCATGCGCATGAGTTACACCATCAGTGGCCACCCAATGGCCAAAGAGATGATGAAGGTGGGCGACACAGTTGTGACACGTGCCTGGACCTGTCATAGCTAAACGATAGCACTAAAGCATGTAGGTGTGTGCCAAAATCTGCAAATAAGCTATGCAATATTGCAGATTTTGGCAAAAGCTCACCTCCACCCATGAAGTTTACTTTCACTTTAACAAAAATCATAGCACACTGAACTAGAAAGGTCATGTTTAATATGTTTCAAATGCAAAGGATCTGTTTAATAGTTACAGTTTTGGATGTGGACAGGGGATGTTTAAGACTTCTCGATGTTCTTTTTTTTCTGTCTCTTTGGGGGAGATTTCACTTCACTTCTGGTCTCAGAGACAAAGCAGGATGACATTTTTCCAAATTATGAGGAATGCCCCTTTTAGACAGTTGTTGCCAAAACTGGGTTACCCAGTCAAAAGTTTTTACCTCACCCCCTGTTCCTGTGACAATTTAAAAAATGTGGGATTTCCCATCACTTTCTGTACAAGAGACAATGGTCACCAAGAATTATGATGGAGTTTGTGAATCTCTTTAGCATGAAAACAGACAGCAATAAAATCCTGACAATTGAGGTTCTAACCCTTCACCACTTTATCCAACATTAAAAATACAAGTTTTGGCTCGCTAACTTATATTCCTAACATTCATAAGAACAGTTTATGCTCTGCTGTCTGCTTTTTTTAGACCAAATTATTAATTATTTCCCTGGTCGTAAATTAAGGTCTGACAATGAAGTGTTAGATAAATAATAACTTTAATAAAAGTAGAAGTTTTTTTTTTAACTTTAGACAAATTTCAACTTGTAGATATAATATTTTAATAAGGAAGACTCTTACCTAGTTTCTGTACCAGCTGTTCTGTTACTCTGTGATACAGAAACTCCTTCTGCGGAGTGTGAGCTGGTCCAGTCTTCATAGTGTGATATAAGATTGCTATTACACATTGAATTTTTTCCTCTTCAAGTCCTACATTATTATATGATGACATTTTATGATAGACGACTTCTCTTTGTCCAAAGACGTCTGATGACAGAAATCTCCTTAGCCAACTAATATGATCTTTGTGTGATACAGAGAAGATACCAATGACGGATGTTGATGTCTTCTCAGAGTTGGTCTAAGATGAACAAACAACAAGTAAGCTAGAGTTTGCTTAATAAAAGGTGTAAATAAATTCAAAGATTATAATTAAGTAACTTTATATCATCATTCTATGAAAGAGAAATTGCTCTCCACAGTTTCTTCAGAAACAACAACATATCTGAGAGTTTCAAATTCCTCCTCCCTCGTTGTGTTCTTGAGTTCCTCTGCTAACCCCTATGTCACTGGAGGACACAGTAGTTATGTAGGCATCAGAAGGAGGAAATACAGAGCACGACGGGGGACTCAGGAAATCCTGGAAGAGACCTTGGGAACATTTTTTATTTTAATGGAGAAGAGGTGACTGGCATGGGCAGTGGGAGAGGTAAGTATCCACAATCTTCTTATAGTGAAAGCTTTTATTTACAAATTCAGTTTAGTGACAGAGTTCACTTTAAGAAACCCACCACAGCTTTGATCACCATAGCTTGAGAAAAAAAAAAAGCACTGTACATTTTCAGCTAAGTTCAAATACTAATAAATAGCAAAGTAAATTGTGAAAACATAATCACCTAAACAAATCCTGACCAGACTGCACACAACAATCAAGTGAAAACTGCATAAACCTCTATTGGGATTTTTAAAGGTAATGAAAGCTATAAACTTAAGTAAAAATACGATTATTACAGATATAAATTTAATTACATAAATACAATTTAAATAAATGGACAGGACTTGATCATGATATCGTATTGCAAAATTTTAAAAAAGTGCATTGCATTAAGAAAAAGGGAAAAATTGGAAGAAAGTGATACATCATACTACACGATACAATCACCACAGACAAGAAACCGTGGCATCAAGTAGTAGAATTGCAACGCGTTTCAACATGCTTATTTCAAAGAAATTGCTGTTTTGATTTTCTTTAGTTTGTGATACATTTCCCTGAAGAAGACTTTCTTTGAAATAAGCATGTTGAAACATGTTGAAATTCTACTACTCAAGTCCTATCCATTTATTGAAATTGTATTTATGTAATTAAATTTATATCTGTAATAAACTTATTTTTACTTAAGTTTATAGTTTTCATTGCCTTAAAAATCCCGATAGAGGTTTATGCAGTTTTCTGTTTTCTGAAGTTGTGTTGGAGGAGAAAACTCAATAGCAAGCACAAGATACCCCTCATCACTATATTTATACAAATACCGTATGGGCAGATGATGGGGTATACAGGAATATAGATACTGAACATTAAGGGTAACTCATGTCAAATCCTCCAGCCAAGTAAGATCCTTCAACTGAGAGAGAACCATCCGAGTATCTTTGTTATATCCAGGTAATCTTTTTACTAATGGTTGGAGGTGATAGTCTCCTAGTCATGTGCGATTTGTTTCATTACAAATTAAAATTCTGATAAAATTTTCATTATTCAGATTTATCTGAATTTTCTAATCAATAGTATTGAATTTCAACAAACTCAAACTAAATTATAATAGAATATTATAATAAAATAAAACAGATTAGAATAGAATACAAAAATGTAAGAATAATAGAGAATAGAATAAAAAATAATAGAATAGAAAATAAAGGAATAAGTAGAATAGAAAAAACTGAATAGAATAAAGCAGAATAGAATAGAATAGAAAATAAAAGAATAGAATATAATAGAATAGAAAATAGAATAGAAAATAGAATAGAATATAAAAAAAAGAATAGAACGAATATAGCCATCTTTTGAAATTTTGCATTTCACATTTCGAATCTATTTGAAAATAATAAATATATGAAACAAATCTGAATATACAAAACAAATTCCAAAAATGAATCATTCTAACATAACGGATATCATGAAGCAAAATGATTAACTTACAAAACAAAATGTTTTCGTCATGCACATCTCTACAGTTTACCCACTCACTGAGTGGCTCCAAAAGGGAGCCAATTCCAGCAACTTTAGGTCTCCACTTAGGGCTTTCTCTAGATCAGTGGTTCTCAACGCTGTCCTCAAGTACCCCCAACAGGCCATGTTTGCAAGTTTTCCTTTATCTTGCACAGGTGCTTTAAATCAGAGTCAGTGGCTTGGCATTTTGGACAGTTATTTTATCTAAGAGAAATTCCCAAAACATGACCTGTTGGGGGTACTTGAGGACAGGGTTGAGAACCACTGGTCTATATTAACGTATTGGGTAGGTGTTGAAATATATGTGTAATTGAATCCTCCACATGTAGAGTAGATACCCTGCTATATATTGCTTTCCCCTGCTATGATTAAGGTCTACACAAGGCTAAAAAATGTTGGCAAGGATAGACACTTTTATTTTTAAACCTGAATTAAATAAAGGAGTACTGTGATCTCACTAACGTGTGTGCTAGTCTACATCTTCATATGGCTACTGTCGCTGTCAGGAGCCTCCTGAGCACCACACACTTGCATCGGACCTACATGGACTTTCAGGCTGAGCAGCAGACGGTATTGAGTTGTGTTACACAACACTCAAGTAGCTGGCCTGTTGTGAAGTTGTAATTATTATACATTATTATTATTATACAGGATTTATATAGCGCCGACAGTTTACGCAGCGCTTTACAACATTAGGGCAGACAGTACAAGTACAATACAATTCAATACAGGAGGAATCAGAGGGCCCTGCTCGTTAGAGCTTACAATCTAGGAGGGAGGGTCAAGTTATACAAAAGGGTAATAGCTGTGGGGGATGAGCTAGTGGAGAAAATAGTGCAGTTGTTAGATGGAGGCAGGATAGGCTTCTCTGAAGAGGAAAGTTTTCAGGGATCGCCTAAAATTGGATATATTTGGAGACAGTCTGACAGATTGGGGTAGGGAATTCCAGAGGATGGGCGAGGCTTGGGAGAAGTCCTGGAGGTGGATATGGGAGGAGGTGATGAGGGAGCTAGAGAGCAGGAGGTCTTGGGAGGAACTGAGATGGCGTTTAGATTGGTATTTTGAGACTAGGTTAGTGATGTAGCTGGGGGCACAGTTGTGGATGGCTTTGTAACTTATTGTTAGTATTTTGAATTTAATTCGTTGGGCGAGTGGTAGCCAATGGAGAGATTGGCAGAGAGGGGTAGCAGACACTGAGCGGTTTGTAAGGTGGATGAGTCTGGCAGCAGCATTGCTATACAATAAATAAAAAGGTAACAACCAATCAACGTCAACTGAAAGCCCAGAAGTCAGAGCTCCCCCACTATGTAATGGATGTCTTTCTATTGATCAGAGAGGTAGAGCACATCTCACTGCAATGCAGGGAGAATGTGAATGGGTGTTGAAATACTAGCCGGCAAGCTAGAACTGAATTTGGGAGCTCCTGACACATTCTGGAAGAACAATAAAAAAAAAAAAAAAAAATGAACGTTAGACCCAATTTTCCAAATCTCTGTCTCTAATGTCTGTTGACTCTTGCCCCAGCCACTTACAGACCACAACACTAAACCTGTCTTTACCTGTATGACAGAGGCAATGGTGTTGATATACTAAAGGCAAATAGGCTGTAAACTTTGCAAGGGAAACAAGTTGCAATGTTCTGCTGCAAGGCTCAGTCCTCATTCATCCTCCAATACAAGGATCTGGTTCCCAGTAGTCACTAGCCACTCATAAACTCTCCACACAAGCCCCATACAGAAAAAGAGGGGAAGTGCTCACCACTGGGGAGTGGTTCCCTCGTTCTCTTTTTAGAATTTTGTAAGATAAGTTGTACTTTGCAAAGGAATTTACACCAAAGCTTAGTGAGTGAGCTGAAGCTCTGCTGACTTCCATCATCCAATTACGTGAAAGCAAAAATGCTGTTTTTTTTTCATTATCCATGCATGCGATTCGGTATTCTTTGAAAAGTGAAACTTCACCATGTTTACTAATTTCTGTGGAAAATTTCCTTGCAAAATGAACAGCCTACTTTCCTTTAGTAAACTGACCCCCAATAGGTCATTAAGTCCCTGATAAGTATAGATGGGATAGCTGTACTTTATGGAGGTTCCATAAAAACAGGATGATGGAAGTCAGTGGAGCTTCACTTCATTCACTAAGCGCTGGGGTAAGTTCCCTAGAAAAGTGCAACTTACCTTTGCAAAGTGAGCAGCCTAATTGCTTATAGTAAATAAATCCCTAACTGTAGGGAATGTTATCCACTTTGATATTTGTGATGTGAAGTGTTTATTTCATGACTTACGTTTTTTGATTTTGATCTCAATAGCATTGGGTTTTCTTTCTGAGAATGTTCTGTAAATTGAAAAAAAATACATTAAATTCTTTGGTAGTATTTTTTAAATCTTGGGTCCTTTGTATATAAATATAAACCATTCAATGCACTTAACCTGAGCTATACATCTAAACCTAAGCAATATTCTCATTTGCATATCATTCAACACAGAATAATATTTAATGTCTGATTCCTTTAAAAAAAAAATTGCAAATTCTAACAAATTTGAAGAATTTATACACAATGGTTTATAATAAGTTATAAGTACAGGTGGTCTCCGGGTTACAAATATCTGACTTATAAATGACTCCTACTTACAAACGGAGGGAGACAACAGGAAGTGAGAGGAAATCTCCCTCTGGAGGGGTGTGGCTTGGCGCTCAGCGGGAATGGACACTGAGCAGAGGAGCTCTCCACAACCGCGGCTCATAATCCCCTTCCAGCCCGCTCATTTTAGCTTTAGGCAAACCAGACAAGCGTACTACATTTCCCAGCCAACAACGCTCTCTCTCAGTGCCGGGCAACCGCAGTATTCCAGAGTTATTTGGCTCACAAACCCCACAGAAGAGGATCCATACTGAATCCAAGATGGCGTTGCTGCAGAACGAGGCAGAACCCAGTGAAGACTCCCTGTCAGCTTTGGAGGATCTGGTAAAGGACACAGATTACACAGATCATCCGCTGCAACTATCAGAGATGACATAGATAGCTGCAGACATAAAAAACACCTTCTCATCAGCAATAACTGATTTAAAAGCTGACCTCCGCTCCCTCAATGAGTGACTGCCCAGCACAGAGAGAGCAGAAGCTAAAAGAGGCAAGGTGATAGAGCATTTGGGGACTGCTGTATCCACCCATGCTAACCACTTTATTCAAGTAAATAGACATTTGGAGGACCTTGACAACAGAGGGAGAAGGCAAAACATTAGAGTCAGGGGGATCCCTGAAAATGTAGAATCTGCCCAGATCAAACAAGTCCTGGACCGTCTCAAAGACACTGATATAGGGCACTGAACCCGTGCCCATTAGACACAGCCCCACTGAGAGACATTATATGTTGCTTGCAAAGCTTCTCACTTAAAGAAGAAATCCTGGGCAAATCCAGAAGAAATGATTAATTCATCTTTAACCACTTCACCCCCCGGAACAATTGGCTGCTCAATGACCAGGCCATTTTTTGTGATTCGGCACTGCGTCACTTTAACTGACAATTGTGCGGTCGTGCGATGTGTACCCAAACAAATTTGACATCTTTTTTTCCCCAGAAATAGAGCTTAGTTTTGGTGGTATTTGATCATCTCTATGGTTTTTATTTTTTGCGCTATAAATAAAAAAAAGAGCAACAAAAGCACAATATTTTGTACTCTTTGCTGTAATAAATAGCCCCATTTTTTTTTAAAAAAGCAAATGTTTTCCTCAGTTTAGGCCGATATGTATTCCACATATTTTTGGTAATAAAAATCACAAAAAGCATATATTGATTGGTTTGCGCAAAAGTTATAGCATCTACAAAATAGGGGATAGATTTATGGCATTTTTATTATTGTTATTTTTTTTACTAGTAAAATCTGTGATTTTTATCAAGACTGCGACATTATGGCGGACACATTGGACACTTTTGACACATTTTTGGGTCGATTGACAATTATACAGCGATCAGTGCTATAAAAATGCACTGATTACTGTATAAACCTCACTGGCAGGGAAGGGGTTAACACTAGAGGGCGATCTAAGGGGTTAGCTGTGTTCCCTGACTGTATGTTCTAACTGTGGGGGAGGGAAAAACGCACCTCAATACTTAAAGAAATAATAAACTGAAATGTAGTATTCTTACAAGAAACCCATTTTAAAATAAGGGCAGTTCAAAAACGTGGAGATAAACATTACCCCCAGGTCTTTCAAGCTACAAACCTTGAATCCAAATCCAAAGGGGTTTCTATCATGATACATAAAAATGCGGGAGTGGATATCTCACAACAATATGCAGACTCGAATGGGAGATTTCTGTTTCTCAAAGGTCAGTGGGCAGGAACACCTATAATGCTGGCGAACATGTATTTTCCAAATTCTGCCTTAAGTTTCATTTTGCCAACATGTGGTTGAAGAATTAAAAGGGTTTTGCCCAAGGGTGCATCATGCTGGGAGGGTACCTTAATTTACCACTAAATCCATCTCAGGATACATCAGATGGCACCTCTAGCTTACCTTACAAAAAAACTAAAGAAAATTAAAACATTACTGTCCTCTCTCACACTAGTAGATACCTGGCGCACAGTCAACCCCACAGGCAGAGATTTCTCATATTTCTCAACCTGACATAACAAACACACATGTATAGACTATATTTTCCTATCACAAAGAGATCTCCTGTTACTGCAATCCGAGAGGATCGGCATCAAATCCCTCTCAGATCATGCACCTATTTCTCTGACTCTACATTCCCCAACTAAGTGTTCAAACAAAGGCATGTGGAGATTGAACTCATCCTTACTCACTGACACACAAGATCGCACGAAAGTATCAGAGGCAATTAAAGCATATTTTCGTGTAAATGCATCAGACGAGCTCTCCCCATTGACCATATGGGCAGCCCATAAATGCGTGATCAGAGGGGAGCTAATCAGAATGGGAGCCAAAAAAAGAGAAGCTGAGAGGGAATTTAAAGAGCTGGTGACCAAAATAAGCAACCTAGAAGCCCAACATAAGCAATCGCTGGTTATTGGAACAGCTGTTAAACTGTTAGATTTACGCAAACAATTGAAAGCACAGAGAATTCTTTTCTAAAAAAAAGTTTTTTTCTATGAACGTGATAAAACTGGAAAAATCCTAGCGAAAGCACTAAAAGAGGCCCACTTATCTACAAACATATCGGCCATAAAAAAAAAAAAAAAAAATCAATTGATCCATGAAACTGAAAAAATTGCCCAAGTTTTTCATAAATATTTTACTGAACTGTATAACCTACCACAATCACATAAACCAGCTGAATTGATTGGAACATGTCCGCTATTACATCTATTGATCGTTCCAGAACAGGTAGGCAAGAGATAATGTGACCCTAAATCTAATTCATAGGGCACACTCCGACGGCTTTGAAGGCATGATTCTCTCCATTGACGCAGAGAAAGCCTTTGATCGCGTATCGTGGGACTATTTGCATGCGACATGTGACTATATTGGATTGAAACCTCACATGTTGTCATGGATTTCAACCCTACAACCCAATGGCAAAAATTAAGGTCAATGGTACGTTATCGGACACTGCATTAAATAAAAATGGACCGCGACAAGGGTGTCCTCTGTCAACTTTACTCTTCATCCTTACCATTGAACCATTAATTTAATCGGTAAATAACTCTCCATCAATACAGGGCTTTCAAGTAGGAACCAAATTATATAAATCTGCGACACATGTCGATGAGCTCCTGTTTTTTATCACCCAACCACATATCTCATTGCCTAACCTATGTAAAATCTTCACACATTA